>JAWNMV010000607.1:3002500-3565000 GCA_035043635.1 Drosophila rellima
TAAAACGTTCAACCTGTCCAGGTGCCACGGTGTCTCCACCTGCCTCCCCTGCCCGCTGTGCTCGCTCTTTGTCTGTATGTCCTTTGCTCAAATTTATGAATTCTGCTTGGGTTTGTTTGTTGGTTCCTTTGTATGTTTGTTTGTGTGTCGCTTGCGGCTGCGTCTTTGCAGCCAATCGCACGTTGCGTATACGCGATGTTTATTGATTGGCCCAGAATTGCGCTGGTTGTGCCAAGCATGCCTATGGATTTATGCAGAGCACAAGAAATGTTACAACAAACTATAAAATAAACAAACAATTTGCCAACTTTGCCTTAATATCCAAACGAAATCTTAATAAAAGAGCTGCTAAGGAAATTCATACTAAAAACTCAGAGCTAAGTTTCTGGCTAGAGTTTGATTTAATTATGTTTGCGTCTTGCTGAATCTCAGCTAGAAATTCAGTTAACTTAGCTTGGCATGCGACACGTGCCAATAATAATAATGTTTAATTCGCATGCGATAAGGAGACGTGACAAACGTGGCGTATGCGCAATGTGCGCTCTGTGGTTTATGCTGGGCAACAACAACTGTTGTAAATTTTTAATGAACTCCTGCTGTTCGTCAAGCAGAGCTTCATTAACTTTTCTAGTTTTCCCCTTTTTTTCTTGTTTTTTTTTAAATTTATCCTCTTTGGTTTTTGGAGCTAAGACACAGCTGCAGAAAGGGGAGCAACAGTTTCCGGCGTTTCCATGTCATCGACAGCGGCACAATTATACAAAATTTCCGCGCGGAAATGTAGCGCACCTTACTGCCAATTTTTGGTACAACTTGCTACCCGATTGTCCCCCTCATCTCGCTGCTGCGTCCCCTGTCTACATTCAGCTGGCTGGCAAAAGTTCAATTTCGCATTCAATTTGCCATTTCCACAATGTTGCATGCACACAAAATTGCCGGCATTCCTCTTCCCCTGCACAGAAAAAAAAAGAAGGTATTCAAACAATTTGAATGTAGTACGAATACAAGTACGAGTATGACAGTGAGTATGGGTACTCATGCCCCTATGAATGTTACAGTGAGTCGTGTGTGTTTGCGCTTTTATCGCAAACGACTTTGACTTTGCCTCTGACGTCGCTCGCGGCTAATGTGTGTGGGTGAGTGTGCGATTTGTGTGTGCACACAAGAGTGTGGCAGTTATATAGACAGTTAAGCGATAACATACACACAAATACATATATACGTACATACATTCACGCTTTGGCTGCAGCGACAAATGTGCGATGGCAATGGCAACGTGTCGAGCATAAGTAATGTTTATTTTTCTCATATTTGTTGCATGTAGAACATGGCCAAAAGGCACACACTTTGCCCCTTCTACAACATCTTTTTCAACCCACAAAAAATTAAAAATACCCTTGCAATCATATTAGCAGATTTTTAAAATTAATGCTTTTCGAGTTAGAAAAATATTTTGATTTTAGTGAATTGACAGTTAGAATTAAAAAGCCTATTCAAGTAATCAGCTACATTATATTTACAGTTTTATAATGTTTTAACTTTATTATTTTAAGTAAGCAATTAAAAACTACTTTAGACATACTAAACATTTTTCATAAACCAGCCAAGGATGATGATAAAAGGTTAAAATATAAATCTTACAAATTTATTTTTAGTAATTTGGCTTTTATTCTAAAAATGTTCAAAGCTCTACAACATGCTCTTAAAAATATTTAAAGATGTCAATCGGTTAGTTAAGGTTTAATGATATTAGTTCTGCTTAAAGTAACAAGGTCATAAAAATTGACTGTGCTAACTGAATTTATAAACTAAACCTATGCAAACTGTCAAGATGAAAGCTACTATTTCAGTGTTATATCTGTTGGTTATAGTCCTGAACACCAGTGAGGTTTATGGGGCCACGTCGGTTGGTTTCTATAAGGATTCTGGTGAGTAGTATGAGTTGCTAGCGAGATTTAACCAGAGTAATCATTTTTTATTGTCTAAAGATCATCCGGGCAAATGTGTGCTTGATGCGAATACCATCTTAGATGAGGGCCAAAATATAACGCGAACTAATTGCGAGCAAGCCTCTTGTTTTTCTGAAGGGAAGGTAGAATTTGAAAGGTGAGCATATTATTGTGTATATTTATTTAATATACATTTCTCTAAATATGTGTAATTGTAGCTGTAGCGTTAGTTCAGTGGGCGAGCCCTGTTTTATACTCGAAAAGAAATATCCGGATGCTGAATTTCCCAAATGTTGCATCAATGTGGTTCGTTGCCCCAATGAAGATTTCGAATTTTAAGATTGGTTGACAATAAAAACGGCTTATGGTGATTGTTGTTTTGCCTTTTACTACTTCAACCTTTAAGAATATAAATATGTTTCTTTGATTATCCAGAAACTATTAGCTGCATTACTTGGCGTATGCGTAATTTGTATACTTAATTAAATATGTAAGTTTTGATCACTTTTAATCAGCATGAAATATTTATTCTGCCACTTTGTAGAAAATGACTAGCATCAAAAATATCTATTCAAATTTACACTTTACTTTTGCAACTTGCAACCACTGTGCATTTGGCAACAGCTTCGAATACAATGCCAATGTCAAAACTCAACAAAAATAGCTCTGCGCTGCTGTCTTTTACTTGTTTCGTTTGTTGTTGTTGTCATATTATTGACCCGCATTTAATTTTGTAAAATTTCCACAAGCTGCCGCCGTCTGCAAGAGAGGATCAATAATAAACGAACTGAGAGAGAGATTGTACAGTTATTCAGTAATTACGTTGCATTTTATTGTTGTCGGCTTGGAGTCAGTTTCATTTCATTTCTCAAATTGTTGTTTGCCATTTAAGGGCGAAATAAGACTAACGGCAGCCTCCCAAATTATCTGTGGCACGTACAATGACCGGATGTGTGCATGGCATGCATGAAACTGCCGGACCGACGGACGGATGGACAAAGTTGAAGCCGAACATGAAAATGTATTCAAAGTGATGACTGTAAGTGACCGAGGGTGTTCCACATTCCAGCAATCGGTTTCAAAAGCGACACATAAATAATTAATGACTGAACTTAATTTTCGGCCGGGTAAGCAGCTTAAAAAGCAGCTGATTTCCAATATGCATATTGAATGTCCAAAAAAAAGTAAGGATAAAATAAGCCCAAGTGCCCACACACACACATGCAGATACACAGAAAGTAGCTGTGTGGAAAAACATCACTCATACGCCACGTGCAGCAGATGCCATAGACAGTTTGGCCTGTCTACGGAAAGAAGTGCTTCGGTCTGAAAGCCCGACGTATTTTTAATTAAAATATGTTAATGTAGATTCGAGAAGTGTACACACACACACACATGCATTTATTTTGCCCAAAGCTGCTTAAAACTCGATGCACGATGAAAAAGTTTTTCATTTTTAAGGTCGTGTCACAACAACTGGAGTATATATATAAACTGAATATAAACATGATGCTCATGTGACAGTAGCAACAACAACAGCTTGAAGAATGGCAGCAACTGAATTGGCATGAAATACAATTTTTAAGTAGAGGCAGAAGAAAGCGTTAAGATTGAAAAATTAAATTAAACGTAAAAGTAAAAGTAAAAAGTTAAGGTTCAAATTAAATTAATTTAAGATGTGAAATGCGTTAAGAAATATAAGAAATTGTCAATCGTTTAATAAAATTAAAAGTAAAATGTTAAAGTTTAAATTAAATTAATTCAAGATGTGAAATGCGTTAAGAAATATAAAAAATTATCAATCGGTTAGCTATGGTTTTAATGTCATTAGTTCTGCATAAGGTAACAAAGTCATTCATATTATACTCGACTTGGGTATAAATTAACTGTGACTTGAGGATTTTTAAACTAAATCTATTCGAACTGCCAAGATGAGGGCTATAATTTCGGTAATCTGTCTGTTGGCTATTTTTCTGAGCTCCAGAGAAGTTTTTGGGTACTCGGCGATCGGCTTTTACTCGAATCCTGGTGCGTATTACAAGTAATTTTTCAAATCTACCTAGTGAAATCGATCGTTATTACTAAAAGCATACCCGGGCAAATGTGTGCTTGATGCCGATACAATCTTGGATGAGGGCCAAAATGTAACGCGAGCTAATTGCGAACAAGCCTCTTGTTATTCCAAAGGAAAAGTAATTTTTTTCGGGTGAATATATTTGCACACATACGCGAAGGCAAAAGTATTCCTGTTTATTTATTTCAATATATTTATAGCTGTGGTAATAAAGATGTTGAAGTGCCCTGCACTCTGGGCGACATAAAGTATCCTGAAGCTGAATATCCCAAATGTTGCCTCAATGTGTTGCATTGCCCAAACAGTGAAGATGGTGAATTTTAGGCTTGTTTGACAATAAAAACAATATGTACAAATATCACTTGAAACAATTTTCACTTCAGTTGTTTATAATTGCAACCACTGTGCCTTTATCAGCAGCTTTAAATACAATGTAAATGTGAAAATAACAATGAGCTGCTTCTCTTTAATTGTTGCCACTTGATTACAATATTTATTATTTCAAAAACAAATGATTTGCATAAGCAGAGTATTTATTAATAATTTTAGAATTATATAAAAAAAGAATGAGGTAATCCATCGCAATTAAATATTTATTACCCATAAGTAGTTCTAATCATTACCTCTAATCTTTCTGAAATTACGTTTTCGAACTCAGTCTTTATTATGAAAATGGTAATGTATCTACTATAAAAATCATTATGGTTTTTATATTGGCATTTTCATGTGCATTTTTCCACCTTGTAACATAAATACAACACTCTTAATTCGGTGCAGAAATTAATGAAGTGCAAGCATTACAATTGCGAATTTCAGATAAAGACTGTCTGGAGACTTGGCTGCGAATCTTCTTTGCACTGTTGCCAGCTTAAGAGTTTCTTACATACACACTTACATTTGGCAACGATTTGCCAGGTCACGCTCCATTTAAGGTCTTGCTAGGCGAATCTCACACTCACACAAGGACACAATGCGAGGCAGCTCCCAAAAGTATGCAATGAAAAATTGCAAGCCGAAAAGTTGTTACACAAACAACGGGAAGGCGAAGCCAATCGAGCGTTAAAGCCACAGACACTGTGTGTGTCTGTGTTTGTGTATGTGTGTGTGTGACTGTGCATGACTATTTCATTGTGTGCGTGTTTTTGTGTGTGCAACAAATCAAATTAAGTTATCTGATAGTCGTGTAAACGAAGGTAGATTTACGAAAACAGGAGAGAAAAAAGAGTCAAGAGTCCAGCTTATAGCTTCTACCTTGATATTTGGCAATCTCTCTCTCTCTCTCTCTCTCTCACTCACCAACACTCATACAGAACTCATACAGAATTGCAGCATAGAGAAAGAAATTGAATCAAAAACAAGCAAGCTAAAAATAACTTAAAAGAGAGAAAGTTGCAAATCAAAGTATGAGAATGTATGTATGTGAATATATATATTAGTGTGTGTGTGTATATGTGTAATGGATGGTAACTCGAGTTAAACCGAATTACTGCTGTGTCTGTTTGTGTGTCAGCGAACAAAAAAAGCCTTAAATTGCGTTTGATAAACGTCTTAGATTTCCAATTATTTGATGGCCTTGAGTTGTAAAAGAATAATATTTATTTTAGTTCTGTTTGCAAAGAGAAGGAATGAAGCAAGTTGCAATAAAATTCGTAATCCTTCAAAATTAAATTGAGTAAGATAAGCTTTTAAACAAATTTCAAAATCTAGCAAAGCATATTTTTTAATTGCCTACTCTTTATCAGTAACGTTTATAATTTTTTAATTAAATCTTTATATATTATTCTCTTCTAAAATATGAAATGTGAACAAATACTTAATTATATTTATAAATCGCCTAAATATACAGATCAAAGTTGGCATTCAAAATTTAATCTTGCTGATAGATTGAATTTTGTTCTTTTGGAAAATGCAAATGCGGCTAAATGCATTAATGGCTTTGAGCCTTTATTGTACATGGCATGTGAGGGTGGTGAACATGTGCAACAATTACATTCATGGTCAAATTCACACACTCACATGCATATTCACAGATTTTTTGTAATTCGCTGGGTCCTTCTCTCGATTTCCAAAGTGTCAAAGGTTGTTTTGGCCTATCGAAGGACGCGGCGCACAAATGCGCTTATCCGAAACGGGAAATGAAAAGAGAGAGAGGGAGAGGGGGAGAGGGAGAATAAAAAAATGGATATCAAAAGAACAGTGAAATGCTGTCAAGGTTAGTTAAATGGCAATGAAGCGCCTTAAAGTGCGCAAAACAAAGCGGGACAAAGGACGTTCAAGCTACTTAATGTCAGTTCCATGCTCTCTCTTCAGTTAATGATACTTATCATTATCGGCACGCGGTTGCTGGCTGTCTTATCAGGCGACGTTGAGCTTCTTCTTTAGCGGCACATTCATTAAAGCACGCACACGGCCACCAACACACACACACACACTCAGACAGAGATAGAGAGAAAGAGAGAGAGAGAGAATAAAAGCTGAGATTACGTATACGTCGTGGGCGGCTTTTAAGTGTTTGTGTCGCTGCGTGTCTAACTTAAAGTGGCAAAGTCTTTGGCGCTGCCCCCGCACGTTAAGTGATAAAAAATATCGCAGCCTTCACAACAGCCACGCCCACAGTCACTGTGGATGGCAGTGGGCGGCACTTCAATCTGTTCTTGCTTCAAGTATGCATGGCGCACATTTTAGTAACGGCTTCGGCTTTAGCTTTAGCTCGTTTTAAGTGACTGTTACTTGGCACGACATCGACATCGACAGTCCCCGCCCCCTTTCAGCCCCCTCTCTGTCACGCCCCTGCCTTTGACTAACTTGTTGCTCTGTTTAACTTTGCTCTCAATGAATTTTAGAGTTTCGGTTTCCTTTCTCCTTCCCACCCTTAGTACAAAATTATTTCAGTCTTCTTACCTGTCCGCCGGCTGCCAGTTTCTCTATCTTAGCCCATCTGACAATGTCCTGGCTCTGAATTTGAGCTCTCTTGGCCCGCCAAACGTTGTGTGCATTTCGGAGCAGCCAAGTTTGCTTTTAATATTTAACAAGCGCAATTATTGAGATGACTATCCAAGTAAGTTTGTATTCATTTATGAAACATCTAATAAATATTATGCAAAATTCCCCATTTCCATCAGCTTTCTCTAAATTTTAGCTCAAAGTTGATATTAATGGCCGTCTTAGTTAAATTGCAAATGTTTGTCTTGTGTCTCAAACTTTTTCTTCCAAATTTATTTTCCGTTTTCAACAAAGTTAATTGCAAAACTTAGAAACTAGTTGAAAATAAAATATCAAAGGAATTTGCTTATCGACTAGTTTACAAAGATGCGGTTCAAAGTAAGTTTTAAAATATTTTATTTCCATTTTTATTAATTCAACGGGAATATTTATAAATACGCAAGTATTATATTGTGATTTTGAAGGTAATAAAGAAATTTATGGCTGACTGGGTTCCACAATAAATCAATTATAATATGTATGACAGATATGAGTCAGTTCAGTTTTAAGTATGACTAATGATTGTAAATAATAAACAACATTTCACTTCAAGTGAATTTTACGAGCAGCTGCACAACAAATAAACACACACTTGCAGGGGCAACAACAGGTCGTATACTTAATGCACACACACTCGATGTGGCATTTTCAGCTTAATAGATACACACACGCAACACACTCAATTTGAATTATGTGTACACAACTATTAGGCAAATTTTCACACCTTTCAATATACTCGTGTACTACAAATATGCCAGTATACTGCATATGTATATAGAGTATTTGATTTGAATGGCCAGACATATTAATTTAATGCGATTTTGTAGGTGCAGCTGTTGCTAAATTGAACTTAATTTGCTAGAGCGTTTTTTCAAATTGCTCCCACCTGGCGCACGGTTGACCTCTTGGCCAGTTGTTGTTGTTGGCCAACATCAATTTTGGCTCGCGCTGTCAATCTAAACCAGAATCGTGTCCAATTTCCAATGCCCAATGCCCAGTTAGCGAACCTAAAATCGCGCCTAACCTCAAACAAACACGCTACGTATTTGCTGGCAAGGAGCGAGGGAAAAAAAGGACCTCTGATATTTGGCCAATTTTGACCTGCAAAAGCTGCGCTATCAACGTTGAGATTTTGCTGTTGAAATTGGGGCTTGGTTTTGGTTTTGGGCTCAGGGTTACTTTTGTTGTTGCTGCTGTCGATGTAGTTGTCGTTGTCGTTGCTGCCAATTAATCATATTAATTTGTTGCAGCACTATCGATTTTTGTTTTTCGGCCAGGCCATAATACATGCAAATTTATGCTGGCTAGAATTGAGAATCAACACGCACCCGCTGGCCATTAACATAAGTGCAGTACATCTGTTTTTCTGCCCAACTTTATGTATTTATCGGCGTATTGGCCAGATGGCAACTGCCAACAACAAAAACCAACATTGGCAACGCTTTAAAGAATCTAATTATCTGCATCAATGGCCAAATTTAATTAAATAAGTTTAAACAACTGTCGTCGTTGTTGTTGCAAGTTGTTGTTGTCGATGCTGTAAAAAGTTAATTAAAAGGGAAACGTTGACACGTTAACACACACAACCACACAGACACTCACACACTGCACTCCATACTTATTTTCACGAGTTCCTTTTGCACTTTCTTATACGAGTAAGTAAGTAAGCTAGTGTGTGTGTGTGTGTGTGTGTGTGTGTGTGTATATGTGCAACCGATCAACTTGGGTAGAAATTCCTTACCTTGGGAAAAGTTGTGGTTCATGGCTTCGACGGAAATATCTTCAAGATGTGCAGTGTATTCGTAAGCAGCTTAACTAAGAATTTTTCTGCAGAGCTTGATTAATTTAGAAGAAGTTGGATTGTTGTTTATAATTTAATTTTTTGGACCTTACTACTTATTAGTTAATCAAAGCATAATTTAAATATGCAGAGGCAATATTTTAGAGATCATGTTTTTTATGTGAACTTCCTAGCCTTGTTGTATTTTATATTTATTTCATTAAAATTATATTTCTTATTATTTAAAAATTATTAATAAGTTAAGTAAACCATTTAGAATATTTCAAATGCTCGCTTTCAGCCTTGACTATAACAAAAAAGTATCTATTATTTCCAATTTTAAATAAGATAATAAAGGAAGCGTGTTATAGTTATAAATTTTCCATAAACATTTCCGTTTTCAAATCATGTTTTCAGCTTTAACAATAATTTATAGAACGCATTCAACTTTTGAGAAATGCTTCAAGTTTCCAATAGAATATATCTTGAATACGTTAAAAGTTTCCCAACGCATTTTTGCATTCGCTTTCATCTGCCTCTTGTTGCTTTCGCTCGGTGAGCAAAGCTACTTGCGCTTTTTTCCAAGCGATTTAAGTGGAGCTTATTAGACATCTCCCCCATATCCCCCCGACCAACAACCAACAACCAACCAAAAAAAAAAATAAAAAAAAGACTAAGAAGTCAAGACTGCAAAAGAGAACTACTCGTACTTAACTACTTGCTGGGGGTAAAGTTTTTCACTTAACTGCGAGGGTGGAGAAAGCAGATGAGAGAGAGATAGAGTGCGAGAGAGAGAGAGTGCGAGAGAGAGAGAGAGTGCGAGCGAGAGAAAGAGAGGGGGATAGACATCCATTAACTTTCAGAGATATCATGTGAGCTTTGTGGGTATCTCTATGACAATTTCAGTTTCGGATACTCAAGTAGTGTGTGTGACTGTGAGTGTGAGTGTGTATGCTGTTGAAGTATTAATAAGCACACACAGACGCACACACAGACGCACACACACACACACAGACACACACCCAAATTTGGTTGTATTTGCCGCGTGTACGCAGTCTCTCGCCAATCTGTGATTTCTGAGCGCCTGGTTGGCAATTTCATGAAAATCACACACACACACATTACTATGCTCACAAATACATCGCATGCACAGACTGACAGACACTTGCACACATACACACACCCTTCAGACAGTTGTGTGTTGGGTGTTGTTTGCTTGGGGCTGATTTGAAAAAAATATCACCAAAAAGGTTTATCAAATCTTAGCTGCCTACACTGATAAAAATATCCCAGATTTCAAATAATCTCTCTCTAACTTAAAAAAGTTTCTGATTCTTGGCGATTTTTTAGACGAAGATTAAGACTTTTGTCTGACAAATACAAATTTTCGTCACTGGTTTAAAATGCGTCGACAATCAAAATATTTTTTTAGCAGTATCCGCCCATCTCTACTACTCTTCCTTTCCCTTTCTGACCTTCTCCATTCAATTTCCGCTCTTTTTTTTTTATTTATATATACATACATAGTTTCACTGACCTTTTTTATATATATTTTTTTAACTCAAGTTTCCAAGTGTGCAACTGTTGGGTATTTATTACGATGTGTGTGTGTGTTTTAGTTTCGATTTCAGTTTTCGTGACAAGTGGGAAGCAATTCCATGGGATGCCCAAGGGGATTCACGCTTGGATACAATTATATACGTATATACATACATATATCAAGTGTATTCAACTGCGCTTGGCATTTTGGGACAGAACACTAATCAGATATCTATAAATAGCAGTTGCTATTAGATAATCAGATACTCGCTTTATTGAGATACAAGAATACTTTTATTTTGCAGTCAGACACTTTTTAAGTCAGAACTTTCCAAGTCAGAACTAAGAGGAGATAGTAATACGAATATGTGTTGACTTAATATACACTGCCAACTAAATACTCTTTACCTAAAGACCTTTTAATATTTCAAATTTTATTTTTAATTATTTTTTCATTGGTTTAGTTTAGCACACTTTAATTTCTTTTTAAGAAATTGTTCTATATAAAATCTGCAAATATTTCAATGTATCTTTCTTCATCAAATTCTTTTTTCAAAAATCTTTTTACCGATTGCTTAACTATTCTAAATTTAGGTTGTCCCTATAAATTGCACCCAGTTCAATTGTCACATTTTCATTGTTACTTCATCGACAGTGACGCCCGAGTTTTATCTAATCTATTTCAAACACGCTTCTCGATAATGGAAATGTGCATGTTTTAAAAGTCTGCTCACTAAATTTAGCCATGACCAACAACAATTATAACTATATACAACAATCAACAATCAGCAACTACAACTTATTCGAACGGTTAAATTAAACAAAAAGCGTGAGCCGACTGTGAAAATAAACAGAACAAAGTTGTGGGGCATTATTTAGTGGCATTATTTTTAGGCACGCGAATAAACACGCTAACAAAAACAGCAGGTACAACTACAATAACCACAACAATAGCAACAACATTTATTCCATTGTTTTTATGGCAACAATTTCCAAGAAATGTTAAAAAAAATTAGATGAATGAAATTAAATCCATGAAAATTGGTTCAGTTTATGGAACTTAAAAACATACAGATATATAAATCTATATAATAGAATAATCTATAAATTTATAAACAATTCAAAATAGAAATAATAAATTAAAATAAAGGAATTATGCAAAATACAACTAAATATTAATATTGAGAATAAGTCGATTAAACTTGCATTTCCTATGGAAATCTGTCTATTGAAAATTTAGAACGTAGAAACCCAACATAAGAGACGACTAAAAACTTAAAATGTTTTCCATTTATTCGTGAAAAAGACAAACAAAAATGCTCTTAAGCCCTTGCCATTTGCTCATAAACAAATAAATTCTTGTTCTAAGTTAAAATAAAAGCGTTGTAAATCTCAGCGCACTTAGTCGCATTTTTGTCAATTAAAAAAAGTCTTAGTAAAAGAAATCACTTAAAATATTCAATTACGAAAAACTAAAACGAGATAACGTCAGAAGAGATAAAGAGAAGAAGAGAAGCACAGACAAAAGGCGAATATACGAGTAGAGAGACAAAGCGACTGGCAAAGCGAAATAAAATCAAATTGCGAGACAATATTAAAGTCTGTGCCAGCTGTTGACAACGATAGAGTGACAAGGCAGGGGATGGGAGGTAAGGGATGGGAATAGATGCGACGGAAATAGCGTGTAAAATGTGCAGCAGCGTCGCAGTGGCAGCGACAGCGACAGCGTTAGCAGCAACAACAGGTGGCAGCGACAGCGCACAGTGATACGAGTACAATTATTAAATAGATAAAATCAAATTTTAATATATGGTAAATGCTACAAATAATTATACCATAATACCGGGATTATAACCATAACCGTAACCGTTAACCGGTATTTACCAATTGAAATTGGTAACCGTAACTGAAATCGTAACCGAAACAAAACTTTTTTATTATACCGAAACCCAAAAACTGAAATTATTCCAACCGAAATAAACGTTAAGATTTTAAAGAAATAAACTGGAAATAAGTTTAAAACTTCTTTTTTACCTTAAGTTTATCACCTGGAGTCGATTAAAAGAATAAATTTAAGACTTAAAATTTTTTGGAAAATTTCCGAAAAAAATTAATTTTTCAAAATCATATAATTTTGATGCCATATAAAAATTTGTATAATAAAATAGTAAAAAAAAAATAACTTTTGAAAATGATCAAGATTTTTGCGAAATTGTCGAAAAACGTAAACAAATTTTGTCTCAGATGCATAAAATTCAAATGCAAAGTTAAAGTAGGGTTAATATTATAACAATAACACATTGGATGGGCCTGTAAAAAACTGTGCTAGTTGAAAGTCAAAGAGTCAAAAAATCTCTACCACGCTTATGAAAAAATTAACGAATAATTCTTTCCTAATGGTATGCCTTGCCCCACTGTACTTCAGCCACCTCCATCAGCCAACCATTTCATTCTCTTATAGCAACTGTCGTTAGATGGCGCTTGCTGACATTTTGCCGCTTCAATTTATTCCATCAAGCTTTGCTTTGTTTTTGCATATTCAAGTCTATCTTTCTAAGTTTGTGTGCCTGCATCTGTGTGTGTATTTGCGTGTGTGTGTGTGTGTTGTCTCTGCCGTTGGCTTTAGAATAAATATTAAGTATGCTCACTCAGCGTACGTATTTATGCAAATAATTGTTTTTGGCCGAGTCAGTTGGTGGAGACAGGGTTGGGTAAAGTGAAAGCTGTTGCAGCAGTTTTAATCTTGCACCAGTCGAGCAGCTTGCTCCAGCTGAGGCCAAGCCCAACAGTGGATGAAGAGAGGAAAAGAGTCCGGAAACGAGCAGTTGTTAACTCTGATTTAATGGCAATGGCGCTGGCTAACTGAAGCTCCAACAGAGGCTGCTGCATTTCGCTTCTCCTGTTGTTGCCTCCACATTTTCTGCTCCCCTTGTTGAGCTGCCAACCTGTCCAGTTGTCCAGCCGTCTACCTGTCTACCTGTCCACCTATCCGCGGGCCATGCTCAACGGAAGTGGCTACGTGCTGTGTGCTCACTGCGTTTGCGGCAACAACTTCACGGCGGACCGGTTACGGCTACGTGCTGCGGACGTTGTTCAGGGGATTTAATAGGTTAATGGCAGCAGCTGCTGACTGCAACATGCAACACGGAGTCTCCCTCAGTCTCTATATCTGCTCTCTCTCTCTCTCTCTCTCTCTCTCTCTCTCTCTATCTGTCTCTATCTCTCGACAACCCGTTGGCATTATGATAAACAGACATTTGGGTCCTCAATTTAGCCACCACGTTCAGGCGAATGGACTTTTTAAATTACTTGGCCTGCTAAAAGTTCATAATACCCCTCGTTCAGCCCCCTTTTAGATGGAACCGAGGTCACTGCTGGCTTTATTGTTGACTGCTGGCCTCATAGCCATTGAATTACAGCGCTTTTCCGGCAACAATTTGCCCAATTGTGGCAAAGAAGTTTTCAAAAGTGGTTTGCATGAAAAGCTTCTAAGGCTGTCATTGCAAGAACTTGCTATCTTCTTCCCAAGCTTATGTAAAGTTAAATAAACAGTCTACACTCGCCTAAGAGATACTCTGTTAATAATTTAAAAATATTTATTATGTGCAAAGTTTAGAAGTGGTTCAGGCCATTTTGTATGCTTCGAAATAAAGAAATTTATTTGGATTTAATATTTATTAACAGTCTTAGCTATAAAATGCAAACTTCAATGATTGGAAAAAAATAGAAAATGAAGGGAAATATTTTGTAAGTTATTAATATTACTTAACAGGTCTTAAGCAATGAGCTACTCTGTTGTTTTAGATGTCCATTTTATGATAACGAAAAAAGTATATCAAGACAACAATTAGTTTATTTTTAACTCATTCTTAAGAGTATGCAACATTTTTAATAGTTATAAGTTTAGATACTAAATAGTCGATGCCGATCAATGAATTACTCTGTAGTTTAAAAACACATTTTTTAAATAAAATACAAAGAAAGGGTAGGCAACCATTTTGTTGATATAAATGATAATATTTGTTATTTTTAAATGCAGTTGTTGAGCTCTGTCTTCTCTTGACTGGCAGCTAAATACTCTCGGATTTTGCTAGCTATGAGACTCTGAGACACTCTTTCAGTTGTCCACGAGTAGGGGGCAAAAAACCACATATAAAATATGTGGCGAGCTGGCGGACAATGTGCAATCTGTGCTAGGCACATGTCACCCACACTCACTCACACTCACACTCACTCACACTCACACATACACGCACATTCACATGCAGAGCGAGAGAGACAAAGGAGACATGTCAACGACAGTGGGAGCAACTACAATAACAACGACAACGACAGCAGCAACAATGACAACGACAGCAGCTGTGGCAAAAAAGGCAGAAGAAGCACAAGACTGGAGAGAAAAACTATAATGACAGGCTCTAGACAAAGCGTTGGGTGTTTGCAAAGTGGGCGTTGAGGCAAAAGAGGTGTGGCATGTGCTTTGCAGCGGCAGCAGAAGCAAAACTTTAATGGTGTCAGTAATTGTTAACTCAAGCGACGTTTATTTCCTGCCTGCCAGCTTGTCTCTGGGTATCTCTTTATGTGGCTACATGTATGTGTGTCTGTGTGTGTGTTGGTGTGTGTGTTGGTGTGTGTGTGCAATGCAAAAACATTGCATACTTTGTGGCGCATTTATTATACAATACTGTACATCTTTACTTGGCACTTTTACGCCGCTGTTAAGGATATAAAAACAAAAGTCAAGTGTCGCCAGACAACTGCCACACACACACTCACACATACACACACATCAGGAGAAGGGGCAAGCAGTAAGTGGGTATAGCTGCTTGGCAGCACATGCAAGTAAATTACGTATACGCCATGTGGTTGTCATTCTTTTTAGTGAAAATAAACGTGCGCAAATTAACTGGCACTGGCATAACATTTAATTAACACTCGATACTGAGGCCACTGACACACATGTATATACGCTCACACATACACACACACATAAACCGAGAATGGCTGCAAAGGAGCCTGCAACAATTTTACAACATTGGCCACATTTGTCAATTTCATGTCAAAATGTGAAAGGCCAAAAAATAAAATGGAATGCCTGGAATGCCACAGCTCCAGCTCCTGCCACAACTTCTGCCACAGCAACAAGGATAACAAAGTCGTTATAAATTTGTCTAGACGCCTTTGTCTAGCAACATGACAACGAGGACTGCGAGACAGCTTGACTGGCAGCCTGGACGCCGGACCAGCTTGAGTGACATTATTGTCCATTCAATCCAATTCGGGGACACTTTTCACGTCCAGCCGCCAGGCTAGTTTGGCTGTGTGTGTAGTGCCACCAATGTGTCTGGCTGCCATATAAAAAGTGTTTTAAATTAGTTGTTAATTTGACTTTTTCGCCTGCTCTTCCGCCTGTTGATGTTCTATATAATTTGTATTCTTCGCTTTAGCAAAATTGCTCCCTAGTTTATTAGCCATTTGTCTAATATATTTGCAAAATAAAATTTATTGACCATTCTCTTTTTTATATGAACGACATGAACTTAACTAGAAGATGTGGCATAAATTTACTTTAAGTCTTCAGTTTACTCTAAAATCTGTGCTTTCTTAAAATGAATTTTACCTTTAGATAAAGCATACTTCTGATTTCATTTCATACTTAACCAAATTCTACATTAATATTTAAGTATTCTCCTTTAAATTTCCTTCATAAGTGCAAATTCTAAATTGTATTTGACGACTTATTCTTTATTTAAGTTAAGGTATTGATTTTTTGTGGAATTTAATTTGGACTTATTCTGTACGTTCTTTGCTGCTTTCTGTGTAGAATTCCCAGCAAGATGTTTGTCGGAAATTATCTTATAAATAATGCATCTGATGATGTAATATCGCATGCTTATCACTTTTTATTTAGACGACTTTAATAAATTTTAAATTCCTTTTTGAATATCTGTTAAAATGCTTTAGAAATTGTTATGAAAAGGTGTGAAAAATCATTTTCCAGAAATTGCAGTCGAGTATTCTTGAATGTTTGTATTGTTTTTGTGACATGTGCAAATATTTGTTATGTCTGCCAGTTAACCCAATTACAGGGAATATTCATTCATCAAAACAAATTGAGCTCATTAGGCAAACAAATATATAAATATGCATACTTGTGGTAATATATATTTGATATTTGATTTATAGACTCGCCAAAGACAACGAAACCGACATAGACTTTATCTGTGGTCTTCCAAGTGATTAAGCAATAAATATAATACATATACGAGTTGACAGTGAATTATTAACTGAGCGAAAATGCGAAAATTGTGAAAATGCGAAAAGTAAGCAAAAGCTAAGCTATTTGCCACATGGCACTTGACAGGCTTGGTTGGGAAGTGGATGCCAAAGTCATATCGAGCTTAGGCAAATGGACTTTGACTAGTGACTTGGAGCTCATAAATAAAGTAATACCTCGTATCCTTTGATGGTCATTGGCAATACAGAGCACGTTCTCTTTCTAAATGTTTGGGCAAAATATTAAAAGTAGGCAAAATGTAAGACGTGACACATTTTCCGAAGACTCAAATCGAATTTTCGAGCTGACTTTAAGAGCATAATTTGCGACTTGCCGAAACAACGACAACGAATGCAATTTAAAAGACCCTTTCGAATATTTTAAAGGCACATTTCAAATGGAATAAATGTTGTAAGTTCTTCCCCTCTCTTATTTATCCTTAAACGTAAAACGCTTAGCATTAAAGACGCAAAAAATAAAAGATTAGGCACCTGGGCGGGGCATGTGGGGACATGAAAGGCTGGCCGTTAACAATGCCGCCAAATGAAACAACAAAAAACATGGCCATAACAATAAAAGCACAACAATAAGCAGTAACAACGAGCACGGCGTTGGCAAGGATGAGCACCGGCAAGGACGTCGACAGAGGAACAGGAGACGCAGCCAAGAGAGCTAAGCCCGTAGACACAGTCACAGAAGGAGAGAGATATAGAGAAAGAGACAAGGCGAGCTTTCCTCATGGCCGTGTGGCTGCCAAGTGTAGCAGATTAACGGAATGTTTGTTAAATGGTGCACGGCTGCTGGAGGCGTTGGTAGCAAAAGGGGGCGTGGCTCATAATTTGAAACTGGAAACTGGGAAACTGCCTGGGGGACAAAATTCAAGCTAATAAGCCACAAATAGACAGGCAGATAAAGAGTGAGAGAGAGAGAGAGAGAGAGAGAGAAAGAGAGTTATTAAAAAGGGACAGTTAAAGTCAGAGAGTAAGTAAATTTTATAACTACTTCACTTAAAATACAAAAATCAATAAGATTTTCGGCCTTTAATTTCAGTAATTTTCTAGAGATGGGCAAAACATTTTAATTAATTAAACAGGAAGAGAAGGAGACGAGAGATTGGTTAGAATAACGATGTAAAAGCGGCCTAAATTATGCGACCTGAAGAATATTTTCATTTTCATTTCATTTTCTTAATGCTTTTTAAAAGCGGCTTATACTTACGAAAACGTAAGTATGTCGGTGGTTATGTGGTTGTATTTTGACATACAATGCTGTTCATTTAAGTAGACACCAAAAATGAACTTAATGTAAATATTAAGAAAATAAATCAATATTGTAATATACTTAAAATCGATTTTTTTTAATTTTATTCTTAAACAGAAAATAAATGTTCAATCAATATTGGTACAATTTTAGGTTCATCGGACTCATCATATATGGCCAACTGAACATATTCATAGAATAACTTTCTCCTCCTCTGTTATTAATGTTGTCAAGTAATAATTTATTATGTCTTGATTGCTTAATTAATTATTTACTTACTATTATAATTGATATAAATAAAATACAACTCAGACAGTTTTAAATTTTTCCTTTAATGTGCTTAATTTTCGTTTAGTATCGGCTAATTTATCATGTCCTACGATCATGTCCAGCGGTGTGCGTACACATTTTTGTATTACGCTTCAATACACATGAATGATTTCTTTGTCGAAGCAAAATTCAAAGCACAACTCAATTTGATGTGGCAAATATGTGCTGTGCTGAATATACATGCATAATACTTATATTTAGATATATGTATATGATTTCAATTGATTTGCCGTCAATTTCATATTGGCCAAATTCAAAGCGATAAAAGGCAAAAATTCCCTGCGGCAAGAAGTGCACAAAAAACCACTCACACACATGCACACACACACACACACACGAGATACGAGAACTCGTGTACATAAGAAACATGGCGCTAACATTGATGAATTATTATTTGGTCAGAGTCCTCACATACAAAACACATATACATAACAAATACATACATTACGCATACGCAACGTGGAGTCGAGTCAAGTTGAGGCCGCCTGTCAGCCATGTTTGCCGTTTCTGTTGCCCCGTTTTCCTAACAGCAATCATTCATCATGCTGCACAACAGCAACAACAATAGCAATATGTATAACAACAATAACATGTTGCTCTGCTGTGGTTAGTCTCGTTGTCCATTTTCCGCTCATTTTGCCTCTCATCGCCTTGACATCGATATGGTGTTGATATACACTTTCAGTCCGCCGACGTTGTTAATACTATTGTATGTATTCACTATGTGTCTTCCTTCCAGTGTTGTCCGTTTAGCTTATTTCAGGCTAGTTCTAGCATATTTGAAATTGAAAGCCTGAAATCTAGCATATGGCATATTCTAGCATTAAATGTATTCGTGACATCAATGAAATATTAAGTTTAAAATGTTTCATGGCATAAAAGCATCATTCTTTGTTTTCCAATTTAATCTTATCTCACACATTGATGATTTCAAACCAAAAATGGATCAAATTCATCTTAAATTCATCTTCTTGGGCAAAGGCTCTCGCCTATTAAGACGCCATTTGTCCAATCCATTCTAAAACTCGCATTGCCGTTTTCAAATGCAGAAATTGTATAAGCAAAATTGGATTTTTTTTAATTATAATAATTAATTTCACATGAATTGATTGCGCTGACATGGAGAATATTGTCACACCTACAACTTGACACAAAAATATAGTAGTCTTATAAAAAAAAACGATAAATATTTGAGTATGGAAGAAAATGATGAAGTCGACGATTTGTTAACTAATACCATTTAAATAAAAGCCTAATGGATTTTGTCTGTTTTTTTGCATTTGGATATAGCTTGTTTTTTAGCATCTTTTATTTAATTTTAGCTTATTTCAGCGAATATTTACTCAGAATCTAGGGGGCGCTCAACACCTGGCAACACTGCTTCCTTCCCGCTTCCACTCTTTGTCTCTCTCTCTCTCTCTCACTCTATTTCTCTTTGCCAAACTTTAGCTTAGGGCGAGCTAAACGCAATTATCAGTTTTGTGTAACCAACGAATCCCAAAATCCCCACGTGCTTGGTAATCCATCAATGTGGTCAAACTGATAGCTTCAGCACTTTGCTCTGAGCCAAACGGATACCTGGAACTTATAAAGTTAACCCCTAAGGAAATCTAAAACTATTGGAAAATAACGAAATTCCAAACTCAATTTCAATTACATACTTGAAAATATATAAACCAAACCAAAGTGCTTTTCATGTCACCTTGCGTTTAATTTATTTAACTGGCCATTTTGTTAGTTAACAAATTATCCAATTAAGTTAAGCAGCGAGCTGTTAGGGCAACAAGCAGAAAAGTCGGAAAAATAGCAAAACTTGTATAGAAATAAAAGTCATTAAAAATCACTTGAAAGTGCTCGGACTGCAATTTGAGTTAACAATTTCGCCTCATTATACTACTGTGTACGGAAAGGAGAACACGGAGCACGAATTATGGCCAATGCCATAATGGCCATTAAAACTTTTTTGTCTGCCCCAGCAATGTGGCAAATGGAAAACTGAATCAAGTTAAGAGAAATGAGAAAAGCGAAAAGCGAACAAAAAGAAGCACAAGAAATGAATGGATATGGAAATGGAAATTGGAAGTGTGCAGAGTCAAGGTATGAGAGATACATTAGACCAAAACTTTTACAATAATCATTTGCAAAGGAATGATGGTCAGTCTGTCGCCGTCCTTGGCCAGTACAAAAAGAAGAAAGAAATGTGTTGCACCCACACAATCACACATAAAACAAAAAACGAAAGAGAAAGCAAGTTGAAGGCGGAAAAAAATGACAACTCAGATAGAAAATTCAGTAGAGCAGAGCTCCGCAACTGTGCGGCTGTCAATACAAAAACGAACAATTAGATGCTTGCCATCTGGCGGTGAGGAGGGGTACACGGGGTATAGGGGAATGGCAAATGACAATGAGCCACAACGGATGGATAACAACGGGCAACAGGCGAGTCGTCCTTCTGAATTATTGAGCGTGCAACTTGTTGAAAATCCAAGGATGTAATGGAGCTTGCCTGTCTGCTACACACACAGTCATACATATTTATATACGAGTGTAACTTTAATTTACTCATTTGAACGAAACGTTAAAAAATTTACCAAGTTATTTCCCAAAGGGAATGTCTGCAGAGCGTGAGACGAGTCCTTGCCAAAGAAATGTGAAATGTGAAAGCGCTGAAAACAATTAAAAACTTTGCGGCGCACTTGAAGAATCGGCGCCAAGCAAGCTGAGTTTATAGCTTTCTAATTGCTTCGCATGGGCGTGGGCTGGCAGCGGGGGCGTGGCTCAGCTGAAGGTGCGAAAATGAAAATAGTACTCGGAATTTTCGCCTTATCGCTTTATTTATCAAAGCGTTGTAAAGCATTGCATACTTTTGAGGGCGGGAAAGTGTTGTTGGAGGTGTCAGCAATAAATTTGAAAATAATTATCTGTTTATTTATTTATTTAATGTCAACTAAATTCAACTGACCAATATTAAAGTAAAATTTAGCAATATATAAATTAAAGTTAAATTTAATAACTATATTTAAATGTACAAATTTAACTGAAAGGATAAAAATAAAATTAAAAATGAAAAATTAAGAATCTGGGGTATTCAAAAAATGTTTAAATGATCCAACATTTGTTGTGAGGATTTGGAGAAAACCCAGAAAAACCCAATCAGATCAAAAAGTATTAGTAGTAATAATTAACAGTAAAACATAATTATTAGAATTAGTAAGGTCAGGGGTTTTTAGAAAGGAAGTGAAAAAGGGAGGATTTCAAGGAGGGAATAATAATATAACATTATAATATTAATCGCATTAAACATTGCTTAATATCAAAATGTAAGTGTTGTCGATTTTTCTCCAAATAAATTCAAAAACTGTGATTTGTAAAGTCAAAAATCAGACCAACTCCAACTTTCATAATTCTGCTAAAACTAATCCGATATTTCAATATTTCAAATCTCAAGTTTCTACATTTAATCAAGTTCTTATATCATAATAAGTATAAAACAATATTTTAAAATTTATGCTGCGACGTTTTAACATTTATTCCAGATTTTGTATATTAAAATTGATGCTGGAATTTTTTTAACTTGAATTTTATTCCATTATTTTTCATTGTAGACAATGTTTCAATAGAGATGGCCAAACTTTCACGACGTGCTCCGTCGTCTGCAACAACGCCAGCAACAACGTCAACAGCAACAACAGCAACTGCAACTGAAACAACAACCACAACAACAACGACAACGACAACAACTTCAACTGTCAGATATGCTCGCGGCTCAAATCAACAACAACCACAACAACAACAGCAACTGCAACGCATTGCCCGTGCATCGAATAGCAACAACAGCAACCAAAAAAATCCTCAATTGGCCAACTTTGTTGATCCAGACGCAAGTGTTGCCCATGAATTGCAGACATCGGCGTCGTCAACAGCAGCAGTTGCATCACCGGCACCGCCGGCGTACTCCAATTACCACAACAACAATCAGAACACTGCCTCACCTGCAATCTCACATGTCCCCCACTCGGCCACGCCCTACATGCCCCTGCTGCCCCCTGGGGAACGTAATCTGACCGAAGCGGAAAACGCAGCGGAAAGGGCGCGAGTGCGGGAAGAGTTCTTTGCGACATATGACGTGATGACAGGCGTCCGGATTGCGGCCACTTTGGGCGGTTTCTTTGGTCTGATGGTCTTTCTGATTGTCTGGAAAAGTCGCAGCAGCAGCAACGAGACCCTCAAGGTGCTCAAGGATCCCAAAATGGCAGCAGTCGCCGCCGTTTGCATGCAGGAGGAGGAGGAACGGGAGCTGCAGGAGGCCATTGTCGCCACGGGCATGTCCATCTACCCAGATGAATATGATGCCCTCGTCTACAGACGCCAGCGGATGCTCTCCCTGGGCAATGTGAGTGCTCCGCCGCTGCTCAATCGGGGCTACCGCTGTGCCTCCGTGGGTAAGTCACATACATATACATATATCAGTTCGGTCCACTATAACAAATCAAACACTTTCATAAGAATAAGTCTGATCATTTATGATATATATTTTTAAATAAATTTTATTAAAATTATATAGTAGTATGCGAAAAATTTTTAGGTTTGAGAGTTTAAAAATTAACAAAATTATATAACTAAATTTACTAAAGATTGGATACCTATGTATGTATATAAGTTAACTATCATTTGAACTTTCATTGGATCATTATTTAAATTAGCTGTTGTTTATTTCAAAATTATATAATTTTTTATTTTTTCCAAACTGACAAACTGTGGAAACTTAAAATTTAAATATTCAGAATAAATTGAATTCATTAGAAGTTATATATAAACAATCGGATGAAAGTTAAACTGGTTTATGGGAAACTGTTTCGTTTTTTCTGATATTTTAGCCAACATAAATATATTTTTCTATTTTTTCAATAAAATAAGGAAACTTTTCTGTAATCATATCAATTTTTCTACATGTCCAATATGAATTCTTTCTTGTCACTTATAAATGTCGCCTAATTTTGCAGGTGGCGTTGGAGTGCCTGGTCCGGTTGGGTACAGTTACCTGTTGGAGCCGCCGCGTCGCTTTTCCTATTCGGCCATGTCGGCGGGCGGCGGAGCGCCAGGAAGACGCAAGAGTGGCTCGGAATCTTCGCGCATCTTCAGCAATTATCCAATGGGCGGCAGCTTTGGCACCGACGATTACTTCATGGAGACGGAGGATGAACTGGAACACGAGGAGTACATGCAACGGGATGCACAGGACGAACAGGAGCAACTGCATCGACGCACAGATTCCACACGCAGCAAACCGGGATTTTTGTCCGTGCCAATGGCGGTGAGTGAGCATCGAATTGGGACTCTGGTTGAGCAAAAATCTAATAGGTTAGCTAGATGAACAGCAGTCGAATAGCAGGGAAACATTTACTAAAGAGTTGAGCTTTCGTTGAGTAACAAGCCAGTTGGTCGAGTAAATTCTTTGACAAAGTCCCATACTTAATCTGTAAAAATAGAAATCAGAAAATAAAAATAAAAATTATTTAACTGAATAATTTGACAACTGAGCACTTTCAGTTATCTTTTTACCAAGTTTGGTAACTCTAGCTTTTTCAGACTATGAGATCTGGTGATAATAAATCGGTTGACCAAGAATAAATATATATAATATACAAATAATATATTTATTCTGTAAAAATAAATTTAAAAAAAAAATTAAAAATTATTCAGCTTAGTATATTTGAAAACTATGGATTTAAAGTAATCTTTTTAAAAAATTTGGTAACTCAGACTTTCAGACAATGAGATCTGACTATAATAAATTGGTTGATCAACAAAAAGTTTATAGGTATAATACACTCCTATTCTTATTCTGTAAAAAAAAATTCAAAAAATTAAAATAAAAGTTATTCAATTTAATAAATTCAAAAACTGAGCACTTTCAGTTATTTTTTTACCCAGTTTGGTAACTCTAGGTCTTTCGGACTATGAGATCTAGCTATATTGACTCGGTTGACCAATAATAAGTAAAATGTATAATAAACTTCAATAATCATTCTGTAAAAAAAAAATCAGAAAATAAAAGTCATTAAAAATAAAACTTCTTCAAATTAATAAGTTCGAAATGTTAGTATTTACAGGATTCTTTATACCAAGTTTGATAACTCTAGCTCTTACAGACTATGAGAGCTGACCATAATGAATCGGTTGATCAATAATAAATATATGAATATGAGCATTTTTAGTTTTATGGCAAATATATTGGCAATTTTTATATCACCTATAAGACTTAAATTAAAATTTAAAAAAATTCAAATTTTTTTTAAGTGTTAGCTTATTTTTGCAAAAAATTCGGTATCATCTTCACTTTCTCCTTCACATTCGCAGGGACACGACTCGAGGCGCAGCAGCGCCATGACGTGCTGCAGCACGGACAGCTCCTACCTGGAGCGTCGGACCTCCGCCTACACGCTGGGCATGAGCAACCTGCCGCCGACGCTGCAGCGGAAGCTGTCGACTGCGTCGCGGACCTCGAGCATCGAGAACTGGGATTACTATTATCCGGATATTCAGGTGATACAGCCAACGCCCAAGGCGTCGCCTTGTCCGTCGGAGCGTAGCATCCATGAGCCAACTCCGAAGACGTCCTCCGTGGGATTGAGTGCGCCCAGCATTAAGAGGAAGCACAGCATTGTCTCGTATGATCCGGAGAGTGCCCAGGCCGGACGCAAGCAGCAGATTCACTCAATCAGTGCGGACACGGTGGATGTGTATCCGTACAATCAAACCACGCTCTCGGAGACTGTAGATCTGGGCTTGCCGATGGGGAAGCCGGTGCAATCGGCTCCGCCCCAAAGTCATCACCAGCAGGCCTTTCATTTCTGTGACTCGCCGTCGGAGGAGCTGCGTCTGGGCGTGCGCCGGAAACTGACGCTCGTCGAGCTGCAGCGGAATGTGGAGCGGGAGAGCAACAACAACAGTTTTCCGTATACGGCGAATGCTGCGGCGCCGGTTACGACAACAACTGCCAACTCCAGCAGCATTAGTGTGGACAGCACGCCCGTGAGTCTGGACAGGCTGAACGGGAGCCTCAGTATGGGCACCACGTCGGCCAAGGCGCCACCTAATGCCCCGGTGTATGCCCAGGATGGCAAACGTGCTCCACTCGCCTCGCTAAGTTCCTTTAAGATATCCTCGTTGGAGTGCCAGGACTCGGAGTTGCGATCCCTGGACGAGGATTCGGTGTTCGGGCTGGAGGAGAGTGCCGCCGATACGGATGATGATATGCAGCAGCTGAGCAGCGACAGCGAGGAACAAAATCTGGCCCTGGCCGCCGCCGCAGCCGCTCAAGTGGGGCAACCGCCTGTCGTGTCCCAATCCTTTGCCAAGCCCATCGGGCTGCCCACAAAGCGGATGAGTCTGAGCGGCGTTCCCATGACGACGGGCGCCAGGTCACGACGTCCATTGCTGCAGCGTCATCGCACCATCGGCGCTTCCTCCGGCGATCCAGCTGCGGTGTCGCCGCCGCCGCCGCCGCCGCTGGAGACGCACTTTGGCGCCGTGATCTGCAGTCCGCCGCAGCGTCGGGCGCAGCTGTTGCAGCAACACAGCGATCCGCAGACGACAACGACAACAACAACGACAACGACCACGACCACAGAGGAGGACACGTGCTCCACGCTCAACACCGAGCTGGGACTGCTGGATGCCGTGGCAGCGACTGGAGCAAGTCCCTCCGGTTGTGCTGGGGGAGAATCGGCAACGCATACGCAATACAGCAGCCTCAATACGGTCATCAGTGTGGGTCACTCCAGTCCAAGTCCAAACATGGACAATAATTTCGTGTGTTCCAGTGGCATGGCCACAAACATAGCCAACTGTCAAGGATTGGCTGCCGTCGGAGCGGTTGCAGGAGCGGAAACGGAAGTGGGAATGGGAGTGGAAACGTCTGTTCGAAATCTAGCACAACTGCCATCCAACAACAGTAGACTGGGCCACGATCCGTGCGCCTCCTCCATATCGGACTCGGTGATAGCCACGCGACCGCCAACCATTTGCATGCCCTCCTCCCTCAAGGATCTGATCCTGCGCGGCGGCGGCGCCAGCAAAAGTGCCCACAACCTGAACATGCAGCACAATGAGACCACAGCGACGCCAGCTGTGATGCTCGAGCTGCCATTGATAAGGCTGCCCACAGATGATGATGGTGACAATGCTAATGATAATGATAATGGGCATGGCACTAATGAGATCAGCCTGGAGGATCGTGATCCCAGTTTGCCCGGCACTTCCAGAAAGTGGTCGAAAGAGACGCTATTCTAGCCCAGTTTGTTGCCGCTGCTGCAGAGCGTGCAGTTCCATTCAAGAGCTTAACAACTGACTTTTAGGGTAGTCACCACACACACGGCTGGCAGGGTTGCCACTACAACTGCTACAAAACCAAGTTCTATAAATAATAAAAAACATAATATATATAGAGATACTTTAAATAGAGTGAAGAAAATAATTTAAAGAGAAAACTTTAAAAGAAAAGAGTGAAGCAATAACAAGAAGATAAAGAAGAAGAAGAAGAAGCAACAACAACGTATTCGTACTTAGAGACTGTTGTCTATTATTGTTAATAGAACTCTACAAGTTAAGTAGTTGATACTCGGATTTATTTTTCACGCTATCTATTACGAAAAGATACATACATATGCGAAAAGTATATTTATACACATATACAGATATATTTCTATATACTTAGTACTCGTAGAATTGCCAGCAGCCAGCAGCATTAAAATCAGAGTTCAGTCTCCCTCATATATTATTTTTACATTTTTTCTATCGATGGAAACATTCTTCTAGTGTCTTAAACAGCAGCCAAAAACAAAACTAACAAATCAAATACTTCAAGTATTGTAAATTAGAATTTTATATAGATTGCACACAAGAACTTAAAAACAAACAACAAATTTAACTGATGTACACTGACAGAACCAGAAGCCTAAAGTATGAATTACACACGTATGAGCCATAAACAAATATTTATAGATGAGAACTTAAAGACCTCGATCAAAATATTCTCTAGCATTCTGCTACAAATTTATACTTTCTAACTTTGAAAACTTCATACTTCTTTCATAGCATCTATTTGCCACTCTAAGAATTTTCTGGAAATTCTTAAAAAAATAACAAAATAAGGAAACGGAAATGAAACAAATTAAAGGCCATTTGAATGTAAACTGTTACACAGAAAAATAACATACTATGAGATATGTAAAATTAGTTGTTGTCAAAAAAGTATAAAAAATTATAGCGTTACTTAAAACAAGTGTTAAAATAGCATGAACAATTTCCTAACTCATCCCACCTACGCATCTCTATTTTTCTATGAAAATGCATTTGCTCCACAAGTGAGAAAAAGTTATAGCAAATATAAACAATTATTAAATAATATATAATAATAACTTGTATTTTTTAATAACAACAAAAAACCAAATCAAAATATAAATGATAAAAAAACGAAATCTAATAAATGAGTAAAAAACTAGAGCTGCATTTTGTCGTTTTGTGAGAGATTCAACGAAACCTATTAGAGACTTTCTCACATGCCTGAGCCTCATTTGTACCTATCCTATTGCATAAGTGTAAATCAAGCCCTATTTCAATATTTTTGAATACTAGTAAATATTTTATACGATGGAAATCAACTCAAAAGGCGCCTAGGAAATGGTATATCAAAAAAGTAAACTAACAAAAAACTAGTAATACTTACAAGGATAACTGAAAAATAAATGATATACAAATTTAATTGTTGGTTACATGCTGAAGTCAATGAAAAATTCAAAACGATTATAGCGTTAAATTTGTTTCAAATAAACGAGAAAAGATAACAAAAAATTATATTAACTAATAATGTAGCTATATATATGAATATATATATTTAAAAATAAAATTAATAAATAATGAGAAAATTGTAAGTTGTATAAGTCGAAAATGTAGAAGAACCAATTGTTAAACCTAAGCTTATTACAATTATAAGATCCGTATAAAAATCGAGCTGTTGTATTAAATTAACAAAAATGTAAATGGTTCAACATACATATACATAAATATGTATAAGGAAAGTGTAGAAAATGCTAATACGCTTCTCAAATGTCTTTTTTTAAGTCTTTACGCGGAAATACTCTGAGGACTCTTTTGTTGTGCTGTTTTCTTTTATACTTTTGTACTAATACTATTTCCTACAAGTATTTCACACAATCCAATCTTCTAATTTCCATAATCGTGTATGTACCTTTAGCTAAATTTTAATTACATTTGGTAAAACTGACAAGCATGGAAAATGAAAGCAATTGACAAAATATACTATTAAATACAGTTAAGCCGAAGAGCTATTAAAAACACTTAGTTAAATGTTATACATATATAATGATGAAAAACCAAATTGATGTAAATGTTAGCGATATTATTGAGACATGTGACAAAAATAAACCAAATGAAAAAGAATATACACAACAGTTGCAAAGACAAACTCGTTTCACTTTGAGATACATTTATGTAGCCTAAATTATATACAAGTCTTAGTATCTATATTTGGTGGAGTAATCTTTAGGAGAAACGACTAAGCCGCGTCCTTTGCGCGCCCCACGATAAACTGTCTCCACAATGTCAATCATCTCCTGTTTATCCTCCAGCGGCCAGTTGATTTTGTTATTGTTACCCGTGCCCAAATCAATCATAATGTGCTTGTTGCGGAAGAAGAACATCACGGTGCAGGGATCGTACAATTCGTACATTTTGTTAAAGTCCGGCACCTCGGTAATGTCCACCAAATAGATGACCGCAAAGTTTTTCACCTTTTCGGCAATGCTGTACATCACCTCATCCATTTTCATGCACGCGGGATCCCAATCGTGGCCGAAACGTATAACCTAAAGAATGAAAACATTTTAATGGATTACTGTGGGACTCCGCTGGACATGTCTGTGACATGTGCCAATTACTTACAACAACGCGATCCTCCTCTGAAAGTATAGCCTGGTCCACTTGCCAGCCATTGTGTAAATGCGGTAACATATACGACATCTTGACTTATTGTTTTTTATTCTTATTTCCAGAAAATTAATAAACGTAAACAAATCCCCTAGCGAATGTGTCGGATAATCAGCAAGTGTGACCGTACGTAAACCAAATATGTAATCGATACAGTTATCGATAACTACATGCAAAATCTGTTCACAGCGCAGCCAACTTCACTGCGCGCCAAATCTTTTAATTATTCAAATAAAATCGTTCATAAATTATGTATTTTTATTAGCCGTAATTATTTTGTAGCGTCATTATCAGTTCAAATACTTTTGCTTAAAACTATCTATATGCTCCAGCACCTTGACTGTCATATCATTAATATATTCATTTCTACTCTGCTCCGAGTAATCCGGTAAGCTACGTCGTGTCACATAGTGATTTGGCAAATTGACCTTATGACGGCCAATGGACTTAATAATTAGCCATAGAATATAGAAACTGAACCAAACTGTGAAGTACAGAGGGATGTACCAGAGTTTGCGACCAATGTAAAAGTAACTGTACTTTTTGACACGTGGCTCTGGTGGCGGTGGTGGTGGGGGAGGAGGAGGTGGTGGTGTGGTCGGCGGTAGTGGCGGTGGTGGAGGCGGAGGTGGTGGCGGTGGATGGTGATAATGATGATGAGGATGATGGTCGTCATAAATCAGTTCGGGATATGAGACATCCGGAAATGAAGGATAATGGTCAGGATAATGCTCGTGGTGATCGTGATGATGATCGTGATATTGCGGTGGAGCCTCTGGATAATCGTGAACATGTCCGTGATCATGATCGTGATCGTGATCGGCTGGCTTAGGAGCCGCCGATTCCGGATGAGATTCCAGCCAGCCTGGAGGCGGCGTCGCATACTCCATACTGGGATCGTATTGGTTATCATCGCTGGCATGTGTCTGTCCATTAATTTGCAACGGAGGCAGAGGTCCATCATCCCCGCCTGCATTGTTTCCATTATCAGTGTCGCCATCGCCTCCGCCCGCTCCGGAATCTCCTGCATCCGCCGCGCCAGCGTCTCCGGCATCCTGGCCAGCCTGATCTTTGCCAGGTGGTGGTGGTGGTGCATTGTCCTGTGCACTCGCTGGCAGCACACCAATCACGTCGTCATTCTCTGGATCATCATCTGCCGGTGCCGCGGGCACAGAGTTGACTGTGCTCGCAGCGGCATCCTTATCCCCACTGCCAGCGGGCACCGGACCGGGATAGCTGTAGCCCGAGGCGGGACCAGGATAGGCATAGCCAGCACTGCTCAAGGCATTGCCGGAAGCTGGTGGCAAATAACTTGAAATCGTATCCGAGGGCAGCGCAGCTTTGGGATCCTTCGAGGGTGAAGGATACTTGCTGTTGAGGGGAGGAAAGGAGTAAGTATCCTTTGGCGGCACATACGATTGCACCACATCCGAGCCAGCTGCCAATTTGCCATCAAGACTGTGATCATGTGCATCATGATGATGATGATGATGATGATCGTGATCCTTGAATAGACTTGAGGCAACAGCTTGTCCAGGCGCAAAACGATCTGAGATTTGACCTAAGGATAATCCGGAAGTTAAGAGCTGTAATTACTTCTAATACCAATCCCCACACTTACCCCGATTATAGCCTCGTTGTGGATTCTGGTAGCGGTTGCCCTTTGGCTTGTAGTTCTTATAATTCTGTGAGGGACGCTGTGGCCGGGCTGATTTCACCAGAGGCGTTATAAGCTGGCCAAACGGATACGAGGTGCGGTAATCCACAGCACGGCCCGTGGAGGCAGCTTCAATCAATCCCTGTGGCGGCTCCTCGCTGCCAGTTTCTTTCACTTCCGCTGGCGTGACGCTCAGAGGCGTGACAAACACGATGGGCCCCATTTCCAACTCCGATGCCGGCTGATGATTATAGGGTATTGGCAAAAGTAAAGGAGTAGTTGTTGTTTTTGTTGTGGAGACTACATTCTCGCTCGAGTTGAAGCTGCTTTGGACATGCTATACTGTATTGAATACTCTTTGCTCTTACAATTGTTTAACTCACATTTTGGGAAATATTAAATCCGTATTCAGCGCCTTGAAGATGCGCGGTCCCTGATCCGTTGAGGCGTCACTTCCGCTCTGCAAAACCGGAGAATATGCCTCAATCTGCATGGGAAGCAGCAGCGAGCCAAGTGAAAGAGTCACAGCCAAAAGCAGCGCACAGCTTGCGGCGACTCCTGGCATTATTTTAAATATTTTTTGTAAATATTTCTCACAGGACACACTTTAAATATATATTTATTTAATATCTTTCGTATACATATATATATATTTCTTTATTAATATTTATATTTGTATCATATCCGTTTGAGCTTCGTAGCTCGACTTCACCGCACCGCGCGAAATTCTCGAATCCACTGAAAAACTGTAGCTCGATTGGTTTTATTCATCATCGGGCTGGGCATGTACACATATGATATTTGATTTCGTTTTTTCATGACCCAGATAAAGGTGCTACTAGAAGTGATCTATATTGACTAGTATGGCGTATATACTATAGTTAACTCCATTGGACAGCACTTTCATTTCGCTGTCTTCACCCAGGTGCTAATTAGTTGTTACTCCACATATTCGATCGTATCTCTTCGTATCTGCCGTTATGTTCTTTAGCGTCCACATCTATCCAGTCTTGTCTTGGCGGCGTGTCCAAAATTCCTCAATCCGTTAGAGCACGGAGATCTCTTCGACACGGCGTGTGACTGCAATTTTGCAACCAATTAGAAGCAACTCAAATTCATTAGCTTTAATATACATCTTACATCTTAGCTTCAAACAAAGTTTACACATATGCAATTTTCTTATTCAAAAGATTACTACCTGTATAAATATATTAAATATCTTTTCAACTCTATCAAAGAATATTTTGACTGTTCTAAATTATTTTCTAAAAATAGCATATTAAATATTAAAATTAATAAAGAAAATCGAAATCTATATTTAAAGATGAAGTGAATTTATTGAATCCACAACTATTAATTCATAATATTGGCTTTTATATAAATGTTACATTAATTTAATATAATTAAGCGCTCAATGGAAATGTGAACTCCAATCCTTAGGTCACACTCCTCATAGCTAAAAAGTGTGCTAATTAATATTTACGCCATGCGACTCGACAAATTCCTCAAGGCATTTGTATCTTTAAATCAAATTAAAAGAAGAAAACAATTCCGCACTGAAATAGTCATCAGGAATTAGTAAAAAAAAAATTGCCATAAAGTTGGGAATACGTAGAAGCGATGAACGGAAGTGGGTCATTGGATCGCTCCGACATATGCGTGTCTGCTCCGATTAACACTTGGTGAGGCGTGCTATACCTTGTTGACGTTGTTAATTTTCAACTTCCGTGGAGAACAAGAAAAATAATACAGAAACCAGTTTTGCAATCGAACTTCAATTGAACTTTTACTTATTTATGTTCTTTTTTTATTTACGTGAAATATGTATATACAATTTAATATAATAATTGCAAAGTCTTTTAAATGTTAGTACTCAAAGTTCTGTCATTGAAACGAGGAACACAATTTAACGCTTTACAAACTAACAAAACATATTGTTTTTTTTTTTGATTTTACATTAATTAATGTTACAGATTAATGAAATTGTTGCAAGTGTAAAATAATATTAAGATTAATTAAATATTCACAAAACACACAAATAAAAAATACATGTATTAAATTATAATCTTTTTGCCTTTTCTGAGCATTGGTAATTGTAATATAAAAAGCGTGATATTATTACGGAACGTACTATATATATGTAGAAATATATACAGCCTTGGCACATAACTCTGGCGACTTTCATTTAGTAACTGTGATGGTAACAGAATGCCATTAAAATGGTGAATTCATTCCCAGCTTTGTACCAAAATCAAGACGCGCTCGACGTTGATAACGCGTGTTGACTCTGCAAAGATTAAGATATAAATAAAGACATTTATTTATTGTATATGAAGTGTAACTAACTTGTTCTCCTGAAACTTGGCCAGCTCGCTGATAAAGAGGCTTAGTAAACTGCTGGCAAACAGCACTAAAATAGGTAACCAGAGTTGTAGTAAATACTCCTGCAGAGATTCATCCAGTAGCATTTGGAGGCTACAGATAAATCCATGGAGTAACAGAAGACCAAGGCAGGTGAATGCCCAGATGCGATTCCTAAATGGATTGCGCTGCCAGAGCGCATGATCGCGATGCACAAAGGTAATGGAGACAAGCGCTGAAAGTAAGAGAAATATGATAATAAGGATGGTCAAACAATGTGGAAAATTAATATTATCGTATTGAAAAAAGTCAAAGAACTGATAAAAGCACTAAAAAATTTCGCACAAAGTTGTCGTTATATGCAGAATATTTCCGACAGTTGAAGTTGAGTCAGTTCTATTTTTATAATTAAATGATATGAATCAACAAACCAGACCCATATCTAATCATTAATTAAGCTAGTTACCAAAATGCAGCAGAACCGCAAGCAAAGCACAACTGCGCACAATGTGCAGACACTGATGGAAATTCGCATAATTTGCACTTTCGAGATCCGCAATGGCAGTAGATTCCGTAACGGAAATCGATTGCGTCATAAACATCCAATAAGCAATGAGCTAAAAGAAAAAGGTGCTTAAGTTGGAATTATGATATGAATTTAAACTATATTACCATGGCAATTACGGGTACGAGAAACTTGCAGCCATAGCACCACATGACAAAGGCAAAGGCACGCGAATCGTATTCGGTTTGCTTCTTGCTAGTGGCACGACTCATGATCTTTGGATCGAGATCGATGTGAGCCAGCGAGATGCCAATTAACGGCACGGGTATACACATCAAATAGATGCCCATCAGGGGGGTGATCAGGGGCGGCAGTGATAGGCACGCGCACAGCACGTTCAATATGGATATGGAGCCCGCACAGCAGGCCCAGAACTGAATACAATTCCACAGGCCCAGCGAGAATCGGCGTGACAGCTCAATTATGGCCACCAGCGAAAGTGGGTCGTCGCGACAGATGGCTATCGAGCAGGGCAGAGAGTTAAGCAGCCGGCTCAGATAGATCGGTGAGACTGTGTGTGCCGGAGATTGCATGGCACGAGCACCACTCCCATTGGCTCCACACTCGAGCAACTGCTCGCTGACAAACGATTCGTCCGCTGTTGTAGTCGTCGTCTTGCATTTGCCCTGGCGCTGAAAGTTCAGTTTGTTGTGTATGATGTTGGCCTCCGTGTAGGCATCCACATCCTGACAGACCTGTGGATAGAGAGGCTCCACAGCAATGCTGCAGTCGGCCTGCAAAAAGATATTCGCATTGTCATTGCTCGCCGAGCTGCCCAAGCAGACGACAATCTCTCCGTACGACTGCATAATGTCGAGCATCTGACGCGTCGCCTCCGCAGAGCAATCTGTGAATAGCGACACCTGCAGCGGCACATTGTCCACCTGCTCCAGATGCGGCCGAATGTTCTCAATGCCACGCGGTAGCTTGGCCCGATTCGACATGTCAAAGTTGATGGGCGCACTCTGATCTGTGCTCTCTGTGATGGTGCTTAGGGAACGACAATTCTCATCCATTGCCGAGTCCAGTGAATGTCGCTGCTTATGACGCTCCGGATCTGGCTCGGATTCAAGTGCTAATGCCGCATTCTCATCGCTTTCTTTGCTTTCATCCAATTCATCATCTTCATTGGAGTCGCCGGCTGTGGGTGGATTACATTCATCGGGATTGGAGATGGCACCGGGTGCTGAGCAGCTCAACGTTTTCGAGGACTCCAAATTGTTGGGCGGAGCTAGAAGATAGCTCAATTTCGGGCCATCCTCTGGATCACCTACAAGATCAGTGGGTTTGTCAATGGGCGTGGCTGTCCTAGCAGCATCAACTGCATCGCAGTTGACTTGGGCGCTTGATGAATGAATGGCAACTGTATCTGTGATGGTGCTGGTGGTAATTGGGGTTGTGGTTGTATTGTTCTCATTTAGTTTACCCGAATTTTTAGTCGACTTGCAGTTGCCTGTCGCACTCTCTGCCTCCTTGGCCTTGCTGCTAGTGGTGACCTTCTCGCGTTCATGTTCCTTCTCCGGCTCCGGTTCGCTAAGCAACGAGATGTGACAGTTCCAGCCGGACTCGAGTCCCATCTTCTCGGAGAAGACACGTGAACGCAATTCGTTCTCCTTGCTGAAGTGCACAAAACGAATGCAGGCTCGCTCCAATCGCTCCACGAGATGGACAATGTCATTCTGTGCCTGATACTGCATCGTCACCATGCCAATAAAGACCTGATGACATTGCATCTCAAAGCAGCCCTCCACATCATTGCAGTCCTCGTCCTTGCTCTCCGAGAACAGCAGCGAGTCCGTGCTGATGCTGTGACCCAACTTCACATGATGTCCGCCCTCAAAGTCACAGTGCGACTTATCCACATGTTGCATGCGCAACTTGGATTCTGGCGGCAGCTCCAAATATGCAATCTGGCCATTGCTGTGCTGTGGTCCACTTAATGCTCCATGGATGCCATGGCGCAGTGGTCGATACGCAAATGCTGTGCAGTAGGAAGTTAGCGCACTACGTTGATAAAAGTCCAATGCGCGCTTGCGATCCTGGGGAGACAATGGACGCAAATCCTTGCCATCCCAGAAGTCATCACAACAGTCTAGTATGATGTCCGCCGTGCCCTGGGTAAACAGCGACAAGTAACCGCCGGGGTTCTCTCGCATTACGACTGACAGGGAGTGAGGAAACGGAACCTTCACCTTGGTCGATAGCTGCAACTGTCGCGCAAAGCGGATGTCCCGACGCACCACATCCGGTTGCTGTGGAGGAAATGAAGAAATTATCATGAGAAATGTCTGACAAAAATAATAAAAAAGCAGAGAAAATAATAAAAATTAATTCTTTTAAGAAATATTTTAAAATTTATAATAATTAAATTGAGATATGTTTTATTTTAGAAAATAAAAATAAATTAATTTTTTAAAGAAATATTTTAAAATTAATAATAATAAAATATTAATAATGTATTTTGTAGGTCACTTACAAGATGCCTATAGCTGGCTAGCTGTCCCTCCAACGCAAAGCGATCGGTGGCATGGTTGGTAAATCCAATCTGTTTGGCCAACTCGCACAGACAGCGTCTGAGGTAACAAATCGAACAGAAAGAAACCGATTAGAACTGGTACCAACCGTGCTGGACGTGCGACGGTGGAGGAGGCGTATGATAATGATCATGCATGCAAGCAGTCAAGCGTAATGGGAATAAATGGGGGCCGACTATATTTAAGCATATTCTTGGCAGCATAATAATTTCATGTTACTTTAAATAGCATGCCAATTAAGTATAGACGAACGTGCTTTGCATGGGGCGTTACGGTGGAAAGTGGGTTCCATACACATGCTAAATACAGTACATAGATACAAAAACAAAAATATATATGCATGTAAGTTTCAAATAAATGGAATGTGTACAAAAATAAAATTGCTAACTGCAACAAAAATTATTTTATTAAATTGTGAGATTAGTGTAACGAGATATAAATATAAATAAATATTTGCATTGTTAATTTGCCGACATTTACGATGGATAAGACAGGCCAGGGAACGTTAAACAATTTGGTCGCAATTAAAAAATAAAATAATATATTTATCCAATTAAGTTGAATGAGTTTTAATTATGATGACAAATTTAAAATGTTTTCTTTCAACATTTTGTATACTGAAAATTAAAAAATATTTTTATGATTGAACAAGAAGTTTTTATAACTTTACCAATTGCATGTTTTGTTTATATATGGGGTATATCGGTTTATCGGTCCAATTCAAGTGTCGAATGTGTTTTCAAATCAAACAAAAATCAAAAATGACCCCAACAAATGGGCATCTCATATCGCATATACAACGAGGATGCGTATATGCTTTAAAAAATCATTAGACTCTATATATATATGTAATATAATCGATATTCATATAGGTAAAAGTATAGTATTGTATTGGTTAACGATGCTAACAATGAGTATGGCAATGAACTACGTACCCATGCAATAGGCTTTTCGTACTGGATTCAAACATCGCATACCGATTTGTCACGGGCACCAGATCTTTATCGAGCATTGCCACGGCGCTGACATGCCCACAAAACTGGGCGTAATGCTCATGTGTAAGCGGCGAACAGGTGTTTAGTAAGATGGCCAGACCTGAAACAGATTAACATATGAAATAGACAATTTATAGCTGAAGGATTTACACCAACCCAAGGGTTTCAATGATTTGATGTGTGCTTTCCACTCGTGATCGTCAAACTCCAGGCGAAAGGGACAGTGTTGATCGTGTGTAAGATCCAGAACCTCCGCAACAATGCCACGCTCCTGGTTCTCCCCATTCCCATTGTCGCTTTCCGTCGACATTGACAGCTGGCTGCCATCGTCCTGTGGCTCTTCCTCTGTGTTGTGTAAAAAGAACACCTTCTCAGCGGTTGGATTAGGCCAAGACAAGATGCCCTTCTTGTCCACACAACAGAGCGCCGAAATGGAGCCTAGAACCTGCACGAGATTCGCTGAGCGCGGCAACAGTTCGCTGTCACCTTTCCAAAGCTGCGTCCAAATGCGCAGCACGTTGGATCGTAACAATGAGATGCTATCATAATCGTAGGCGGGTGTATCCATATCCAGATCCTCAAACGATTTACTTGTTGCCTTTTCAAGTACAGCCTGAGGTGTCTTCAGGAAACACTGGAGACGCGCAACTCCCCACAGATTCATGTATATCCACAGGAGTGGAAATACAAGTGGCAGTAAGGGAATAACTGCAGCCGCTGGAGAAGCAATCAACACATGGCGCCAATTGTGTTTCTCATCCGTAGCCAGTCCGTAGCCATGCAATCGCAGCAGTCCCGCAAAAAGCGTGATAATCAAGGCGGTAATGAAGCCCCATTGTTGTATATACTTTGTCACCAACTGTGGGGAGGATGAGATTTCAGTTCTTGACAGGAATTGGCATATAGAGTAGACCTTACCAAATACCGTTGCTGATTGTAAATTGTTGGCGGGCGATTCAACGAGTTTCGCAAGCATAAACGCAAGTTATCCAGATATGGAGTGCTCTCTAAGCAACAGACGAGGTCCGGGATCGGAGCACGCGCTGTTGGCTTGACTGGCGGTTCGCCAAGCTGCGCGGCGGACGCTCCATAGATTTCGCCAGTACTAAAGTGCCGCCTCGACTGTAGTTCATGGCAAGGACCTGGCGAGATGTGACCAGGACGCAGCACAATACAATCACCGCGAACGAGCAGCGCCCAGGGTAGGTTAACAATGTGGCCATCGCGATAAGTCCACTGCAAGGAGACGCACGGAGACATGGGATTGCTCAAATGCGGATAGTTTGATACATGCCAGTTGTCGCTGAGATGCTGCTCCGCCAGGCGAAGTTCGCTCAAGGCATGTCGCGTCTTGCGATAGATTTCCGTGCGTCGCAGATTACTTTCCCGAATTACCACGCACAAATCGAGCAGGAGAATGGAGAGCAAACAAATTGCAGGCCAACACATGCCAGTGACAAGCAGCGCTACACTGGTCACCAGAGTCGTTCCAATGGAGAGCCAGCCCAATGGGCTGTCATATTGATTCATGAATGCAGCACGCAACTTACAATAGCAGCTAATGGAGCGGTAAATAAACTGTTATTATTACTTGCAAAAGGTCATTGAGTGTATCGTCTCACCTCTCAGCGCTATGTTCCCTCTCATGCTGCAGCAACACCTTTTCAATCTCCTCATGGAGACGCGATAGGGCCACCTTCGTACTTAGACCGTGTTCCATATTCTCCCTTGGCGCCGCCAACGACGTGCGCGAGTGTGAGTGTGAGTACTCCGCTGACTGTGGCAAGGTTGCAGAGGACGCTGCCGCAGTCTCTTTGTCACTGCTACATTTTGCTGTTGTTTCTGCTACGGCTTCGTTCAGCATATGCATGTTTCCTTTGCAATCCACCAATTCGTTAGTATTTGAACTAAGCTAGCCCGTTTAACACATAGTTTTTCTGTATTATTATGCACTGCTTCTGACGGCGTGTGTTTATTTGTTGCTGCTCGCCTCAGTTGTGCGAAATGTTTTTTTAATTTGTGTTGCGCCGACGGTAAAAAAAAACAAGGTTGCCATCCACGAAAAACAAGGTGGCAGCCCTGCAAAAAACATTCCATAATTCTACAAAGCTAGTGAAGTGGTGTTTTTTTTTTATTTGGAAGCTAGAATTTTTTAAATTTTACCTTAATTTTTGTTAAATTTTTTCGATTTTTCTCGATTTTTAACATTTTTTTTTAGAAATTTTTACCTAGCTTCGCCACGCGAAGTGCTAGGTGCACCAAATTAATTTTAAAATAAACTTTAGAGTTTTAAAAAATTTTGAATTTTATTGGCTTAGTGATTTGTTCTTTAATTAATTAATATTTTAAAATAAAAAAAAATAAATAAAATGCAGCTTTGCATGCAGTTGGCAACGCTGTCAACTGATAACAGCGCAAATTAGAGATGGCCAACCCCAATGCAAATCAATAGTTCGCGATAGGTTTACCCATCTTTGTGGAACATAGATGTCGATATTTCGATCATTTTCATATTGTCCATCCTTTGTTATTGTTTTGGTAGCAATTAATTATTTTAAAACTATTATTCAAAAGTCGCTTACTGAGCATATACAAAGCCATGAAACTAGTTTGCAGAGTTTACATGACCAGTTCAGTGGCATTAGCGGACACAGTTTCCAATTATAGTGAATTTACAAAGAAAGTGTCTTATTCCCCACAGCTGAACTCTTGTTCAGTACTTACTTACTTTGACAGTATGAAGACATACTTCAAACAAAGAGGTTTTGTAGCGCAAGAACTGAAAGTGCTTATAAAGTGACTAGTATCTGCGCAGCTGTGTTCATATTGCTATTATTAAAAAGATAACGTATTCATTTATCAATGCCTCTGCAGCGAACATTGTAAAGCGAAACGTAGTTTTCTCTACCTCTCTTAGTGTGGTGAAATACATTTTTATGCGATGAAGAGAAATTACTTCAACCATGGTGAACTTGTTAACACCTTGCTTATCGTTTTATTTCGCCCTATGAAGGAAATAAATAATACAATAGTATACTAGTCTTCGGCAAAATAAATACTTTATCCAGAGGCTGTTTGTGTCGTTGTTCTTATTTGTGTACTTCATTTTAAAATTTTAGTAAATTATAAATGCCTTTTTCTAATTTATCTTAATATTTGATTCCATAATAGATATACAAAATAAAGACATACATATATGTATACTGAATGAATATTTAAAAAAATGTCGAGGCAATATTGCAACTTGTGCCGCTCGTCAACGTCGAACAGTATTGTTGTTGTACCCAAGGACGAAGACAAAAGGAGGCTATGGTCAGAGAGCACAGGTGTAACTTTTGCTACTAATAGTAGAATTTGTGACAAGCATTTCAAGGATACGGATTTTTATTATGTATCTCAAAACTCATCAAAACGTCGCCGATTAATGCCGAATGCTGTGCCACAGAAGTTACACGCAAATGAAAGCTTTACAGAGCACAAGACATCAACTTGTGGTGAAAATCTATTTGACTTTAATTCGCAAACCGAGTAAGTTGACTAAGTATTTGTCTACCATGAATTAATCAGCTTAAATTACAGACAAGATGTGGTTGATTCTGGAATTGCAATGGAAAACTTGCGTTTGCAAAAACAAGTTGCGGAATTGAAAAAGGAAAATGCGAAACTTCTCAACAAACTTCAAGAAATGCAGACACTGAGCGACTCACTAAAGTCAATATTTACTGAATCGCAGGTGCGAAAACTACAGAGTGCCGGTAAAAGAATTAAATGGAATCAAGATGACATGTCGTATGCGATTAGTCTCCACGCGGCTGGACCCCGGGCGTATCGTCATTTGTTTAAAAAAGGTTTTCCACTGCCCTGTTTATCCACGCTAGAAAAATGGATGCACTCAATAGAAGTAAAGCCCGGCATTTTGGAACTTGTAATGGACGTAATGGAAAAAGCCGTCAACATTGACGAGGAGGACAGAATGTGTATTTTGAGTTTCGACGAAATGAGAATAACCTCAAGCTTCGAAAATGGTTCATCTCAGGGAGCCGCACAGCAGCCACGGGACTATGTCCAGGTGGCAATGGCTCAAGGATTGCGAAAGTCGTGGAAGCAACCAATATATTTCGACTTTGACAAGGCAATGAGTGTCCCTACACTGCACATGCTGATCCAAAAGCTGTATACGATAGGCTACCATGTTGTCGGCATAGTTTCCGATATGTGTCCCACCAATCTGAGATTGTGGACAAATCTTGGAGTTTCGCATGGTAAACAATTTATTTTAAGAAATACTTCTTAATTTAAATTTTTTTTCTTTCCTTTTTTTTTAGAGAAAACGTGGTTTAAGCACCCATCTGACTCCGATTTGAAAGTATTCGTGTTTGCAGATGCAGCTCATCTCTTGAAGCTAATAAGAAATCACTTTCTTGATTCCGGACTTGTTGTAGGTGACAAAGTCATAACTCAACTAACCGTGAGGCAAGTCATGAGTCACGCTTCCTTATCTGATATTTCCAATATGTGGCAAGTTAATGAAGACCATCTAAACGTGCGATATGCAGGCAGGCAAAAAATCAAACTGGCAACTCAATTGCTTTCAAAAAGCACAGCCAGTAAAATCCGACGTTGCCAGTCACTGGGCATAGAAATAGATAACGCCACTGAAACGGCGGATTTTATTCAGTTAGCAAATGATTGGTTTGACATATTTAATGTTAATTTGCCAACTTCTGAGAGTATTCCCACCAAGCAACCATTTGGCCAACATATTGATGCACAGCGTCAGGTTTTGGGCAAGATGACTGCACTAATGTCGAAAATAATAATTCCAAATGGTAAAAAGTGTTGGCCATTCCAAAAAGGCATGATTATAAGCAACACTTCGTTATATCTTTTGTATCAATATGTTGCGGAAAGGTATAGCATGGATCATTTAATCACAGGACGAATATCGCTGGATCAATTGGATCAGTTTTTCGATGTAATATGGGAAAAAAATGATCTGCACGATCATCCAACTGCATCTGAAATCAAGTTGCGGTTGCGGAAATATGTATTAGGAAATAGTTGTTTCAAGCTGGATTCGACAAAAGAAGATGGAGATGTGAACATGGTACAAAAGGAATTGACAAATACGAAAGAGAAAAGAAAGGAGTGCACTTTAATAAAAGATTATTATCAAGAAAGTCCTCGTAGTAGAGGAGTCCAAGATAACCTGACTGAGGTGAGTGTTCAGTCTGAATTGCTTGAAACTGAAGATTGGGAGCTGCCGGAGGGAAATTTAGAAATCAAGATTGAGGAGAGTGAACTTGTGTCCGCTGAAAGTGAGCACTATGAATCAAGTTCTGAAATACAGATCGACGAATCCAAGCTGTTTTTCAACTTAAGAACTGAAAGTGTTGCTCTAAACAATCAATTCCAATGTCCACACTGCTCAAAAGTGTTTACGCAAAGCTCACACTTCAATGCGCATATTCGTACTCACACCTCTGCACATTGCCCGAAAGACTTTGCTCAAAAATCGGGACTGCAATTCCATTCCTCGACTCATCCAGGCGAACAAATCAACAAGTGTCCACACTGCGCTCAGTACTTTATAGACGACGACCAACTCGTTGAACACATACGTATCCACACAGGCGCACGTACTTATAATTGCACGATGTGCCCTAAGGAGTTTGGCTATGCGTGGCAATTGGAGACGCATATTCGGAAGCACACCGGAGAGCAACCATTCAAATGTCCGCACTGTCCACAGACCTGTAAGAACAAAAAGGATCTAGTCAAACATACTGAATCTCACACATCAGCACAAAAGCCCATAGGCGTTCATTAGCGTTGTCAGTTTTAAAGCGCACATCATAAGTCACAGCATAGATATATCAGTGGAATCATATCACAATTTAAATTTGGCGCCAAGCTTGCATTCAACCGATAGCGATTATTGACTACGATGATTTTTAAAACGGCATCCGAGCGTTGCATTAGCAACGTTGTCAAAGTTCGATGAAAATAAATATTTGATATTTGTATTAAATTCGATAGTTTCATCGTGAAATAAACTGGATATCGATGTTTCGAACATCTTAACAGTGTCCATCCTTTGTTATTGTTGTGGGTGTATATTATTTATTTTAATTATTAATTAAAAGTCGCTTGCTAAGAAAATAGAAGCTATGGAGGAAGTTTGCCGTGCTTGCATGACCAGTTCTGTGGCATTAGTTGATATATTCGCCGATCAGAGAGAGCCTAGTCTGGCGGCTATGCTGAACGAGTGCGTCGACTGTGAAATAAAGCTAAATGATCCGCTTCCTAAGAACATCTGCATGGCGTGCATTTGTGATGTCCAAGTTGCGTTTGGATTCAAGCGAAAGTGCGAGAAAAGCCACCAGGTGCTAAGCGCAAAGCTAAGAACAAATTTAGAAGTCGAATGTAATTTGATTCTACCAGTGAAGATGGAAATGACGGAGGGAGACATAGGCCATAATAACGTGAAGTTGGAGCAGGAGGAATTCACAAGTACGGAAGAGAATCAAAAAGAATGCGAGGAATCCTATGCAGATGGCCCTAAGTGCATGCCAAGTAGTAGTGATGTGAATATTCAGTCTGAATTGCTCAAAATAGAAAATTGGGAACTGGCAGAGGGAAATATAGATCTGGGCTGCGTCAAGATTGAGGAGAATGCAGATGTGTCAACTGAAAATGGGCACAATGAAGAATACACAACAGCCATGGAAGCTCGTGTGGAGCGCCAGGAGACTTTTAAGCCATGTGATAAGCATCCTTTTAACTTAGAAAATGAGACTGCTCCTAAAAGAAATCAATTCCAATGTCCACACTGCTCAAAAGACTTTAGCCAAAGCTCCCACCTCAATGCGCACATTCGAACTCACACTGGGAAATGTCCACACTGTCCCAGAGCATTTAGTCAGGCTTCAAATCTCCGGAAACATCTCTGCATTCATTCAGGCGAACGTCCGTTCAAGTGTCCTCACTGCCCAAAAGCCTTTACCCGACACACGGATCTGCAATACCACGTCTCGACTCATCCAGGGAAGCAAATCCACAAGTGTCCACACTGCACAAGATACTTTATAGAGAGCGCCGAACTCGAGGAACACATACGTTTTCACACAGGAGAACGGACTTACTCTTGTACAGAGTGCTCCAAGGAGTTTGGCTACGCTTGGCAACTGCAGAGGCATATTAGGACACACACTGGAAAGCAACCATTCCAGTGTCCCCACTGCTCAAAGCCGTGTGTAGACAAAGGGGCCCTAGGAAGACATGTTCGATCTCACACCGGCGAACGTCCGCACAAATGTCCACACTGTCCAAAGGCTTTTGCCCGCGCTGCTTATCTTAAGTCCCACATCAACACTCACAGCAAAGAAAGTCCATAGTGAAATCACCAAGAAACTCATCCACCATAACATATTATTAAATTACCTGTCAACATTTTTTGTAAAGTATTTTACACTTTAAATTTGACGGCAATATGCGTAAGCAACCGAAAGAGCAACTATCGAAGAAGATAATTGAAGTGCAATATCAGAAATGCAAGCGAATCAAAATAACTAGACGAATCTCCATGAGTTCAGCAATAAACACAAAAACTTATAAGTATAATTGTATATTATAAATAAAAGTCCATATGCTTAAAATCTGCGTTTGTCTTTAATTAAATTCAATTTAATAAAATTAAATCAGTATGCGTCTCCAGTTGGTAATTCGATTGCTGAGCTGAGCTAAAGTATCGATATTAGTCGATAGCTTATATCGACTGTAATACTGCGATAACAAATGACGAAAAAGTGTTGGCGATTGATTGCATTTAAGAATTGTATTATATTTATGACTGTTCGTTGTCTAAACAAGTAAACAGATTCTAGATGGATGCCAAGTTAGATGTAAGTATTGGAAGCAAGGAATTGATAACAAGCTTACACTGATTATATGTAAATGATTCATAGATGTTTGAGGACGTCAACACATCGCCCTCACTGGAGGGTGACATGTCTATACCGGGCAAAAGGACAACAACAACAACATCACAGAATGGTGTCCCCGAGTATAATACGTTGGACGAACCAATCCGGGAGACAGTGCTTAGGGATATGCGCGCCGTTGGTATCAAGTTCTATCATGTGCTCTATCCCAAAGAGAAGTCGAGTCTGCTGCGCGATTGTACGTCATCAGTTGTAAGGCACTGTATGCGTAAGCAGTTTTATCTGATATTTTCTCTGTGTTTGCAGGGGATCTGTGGGGCCCGTTGGTGCTGTGCACCTTTATGGCGACCATACTGCAAGGCTCCTCATCCGCCGACAGCATGTCCGACAATGGCCCTGAATTCGCGCAGGTCTTTGTTATTGTTTGGATAGGTGCTGCCATTGTGACACTTAACTCCAAGCTGCTAGGTGGCAATATGTGTGTATCTAAAGCAGCAATTTACTAGATTACGTATCTCTAAATACACATCTACATGTGTTCTTCTTTCAGCTCATTCTTCCAATCGGTTTGTGTACTTGGATATTGCCTCACTCCGGTGGCGTTGTCTTTGATCATCTGTCGCGTCATCTTGTTGTCCACGCAGACACGTTTCCTTTTCTTCTTGCGCTTCGTCACCACAACACTCGGATTCACCTGGGCAACGTATGGTGAGTTGTGCCTGCTACTTATAGTGTTGGCAGTTTCAAGGGCTTAAACAGCTAATTTTAATTTAAAAAAAATAAAGCTAAAATAACTAAAGAATATAAAGAATTCTAATACCTTGAAGCCTTTTACAAGAAACAGCAAATAATAGATTACTCATTAAAATAGATATTTTTTCGATTTTCCGACGAACGACCGAATGTTTATATCTGTTGAAATCTAAAATCATTTTGAAATATTTTTGTGCAAAGAAATTCTAGACATAAATAAGACATTATTATTTATCTAATTCTAATTTAATTTAATTAACTCTTTAATTCTCTTAACATAAATTAGTAAAAATCGCCAAGCTGTTCGAAGACATTTATTATTATTTATCTAATTCTAATTTAACCTAATTAACTCTCTTAACATAAATTAGTTAAAATTGCCAAGCTGTGTCAATTATTTATGTAACTCTAATTGAATCTATTTAATTCTTCGCAGCATCCTTCATCTTTCTGGGACAAAGTCAACCGCCACATCGCAAGCCGCTTGCCGTTTATCCAATTTTCCTGTTCTTCTTCATCATCTCGTGGCTGGTTTTATCGCATAATTAGTTACATTACTATGTTTAGTTGATAAAAATGTTCGTACTTTCCATAGCATAACCAAATCGATTGTAAATTTATATGTAATTTGAAAACTGTTTAAGGTAGAAACATGGGTTGTTTTTTGTTGGTTTATTTAATTCTTAAAATCTTACAAATTACATATGTATGTGGGATCGTATTTTACACGTCCAGACTGTTGGCCGACGACGCAACTTCGAGGGACATTTGCATTTGGACGCCATCGCCTTTGGTGGGGCGATAAGTCAAGGAATTGGCTCGCGCCTTGCGACCCATAAAGTGTCGTTCCACCCACTTGAGCAGCGTGTAGACGGAGTCAGTCGAGGGCAAGCGATGATCGGCAGCGGTCTTCACAATATCCGAGGATGTGACACGGAATGTACGCGCCATACCCTTGAGTGCCTGTTGGATAATGGACATATAGAATCAGAGCTGATCTTCAGTCTCTCCTCCTGTGATCACTTACCACCATGGCATCTTCGTCAGTCAGATCGTCACCCACGTAGATGATCTTGATGCGCTCATTCCAATCCACACCAAAGGATGTGCGCAATATGTAGATGGAAGCACGACCCTTGTTCCACTGTACGGGAGGACGTGCCTCGAGAGCGCAGTGCGCCTCCGTTGCTCTGAACCCGTACTTCTCAATCAGACTGCGCGCCTTGTCGACCATGTCGGGTCGCAGCTGTACAGGCGTCTCTCGGTAATGGAACGTGAGCAGAGATCCCTTGTTCTCCACCCAGGCGCCGTCGCGACAAACTGAATCCTGTAGGGCCTTCAGCAGATGACTAACCTTGTCCTCGTATTCAATGGGCATGGGATGAACAAACTTGCTGCCATCGGGATGCAGAATCTCCAGGCCATGATTTCCCGCATAGGTGATGCCCTCAATGCCGACCATTTTCTTAACATTGTCCACGTTTCGGCCCGAGATGACGGCCACATAGACATCCGAGTGGTTGGATAGCTTGAAGAGCACATTCTTAATCTCCGGCGAGAGCGTGGCCAGATCCGGATGTGGTGCAATGGGTGCCAAGGTACCATCATAGTCCAAGAGCAAGGCCAGCTTGTGGTTGTAGCCAATGTATCTGAAATGAGTTAGGAGTAAGTGCATCCACTTGGCAGGGTTTGAGTAGCGCACTCACTTGAGTAAGTAGTCATCGAAGTCGTCCACAGAGACTGGCTGCATGATAGTGGTGCCGACGTCGTCCATCTCCAGGGCGCCCACTGCCTTGAGGAAGCAGCGCATCCAGTGGCTGACATCGCACTCCGCCTCGCGGCGACGCAGACGCGCCATGCGCAGCACTCGCTCGTCCTCGGGCATGGTCAGGGCACGATGGATGACCTCGGCGGCCTCGTTCACCTCGTAGGGGTTGCAGAGCAGCGCCTCGTGCATCATCTCGCCGGCACCGGCGAATGGAGAGATGACCAGCACGCCGGGCACCTCGTTAATCTGGCAGGCAACAAACTCCTTGGCCACCAGATTCATGCCGTCTCGCAGAGGCGTCACTAGACACACAGCTGCATCCCTGTAGAGCGCCGCTAGCTCATCCTGACTCACATAGTCGTAAATGTAGCGGATGGGCGCCCAGTTGGCAGTGGTGAAGCGTCCATTGATGCGACCCACCAGCTGATCCACTTCCTCCTTGAGCTCCCGATACTCCTTGACGTCTGTGCGCGAGGGCACCGAGATCTGCAGCAGGCTAACCTTCTCCTTGTGCTGTGGATACTTGAGCAACAGGGCCTCGAATGCCATCAGGCGATGCACCAATCCCTTGGTGTAATCCAATCGGTCCACACCCAGAATAATCTGTTGCTTCGAGGTCTTCAGCACTTTGGGTGCATTCTGGGCCAGATTCACGAAGCGCTCGTAGGGAATGCCAATGGGCAGGGGACGGATACGGACTGTGCGTCCGCCGTGCTCCACCAGCAGGTTGTTGCGATCCACACGACAGCCGAGATTACGCTGACAGCAGTCGACAAAGTTGAGGCAATAATCCTGAATGTGGAAGCCAACGAGATCACAGCCGAGCATTCCCTGCAATATCTCATCGGACCAGGGCAGCAGGCGGAAGATGTCCCAGGGCGGGAACGGGATGTGCAGGAAGAATGCCAGGCGACAGGGCAGATTCTTCTCCTCAGCATGCTCTCTCACCCAATTGGCGGCCAACATCAGATGGTAGTCGTGTATCCAAACAATCGGAGGATTCTTCTCACTGCCATGCTTCTTGGCCAGACACTTCTCCAATGCCTCAATGGTGCGCACGGCGAAATGCTTATTGACCGTAACATAATCATGCCAATGCTCTCCGCCAAAATTGGCACGTCCCGGCATCGAGTGGAAGAGTGGCCAGAAGATCTTGTTGCAGCATCCATTGTAATAGCTATCAAAGATCTTTGAATCAATGTTTACTGAGACAACCTGGTCGGATTTAAGTCCAGCTGTGGGCGTCTGATCGTAGGGATTCGATTCGGGTATCGCCTCATTGGGATCCTCGAGATGTATGCCAGACCAGCCCACCCAGAGACCGTTGCCCTTGATGACAACCGGACAGACGGCCGTAACTAGACCGCCAGCACTGCAATCAGACGTAAGCACAAGGTGAGAATGGTATATAAATATTTAATCATTCACTCTCAATATTATACATTTCAATCATTTACGTAACCATTAAAATTAACTTTCGAACAGGAAAAATAAAAAAATGTACAATAATCTTTCAATTAAAAAAAAACAATTTTTTTAATTGTACAATGCAATCATTTACGTTACCATTTAAATTAACTTTCAAAAAGGAAAGCAAAAAAATTTAAAAATCTACAATTTGATGTACACAAGACCATAAAAGATTCCGGGATAAAATCCATTCAATACGGTGGCCCATTACAAAAACTTAGTTTTCCAATTTGTAGTCTATTTCTATTCTTCAAATTCAGACTCAATTATTCTTAAATTTCAATTTCAAAATTAATTTCCTGGCTTAAAAGTTAAGTTTCCAACTTTCTTAAGTTCAGGCTCAAGAAATCCAATTCAGAATTCTAGAATTTGAAATGTTTGCTTAAACAAATTTATTTCTGAGCATTCGTAAGACATTCTTAAACTCGTTTTTAGAAAGTGCAATTCTGAACTAAATTTGAAATTTATAAATTCAATACCGAATATTGCATGAATAATGAATAATGCGAAGTAAGCGTAAGGTGAGGAGGATGCATATATAGACCTGAATATATATATGTCTGACTGACTTTTGATTCATTTCCAGCCCACTTTATGCAGGGTGCATCACAATGACACTGACACTAACGACGTTGATAAGGAATACCATAAAAAACAGCGATGATACGGCGTAAGTGTAAACAACCTCGACTCTGGCTCAGAGGCCAAAACCAAAAAAAAAAATAATAAAAAAAATTATAAAAAGTCGAGTAAAATAAATAAATAAATTGGGCATTTGAAAACAAGACACATACTAACCCAGCATAACTTGGTGCTTTTGGGTAGGGTCAGTAAGACTAGGTCAGGCCCAATAATCCCCCAGACTAGATGAGCACGTGATGTTGGTTTTCAGTGTCAGGTTCGCAGCTTCTCTTGGTGAAAGCCTTGAAATGACGCCTCATCTACATATGTTTTATTATATTATGGACCCCTTTAAGGCATCACTCTCGTCGCCGTCGTCGTCGTCGTCGCCGTCGTCGTCGTCGTCGTCGTCGTCGTCGTTAGGCAGCAAGGGTCAAAAACGCGTAATGGACCCTGCTGATAAGCTCTGTCATTATTATTGAATTTGTTTTCTAATTTCATCCATGTTCGCCAGACTTTGCATATACTATACGTATGTATGTGTGTAGTTTGCTCATCTTCTCCCCTTCTCACGCTATCTCTATCTCTATCATTCTCTCTTTTTTCCCACTCTGTTGTGTGCTTTACACTGATAAGCACTAATCACTTCGAGCGTGTGGAAACAAGATGATCATAAGACACTCATAGGTAGTTCGGTTCCCTATCGGTGGGTTGTGGTCCGTTACTTGGTCGTCTTATCGTCAAATGCAAACTGTATGCCCGTAATTCCAATTGGGTTAGTTTTCAAAATATTGAAAATTTACTCTTGTTGGGCTTTTGACTAATGTCACGAGACCTTTTTGATAAGCTGATCCGTGGAAAAATTAACGGAATATTATTAATTCTATTACTATACAAATACATATATTCGTACTATGTACAAATACTTTTAGGGGACTCAAACTTTGTTTTTGGACTGAATTCGTTCAATGAACTGTTGCTTTGTTCGAAATTTCGAAGCTAAATACGTAAGGTCTCACAAATTAATTTTGAAATGATAACAAGACTTTTTAATGAGCTTATAACAATTAATTTTGAATTAAAAATAAACACAGTAATAAAAGGATTAAATATTTTTACAATATTTTTTCTATCAATAAAAGACACTTTCAAATGAATTATTTGAAAAACTTTTGATTGTATAATATTTTAAATTGATTCCTTTTTTATTTAAATATTCACACGCATAAATTAGATTTTTTTTTTAAATATATCCTTAACTCACCTGGCTCTACGTTCCAGTTCCTTGGTTTTGGTATTGCGCGTCAGGACGAAAGGCAAACGATTCGAGACTACGATGAGACTCGCCTTCGTCGAAGGCTCCCCGGCATTCGTCACAATAATCTCCGTATCGGGCATATTGAAACGATCCTTTTTCAGATATATATCTCTTTGCGTACTGTATTAAATTTAAAGTCGAATCAATGCACACTAATGAACAATTGTCACTTGACTGTGGTTTTGTAGTCAGAACGCGAGTCGGGTATTAAACAGGATATTGATAACGGGAATGTCACCTAACGATTTGACCGGGGACTTGTGTACGCTGCGCTGTGTGGCACACAACTAATTTCGCACGAAATGCACTGTGTCTAGGTCTCTTGTCGGGAGATGCAACGATCTTGACGTCTGTGGACTGCCCTTATCAATCGCCCATGTATATATAGTCCGGACAAAGCGAGCGCTTACCAGGTGCAAGTGCAGGTGCAGGTGGAAGAGGGGGAGAAAGATCCCGTCGCGTATTCAATTTGCTTCGTATTCGAAACTTATCTTTCCAAAATGCAATACGCGTGTGACTTTAATAGTTGAGTAGATTAAAAAAGATTTCTCGCGGGAGCCAGCAGCTCCGTACCCAGTCAAAAATAGACGAGCACTAATGCCAAAGTCTCACTCGGCTCGCACTTTTCTTTAAAAATGATCGAATGTGCCATCTCAGGTTCCACAGTCCACATAGGGTCCGGCCTTATCAGAAAATCGTTGAATTCAATATTATACCACTTAGTTTATTCGTCGCAGCTCATTATGTACACACAAAAGCGTGCCTCGAATCGACAAGACTCCAGAACAGCTGAAATTAAAACTGCAGTTCTTTTCTGTTAGACTTGGGATCAAGGAGTTGAGAATCTTCTTAAGCTTGTGGCTTTTAAAAATAAAAATAAACCCAAGACGAGCTTTGTTCTCCAGTAATCACTGGCTGTGTCCGGTTTTATCAGCCTTAAAACATCTCAGGCATTTGTCTATTGAGGCGATAAGTCAGTGTATTTGTTATTTACTTACTTGCCCGTTTATAGAAAGAATAAGATCCATTTGAATTGTACACAGAGCTGATCTATTTATAAACCCAAACTGCAGGTTGCAATTCTGGAAAATTGCCCAGTTTGTAATCAGTCGCATTTCGACCCCAGCCTGACCTTGTAATGACGTTATTCGGCTATTAATTGCGTTTAGTTGTGGCTAGTTGCGTTTGTAGCCAACGCTTAGACAATGTAGATAAGAGATTCCCACACTGTGCAATCAGTGGCACATTGTTTATGCAATTTTAGATTTGGTTAATTGCTTAGGTAGAAGTAGTGCAGGGATAAGGTAAGCTCTCTCTGTGTATTTCCAAACTTCAACGCTTGATCATGTCTGGCAGTCATGCGCTTATCATGACGCCAGACTTACGGTTTACGTGATGCCTAGCATTTGCAATAGCATCATAGAAAATCGAAACTGCAATCTAATCAATCAGTTATTTATAATTACTAACTGCGACCGTCGTTTGACGCAAGTTTCATTTAAATATACCATTAGATGCTGCAATTCAAATTCCTCAACAAGTAACGGCTATTGGCAGCATTTCAAGTGTCATAGCAAGCAGCTTTGCTTCGTGGTCAATCGATTGAATTTATCGTCCGATGTTTTGCAACACATCGATGACATCGATGTTTTCATTTTATATTTTATTTAATGTTTTTAAATTTAAATAATTAATTTAAAAAAAAAACAAATCACTTAACCAATAAAATTCAAAATTTTCTAAAATTCTAAATTTTATTTTAAAATTCATTTAGTGCACCTAGCCCTTCGCGTGGTCAAGTTAGGTAAAAAATTCTACAAAAAATTTGAAAAGATCGAGAAAAATTTAACAAAATTTAAGGTAAAATTTAAAAAATTCTAGCTTCCAAATTAAAAAAAACCACCACTTACTACTTTTCTAAAAGTAGTAAAATGCATGGTCGCCACCTTGTTTTTTTTACTGGGCAACCGTTGCCAGGGCTGCCACCTTGTTTTTCGTGGATGGCACCTTGCTTGGAAAATAGCTATAATTCCCGCTAGCCGCTATTTAATCCCGCATTTGCCAATTGCAACCCGCTGATCTAGCGGGCAAATAGCTAAATTGGCAACACTAAACCCACCGCGAACTCGATCAACTGTAATCTAAAAAACAATTCGCAATGGATCCATCAACAATTGAATTTATTGGCGAGAAATGCATGATTAGCATAATACCAAACTTCTCCAATGAACCGTTGCATTTAATTTATGGGTCTGTGGGTCCATTTCGTGCTGGCTTTCCCGTTTTCGTGCCCCTTTGGCTGGCCGCCCATCTGCGAAAGCAACAAAAGTGCCGAATTGTGCCGCCAGAATGGATGGAGCTGGAGGCACTGGAGGAAATCAAAGAGGAAGAGAAGCGTTCCAAGTAAGTTGCAATTTGTTCACATGTATATATATGATTTGATTCCATTTATAACCATTTGGCATCTATAGATTCTTTACAAAGATGCCGAGCGAGCATTACATGGTTGTGGCTCAATTGGTCATGAGCACGGCGCCTGATGATGTGCCCCGTTGCGAGGAGCTGCGCACGGTCATTAAGGACATATTCGACATACGTGAATCCAAGCTGCGCACCTCCATCGATGCATTCATCAAAGGCGAAGGCACCTATGCCAAGTTGGACAATTTAACCCTGCTGGAGATTCACAGTGTTCGACCAATTCTGCCCTATTCCCTTGATCATATAGCACGTTATCAAAGAATGGCCACTGCTTCACAGCGAGATACTTCCATGCTGGGCATGAACACTACGGCCAGCGGCACGGGAACCGGCTCCATGAGCAATTCCCTTTTCACGCAGTAACAATAAGTGATCCTAGTAGTAAATGCATTATAGTTTGTACATTAAACTAAGGATTGTTCTCCCTTAACATTAAAACTTCAATATACAATGAAATAATGTTTATTAAAAAATTCAGTAATATATACATTTTTGTAAGAACTGAGACGCTGTTTTATGATTCATAAACAAGCTTAAAAATTAAAGATTTCCAAGCTCACAAATTGTCAGCCGAAGGTGTGTCAGACTCGGGATGAATCTTTTTAACATGTCTGCATAGATTATCCCAACGTGGAGTGGAAAATCCGCACCCAGCGATGACGCACACATGAAGCACCAACTCTGCTGACGATCCTTGATTGATCATATGTTTGGCAATGTGTCGCTTAATGTTATAGCAACGATTGGTGCGGTAACTACACGATGTGCACTCATAATATTTGCTCTTGCCACTTTTATAGTTTCTCCTATTAATGATAAAAAGATACTTGTTATTAGAAATCAATTTTAAATAAGTCATTTGTACACTTGCCTTGGCTTAACGATTCTCTTGTCTTTTTCTTTGGATCCCTTGTTTGGTTTTGTGGAGATGGTTTGGGGAGGCTCCTCATCTGGCAATTCCGCTGGCGTCTCATCACTAATCAAAGATGCCAGTTCCTCATCACTTAGTATTAATGCTGGATCCTCAGCACTTTCTGCATCCTCACCACTTGCTGCATCCTCATCACTTGCTGCATCTTTATCACTTGCTGCATCCTCAACACTTGCTGCATCCCCTTCCATTGGCTTTATATTTATATCCTCATCTATCAATGTCTCTGCTTCTTCATTTCTTGGCTTTGTCACTCCATGTACCCTCTGCATGTGACGGCTTAAATTGTCCCAGCGCAATGTTGAAAATGAGCAGCCAGCAATTTGGCAGATATGTTGTAGTTCCTTTGGGGGTTTCTCAAAATGTTTGACCAGATGCCTTTGGACGTTATAGGCGCGATTGGCCTTGTAACTGCACTGCGGACAACCATATACTTTGCTTGACTTTGGCTTCTTCTTTGCAGCCTTTAGATTCACTGGATTATCCATAATGAAAATAAACAGAACTACAAGAAATCTGAAGTTTCTGCACTCTACAAATTAATTTATGTCTGCTTTTTAATTGTATGCAGATAACAATGTGAACAAGCTTCAATTTACATTATATTATTTGCAAGTGCGTATTTTTTAAGTTTAATTCCACAATAACAAACAGCCAGTTCAAACAAACAGCTGTAAGCAATACGACCGTAAAGTATTTTGGTGAGTGCACTACTAAAAGAGGGATGCCAACTCGCTGAAAATGTTGAACTCATGTTACTGCTTCTTGGGTAATGACAAGAGATTGGCGCCAAAGCTGAAACTTGCAACAATTTAAACCATACAAGATCATTAACAAGCTTAATAATAAAATTAAAATGTGTTAAGTGTAATATACTAGAAGTTAAGGATCGACAGAATATTCTTTATTTCTAAAATACAGTTAATAAGCTAATATATTGGAAACAAATTGTCTATTGCAAACAATAACAAAACAGCTGTAAGCAGTGTGACCCTAATCTGTGTTGTGGTCTTAAGCAGCTGATGAAAAATACTAGGATGTCAGCGTTCCGCTGTGATTGGTAAATGTGACGCGGAATGCAAAAATTGTCGACAAAAACTTGAGAAAAATTTATTAAAGCTTGAAAAGAACGTAAGAAATCAACATGAGTGAGTCTGTGGTGGCAGCAGAGGCAGATGCCACTGCCGGTCAGGTGGCAGGTAACAACAAGATCCAGTTTTCCAAGGAAGTGAAGCAGGTTATCGACAAGGTATGTGAAAATATTGGGAGCACCCACATATGCCACGACCTGTGAAGCTATTTTATTGTATTTAAACACCTGAAACAATTATAGGTGCTGAAAACAGACGAACAGGATCCAATGGATGCGCCGGACTTCAACACTGTGGATTACATCAATCAACTTTTTCCCAACGAGCAATCGCTGGCCACCATTGATGAAACCATACAGCGGATGCAGTGCGAAGTCTCGCTTATTGACGACAACATACGCTCAGTGGTGCGCGGCCAGACCAACACTGGACAGGATGGGCAGTTGGCGCTGTGCGAGGCACAGAAGGTGATCAGTTCCTTGTTCAGTCACATTATCGACGTGAAGACGCGCGCCGAGCGCACGGAGGAAATGGTGAAGGAAATAACCCGCGACATTAAACAGTTGGATTGCGCCAAGCGCAATCTGACCTCGGCCATTACTACTCTAAATCATCTGCATATGCTTGTGGGTGGCATTGAAAGTCTGAACGAGCTAATTGAACGGCGGTCGTATGGAGAGATCTTAAATCCACTGCAAGCCATCACCGAAGTCAACCAGCACTTCCAGCAGTACTCGGACATTGATGAGATAAAGGTCTGTGAGCAGCTTGTTAGCTTAAAAGCTCGACAATAATTAAAATCTTCTATCACAGAATCTCTCCCAGAGCGTGGATAAAATTCAAGTTACTCTGGCGCAGCAAATTACGGAGGATTTTAAGGATGCTTTCGCCAGCAAGCCAACGAGTCAACACAGATTGGGATTAAATCAACTGGGAGATGCGTGCAAGGTACTTTCCGTGCTGGATGCCAAGGTGAAGAAGGAGCTGCTCAAATGGTTTATAGCTCAACAGTTGGAGGAATACATGCATCTGTTTCACGAGAACCAGGACATAGCCTGGCTGGACAAAATTGACAAACGTTATGCCTGGCTCAAGCGTCATCTCTTGGATTTTGAGGACAAGTACGGTTCTGTTTTCCCGTTGGATTGGGAGGTTTCTGAGCGCATCACTGTGGAGTTTTGCCGTCAGACGCGGCAGCAGCTGTCACAAATCATGGCCAAGCGAACCAATGAGATCGACGTGCGTCTGCTGCTATTCGCTATCAACAAGACGCAAGCTTTTGAGCAGCTGCTCTCCAAGCGCTTTACGGGAGTCACTTTGGGTGCCACGCCGGCGGAGCAAACGCGCGTGCTCACATTGCCAGCCACAGCAGAGGCTCCGCTCACTATTACCGTATTCCATGACCAGATTGGCCAGTGCTTTAAGCCGCATCTCGATATTTATATACGCAGTATTGATCGCAATCTCTCTGAGCTGCTGGAGAAGTTCGTGGAAATGTCCAAGGAGCCTTACAAGTTCGCAGAGGCAAAAACCACTGTCTATCCCAGCTCGGGCGATCTCTTTGTCTTTTACAAGAAGTGCATGGTCCAGTGTAATCAACTGAGCAACGAACAACCCATGTACGACCTGGCGCTGGTCTTCAAGAAGTATCTGCGGGAATATGCCTCCAAGGTGCTCGAGGGAAGCACCCCTAAACTAGTTCCCAGCAGTACCAGCAGTTCAATTGGTAAAAGCGTCTCATTGTTAACGCGTGATATGCAAAATCTGTCCACTGCTGCCGGACAAGTGTTTCACAACTTTCTTAAGGAGGGCGACACTCAGCGCTTTGGACGCGATGATCTGGTGCGTATTTGTTGTGTGCTGACCACTGGGGAGTACTGTCTGGAGACGGTGCAGCAACTGGAGGATAAGCTGAAGGAGAAAGTGACTCCCGCATATGTCGGCAAGATTGACATGAGTGAAGAAAAGGATGTATTTCATCGGTAAGTAAACTACTGGTGAATATTCTGTAACAAAATAATATTAAAGATCTCTCCATGGTTTTTTCTAGCATTATTTCCAATTGCATACAACTGCTCGTGCAGGATCTGGAGGCGGGCTGTGAGGCTTCACTGCAGGCGATGGCCAAAGTGCAGTGGCAGCACATCAGCAACGTCGGCGATCAGAGCGCCTTCATCAGCAACATCTGCAGCAACTTTAAGCAAACGGTGCCCACAATTCGCGACACCCTCTCCAGCTCACGCAAATATTTCACACAGTTTTGTCATCGCTTTGTGGCAGCCTTTATTCCCAAGTTCATCAATGTGCTATACAGATGCAAGTTAACGCTGTCGGATGGCTCCAATAATGTGCTGGGCTGTGAGCAGCTGCTGCTGGACACGCACTCGCTAAAATCGGCGTTGTTGGAGCTCCCGTCGGTGGGTTCGAGTGTCAATCGCAAGGCACCCACCAGCTACACCAAAGTCGTTGTTAAGGATATGACGCGTGCTGAAATGATTATCAAAGTGGTCATGACACCGGTACAGCCACCGGCTCATTTCACTCAACAAGTCTTGAAGCTGCTGCCGGATATTACGATAGCCGAATATCAGAAAATACTGGACATGAAGGCGGTGAAGCGCGTGGATCAACTGCAGTTGATAGATCTGTTCAAGCACACGGCATCGGCGGCAGCAGTTAGCGGTCTAATAGAGCCGCCAAATGGCGAAGAGGAACTGCCGAATGCGAGTGAAACTCCTGCGAATGCCACTGAGGATAACGAGAATGCAGTTACCTCATCGACGGATTCCACAACGACAACAGCAACTACGTCAACGTCCACGCCCAAGCGCGCTTTCATCTTCAGCGTGGGCAGTTTTACGGGTAGTGCGGATAAAAATGCGGATGGCAGCTCCCAGACTGGTATACGCAAGCTGGAGAGTCTACTTAAGAAACGGTTTCCCTAGTCAAACCCACTTACTAGTAAATAAATCAACAAACATTCCATTAGTTCAGATGAGTTAAATTTTAAACACATTTCTAAAGAAGTTCACAAGAAGAAACAAGTACATTTAGGTAACAAGTTGATATGGATTGTCAATGTTAAAGTTCTTTCATTTTAAACTCTCGAAAATAAATCGAATCTTTAAAATTATATTGAATTCCACAAACTAAATTTGATTAATTGTATTTCTATCATATTTTTATGTAATGTGGAACGTATTACAAACCTTTGCTTTCCAAATATTTAAAAACTCTTGATTTGTATCGATTGTGTAATTAATTTTATTATAGACTTGACTTAGATTTACAACATAAACTTATATGTCTATATTGAAAATGGTTTTCTCATGCACGTTTTAAAGTTCATGGTAATAATGACTAATGCGTCTTAAGCTAAGAATGCGTTTATGCTATGTACATGCAACTTACAAACTAACAAAATGTGTGTGTGTTTTATATTCCTTTAACGTACGATCTAATTTGAAGATCTTTTGAAAGTTTTGACAGACGCAGATAAGCGCACAAAAAATACAAATCTCTATAACAAAAGACTTAAGACACGAACTTGTTTACGAGCTAAACTTATTAATCGATTTATAATATTTATTATTATTACTATGAATATGTGATTATTTGTATGGTTACGTTTGTGGGGGTGTGTACTGTATGTATGTATACGAGATATGCTTTGGTTTAATTCCAGCACTGCAAATGACCCTTAATGAAACACTGATGCTATATATAGATAGATAATATATATGACTATTACGCATTAGGCGTGACAGTCGGCATTCAAAGGCCAGTTAGAACCATGTGGCTAACAACGCCCGAAGCCGACGCTACTTATTATGTACAGTCTAGTCTAGGCTAGTTGGAATTACTCGCACATTTAAATACACAGTATTTACGGAAGGCGAATAAATGCTTAACATAAGTGCGATCTTCTAGACGGCCACAATCTTGCTGGGATCGACCTTGACCCGAAGGAAGACCGTGTCGCTTTTGATGAATGGTCGACTGTGGAGCAGCTCGTGGGAGATGAAACGGGGAAAGCCAAAGCCAAGCTGATCGGGCTCATTCGATGGCCGCTGGAAGTTCTCCCAGGTGGGATCCGGCACAAATGACTCGGCCACGCCTCCCTGGCCACTCTGGGCGCCCTGCTCGAACAGCGTAAAGGTGATGGAGTGCGAGAACGGCCACTTGAGCAGAGCATCATATTCTCCCGGCAGCACTTTGATATAGACCGAGACATGGGTATTCTCGCCGGGACCGTTGCCATTGAGAAACATGGATGCCTGCAGCTTGTAGCCGTACTGAGAGGTGTAGAAGGGTGGCGAGACCAGCTCGAGTCCATCTTTGCCGCGTGCCTCCGACATCTTGGCTGACCAATCGGTAATCTTCCACAGCAACGTGCCCGTATAATTGATGGACAATTTGGAAACAGCCGACTTGAGCATTTGGATTTGCTGACCCTGTCGGCTGCTCAGTGCCACCATCATCGATAGATGCGCCGCCGCGCTGTTCTCCAGATGTGCGTCCAGCATCTGTCGTGGTCCCTTGAAGCGACAGCCGGCTTCCTTGAAGCTGCAGGCCACCGCCAGCGATTGGCACTCGTCGCGCAGATGCGCCTCCAGCTCACCGCGGGCTATGGGACCCGCATCACACCGCTGCGGACAGGCCAGCGGTGTCCTGGGGCATTGGGCCGCATGCAGCTGCAACGTGTCCGCCGAGAACTCCCGCTGACAGTGGGCACAGCGACGCAAGCGCTTGACACAATCCTTGGACTTGTGCAGGGTCATGCGACCACGCAGCACGCGCTGACCACACTTGGCCTCACAGTAAACCGGCTCCTGGCCACAGCTGCCGTTGTGCTCCTCCAGCCCAGCTCCAGAGAACTCGCTCTGGCAGAACTCGCACCTGGTGCGACGCATGGTGCAAGTGTACTGCAAGTGGTCGGTCATCATGATGCGTGGGATCTGTGCGCCACACTTGTTGGGACACTGGGTGGCATCGTGTTTGCATGCATTCAAATGCGCCTTCAGCTTCCTCAGCTCGTCCGACCACTTGCAGCCCTGCTTGTGGTGTATGCAAAAGACCAGGGAGCCCATGATGGCCTGCTTCGGGTCCGGACCGGGATAGATCTGCAAGGGATAAGCGGAAAAAGCGGTTAGTGAATGTTGGCAAGAATTTTAGTTTATTTAAATTAAAAAAAGTCATATTTTAAGTTAAGTGTTTACCAGGAGTAGTCAAATTTCTATAAAAGAGACATAAACCTATTTATTATATATCTAACTTGAAAAAGATATTGAATGCATTTTTTTCTCCTTAATTTAATTTTTCAAAATGAATATAATTTTTTGTTTACTAAATAGAATTTAAAGATTTACAATGTTATGTTAACTAAATTTAAACAGATCATCAACAAGATACTCTTCTCTATATCCGACTTACTTTGCTTCTAACTTTGAAAAAAAGGTTGCCAAAAACCCATAACAACTTGACAACTGCAAAAGCGGATGTTGACTGTTTGAAAATCTGAGTTAGCTTCACACTTTTATAGCTGTTTCTAATGCCACTTGTTGTGGCAATAGAACCAGCTGATAAGCCTGAAATTTAAGGATTTTCATGCCCTATCTTTTTACGCACTCTAAACTGTTGTTTGTCTATCTCATCAATGCTATCGGGATTTGGATTTTCTGGCTACCTAAGCAATTTGTTACCTGCCTCGCACCTATTTTCCTGTTAGCAATCGAAGCCCTCAACTATTTACACATGACTGCTCATGTTCTAAGACACACTCATACACACACACACACGCACACACGCACACACACCCCGTTCTTGAGGCATGCACTTCCTGTCTTCCATTTTGGGCCTGCAGTTCGCTTGAGTGCATTTCGTTGGACAAGTCTGAAAACTCTGGAAAACTTCTCCCCACTTTTAGTCTTAATTACAAATGAAATAAAAATGGGCGTGTGGCTATGAAGTGCAGCCAGATTAATAATATAAATTGTGCGAAAATATTTACGACCTGCCATAAATCTAATTACATGGCAACTTTTAACTCAACGCCCTCATCTTTTGACAATTTCTGGTGTGGGGAAATTTATTTGAAAAACTATTAAAATATGCCATGGATAATTTGATAGAGACGGAACCCAAAGTGATCGCTCTTCTAAAGGCATATGTGTAAAATAATATATACATATGTGTGTGTGTGTAGACACACATGTGCACCCCCAACTCCTAACCGAGCGTCGCGACATTTCCGGTTGACTCTTTTAATTGACCTTATCTGCAGTTTGGCTTGCAACTGTCGACGGCGCCCGGGAAGAGCGTGGCTTGACTTTTGATAAATGAACATGTCGCCCCGCTAGCTCAGGGTAGACACAGCTATAATTCCAGCTACCAGCTCCATCTCCATCTCCAGCTCCCAGAGACAACAGAGCATTGTAGAAATGACATCAAAAAACGAAAGATATAATAAGCAATTAACACATGAGCTGGGCCTGAGTTGAATCTGTTTGGAATGGGCGTAAAGCATGAAACAGAAACAGAAACAGAAACAGAAAACTGAATAAAAATAATACATAAATACATACTCATTTGTACATACATACAGACATATTTCTATGGAATTGCCATTTGCTGGTAATTTAATTTAACGTGAAAACAAGTTTTATGTCAACTTCAAATGACTGAAGAGCATTAAAAAAACTATATTAAGTTGAACTGTAGTCATCCAATTCTGAACTCTACTCACAGAGGCATCAGGTCATGGACCAACTGGCAGTTATGAAATGGGTGCCACTTAATAGAGTTGGAATTATACTAATTCATAAGGAAGTACATGATGTATCCTGACTGCCACTCAATCTGCTTGCAGCCCAAACAAATGCAAATGTTTACATTGAAAACAAACGATGAAGAGCAGCAGGAAATATGGAAAAGAGAGACGTTGACTCCAACTCCCAGCAGTCTCAAAAGATCAAAAGCCGCCTGCCAACTGTTTGTCAACGTTGTTTACAAGGAAATCAAACAGTTTCTCGAGAGGAATAGAGGCGGGAACTTGAGATCATTGACTTTTTAGTATGGCAATTATTTAAAAACTTTTTTGGAGGCTTATTTGAGCGTGGTCGTTATATAATATAATTAACCAAGTTTAGTTCTTTGAACTGACTCTGGAAAATGAAGAAATCTCTCAAGTCTGTCAATTTGTCAATGCGAACTGCCTTGAAACACGTTGAGCGACTGTTTGGGCGTTTAATTTTTAACTACTTTGAACTCCAAACTGAAAGCAAAAGTTTGCAAAAAAAAGTACGCAAAAGGGGAAAGAAATAAACTAATGAAATGATATAAAATGAACTATTCAATGAACCACCTCAAAGACGTGTGAATTTAATGCTTTTGTTATATAAAATCAAATGATTTAAAATTCAATTTGTGCGTGCAAGGCATGAAAATGAAAGCGTGGCCAAAGCAAAAAAAAGTCCAAATTAAAAACTGATATAATTAAAAAGTAAAAACCCAACTAATTCGATGGCTATGGGGCAAAGTGTTGTGGCAACTGTGGCAACAGTTGCTGCATTTCGTTTCAATTTTATGCCCCTCCAAAGGCCACTTCGTTGCACTTGGTGCACCATAAAACTCCACTGGAAAAGATTTTTGAAATTTCGGCCAAGAGATACACATGCTCTTGGCATGGGTCTAACATGCCCATTCACATATACAAAAGTATTTCCACAAAGTTCAAGGCGCTCGTAGATTGTATTGTAGTAGTTCGGAATTGGGAATTAGGAATTGGAAAGGGGATTGCTGGATGCCGCTGACAAGTCTGTTTTATTTTTGTTGTTTGGCTTTTTATGGCTTCGCCTGCAGTCGGGGGGTCGGGGGGTCGGGGGAGGTTTTAGGCCCCAATCAGGCAGCAATTTAATTTTCCATATTCTTCGCATGCCAACGCATTGTTTATGCTTTTGTTGAAAGTCTTTTCCGAAGCACCAAATAACATTTTTAGGCATGTTGTTTTATTATTAGACAACTGAATCGTATGTTTGTTGCAAGTTTTCCTCATTGCAGAAGGAGGGAGATGTACCTACTGCATTTTAGGGGGCAATCTGTTTTGATTTTTATAGAGATAGAATTGTGGAACTGCAGTTAATAATAGAAGAGCTTCGTTACCTATCAAATTGATATCTTAAATAGATGAAAACGACAATTAATATTAAGCACATTTACTTGTTAACAGTTTTCTTTCTTATACACTTTTAAATGTTATTACAACGAATATAGTCACAATATTGTAAGATCAATATAGAATCATGGCATTCCACAAATCATAGTTCATTTTAATGTTATAATTTAATACAATGGAAAATTGACTACATTTAGAAGTAAAATTAACTGAGCACGATCTGTCAACATGCTAACTGAAAAATCACCAAATGCAAACAGTTTTAGCCCTGCCAACAATTGACTGCCATTGATAGCCATTGGGTAGCTTAGCACCTTGGTGCTTGTTGTAACAGCAACACGGGCCACTTCCGTTTGGTCTGTTAACAAAGTTCTTTGTTCGAGTTGGTTTTTAGATCCATTTGTGGTGCATTCAGTGACAACACATGGCTCCCCTGCACAACGCACCAAAATTTCCAAACTCCAATATGAAATGGGAGACAAACAGAACTTGGCATGGGTCTCTGGCCCTCTGGCATGCTTTTAATAGTACGTGAGCATTGAAGTTAGCTGCTATTTTGTTATTATTGTTATTATTATGTATGTATGCTTTTCTTATATTTCTTCTATTTTCTTTTGTGTTTGCTTTCAACATTTTTAGCGTTCATATGACGACTGTCGTCATGAGCTCCCAATGGAACTGTGCTAAATGTTTTCATATCAAATTAGAGCGCTTTTGCGTATTTGCTCAGACCAAAAGCTTCCCACAGTCTTCAGCTTTCTTCTTCCTCTTCCTCCTTCTATGCCGAAACAGCTGTGCGACAGGTTTTGTTATTGCTGTTGTTGTTGTTGTTGCTGTTGATTACGATGAAATTGTACGCCCAAATGGGCGTAACACTCGCCTCAGCTGACCCAATAAAATGCATGCGGCAGGTTCCCCCAACTTCCCAAGCTTTGAATGCAGCGTTGGCAAATTTCAAATGCAAAAAACAGCTGATGCGCAGTTTTATGGATTTCACAAAGAACTGCAAATGCTACAACAACAACAACCACAACAACAGTGTTTATAGCTATGGTATAGATGATATTATATCTCAAAGTGAGCTCCCAGACAGCTGCAAAAATGAAAACAAAATATGGTCAAAGCCAGAAACGAGTTTCCATGCGAAAGAGCTCGCAAAAGAGACACAGCAAGAAAGAGAGAGCGAGAGCGAGTGAGACACAGCAGCTGATCTGCAAACAGGTAAATCGCTCTGCACCTGCACGCATACAACGACAAAAGCATAGACACACACACATTACATGTATTACTGTTGTTGTTGCTGATGGATTTGCATTCATTTTTGGCTTGAAAACAGCTAAATTAGATGTATCAGAAATGTTCTAAATTTTGTGCACAGCATTGCCACACTTCAGCACAGTCTCGCGGTTGCCAAACTTCACAGCAAAGTGCGGATTGCAGCATCACGCCGTGTTGCGTTTGCATCGTGTTGCAATTTAATGTTGTTAGTGTTGTTTGTTTTGTTGTTGTTGCAGGTGAACTTTATGCTGCGTTCGCTTGTTTTTCGTATTTTTTCTTTGTTTTTTGGGAGCAGCTGTTGTGTTGTAACATTAAAAAATGGCTGGGGAGAGCTGACAGCTGTCTGGGGTAGGCTGATTTGAACAGGAAGCGAACAAACTGCTGACACTTCTCTGTTGGCCAAGTTAAGTTTTACATTTTTGGCGTTTTTCGACTGCGAAAATATTTTGCTGTTGGCGGTAATATTTGTGCAATCGCCACGTTCTTGACCAGGTCCAAGAGAAAACAGTTGACTCAGCTTAGACACACACACACACACACTGTCGCACACACAATTTGTGCCATTAACAGCAAGGTGTGAAATGCTAATCAAAGTCAATTTCTAAAGCACGTTTCGAGCCCGATCCTCGGCCAGAGTGTGGGAAAAGCAGGAAAAGCTTTTCAATTGGAGCAAGTATATTTATTTTAATTTGTGCGAAATTGTTGGAAAAACTGGCGGAAATGCTCCAATCGCATCCGCTGCTCAGGCATTCCAGGCAGGCTGCTCAAACAGTTGGAAAATATGCGTGGCATGTGGCAAGTGTTTTTTTTTTGTTACTACCAGACGCCTACGCGAACCGGTTAACTGGTTTACCTTTGGCCAAGGATGTTAGTGGCAATTGGAAAAGCAGCTTGAAAACAACTTTTCCAGCAAAATCAAAACAACAAACTCGTTTTCGTTTTGCTGACTTTTCAGAGGCTCTATTTGCCAATCGTTTGATGTTGTTGTTGTTGTTGCTGTTGACTTATATAAGCGCATTTTTCTAACGGTTTTTAGCAGACTGTCCGCTTCATTGGGCAGACGACGCCTTTCAACTTTGGCATTTCTCGCCGTTCATTGGGGGGATGAGACGCAAGATGTTGTTGTTGTTGTCGTTGTTGTTGTTGTGGATGCAACGACGGTAGCGGCGCCAAAGTTGTTAGTCACGATTTTCCATAAGCAACGATTGAAAAGTGTGGCATGTTGTTGTTGTTGTTGCTGTGGCACGTATTGCGCTAGTTGCCAACATGTCGTGTTCTGTGGGTGTGGCAACACATGCTTATGAATATTGGTAACTATGCGAACCAAAACTGAGCTTGGACAGCGGTCTAGAAGGAATGCAGCACAAAACAACTGTGACCTTTTAACAAATTGGGCCTAATTTAACTGCACTAAAATTTGGTTATATTATTTGCAAACTTGCTAGAGTTTCAGTCTAAGTCATATTTGTACTCGATGATCTAGAATGGATCAGATGGATATAGGAATCTTTTGTTGAAACTGATTTTATTTCATTTTATTTAATTTATAGGGAATATGAATAGGTTACCTAATATTTCAAATTTATATTATAATTACACTAGCTGATATTTTATTATTTTTATTTGCTCAATCATTAATTTTTTATTATTAGAAATGTATTTAATTTGGAAGACATAACATTCTTAAATTTACACATCCCATTATATTATATCATACCATCTATAAAGTTCAATCTACAGCCGCATTCCCTTTGCCTAGTTAAACACATAAATTGAACTCGACCTTTAGTTTGTTTATGGATTTTTTCCAGTAATTTTCCCAGGCTTCATCCTATCACTCTGAGAGTTTCCCTATACGAATTGTGCTCACTGTGGCACATACAATTGTCAGCCACGTTGTGCACATGTGTCGTCTGCGACTGGGCGCCCTTTTGCGATGTCCCATTCTCATTCCCATTCCCAGTCCCAGTCCCATTCCCAGTCCCAAACTCAATCCCTGGGCTAACACAAACATGCATTTATATATACATACATATATATATCTCAGCGCAGTTCAAGCGTGGCGACATCCTGTTTGTTTTTCTGATTTTTGTTGTATGTTTTCCCGCACATGTCTCTCTCTCTCTCTTTCTCTCTCTCTCTGTCTCTCTCTATGTGTGTGAGGTCTACAATTTGAATGAAGCGGCAGTTAGTCAAACTATCATTTTGCCAAATTGCTCTCAACTTGGCCATCAACTGGTGGCCATAATAATTGCAACAGCAGCGACAACGCGATTGGAGTTCGTTGTGACGCAGTATTCAAATATCGATTATATCGAGTAGATACAAAATTCGATAGTGGTTTTCATAGGCTGTCAACATGGGAAAACAAAACTCGCTTATCTGGCCTAGAAATCATAACAATGTTCGGTTATCAATTATCGCTGTTGTTTTACTTTCCCAACGAAATGGGGTAGAAACAGTCAAGCTACGCTATAACGGATGAGAAGTGTATAAAGAGATTATGCAAAATATAAGGATTTAAGTGTAAACAAGAAATATTTGAAAATTTGAAAAATATTGAAGAACAATAATTCTGAAGATGTTGCTTTTAGGCAAGTTTGACTGTACTATAGAAAACAGGGCAGATCGAATTTATAGTCTATCGACTTTCTTTATAGAGAACTATGAGAGTGCTGTTCATTATATTGAAGTTTGACTATATTTGTTGCTAGTTTTATGTCTCTATTTGTATATTTGATATATCTGCTCTATTTGCTCTAGGAAACTGATTGATTGCTAATGATAAGTCGGGTTTAACTTAACGCAAACTGTGCTCTCATTTTATGTTTTATAATTCCAATTGCAAATGGGTCAATGAGCTTTATCTTTATCAGCGCCAACTGTTTGCACAGCTGTCAAAGCCATGCAGGAAGTTGGTCACGGAAATTCCTACTCTTTCCCTGTTCAACACTTACGATCTGTTCCAGTTCCGTTATGGGCATGTTGTTGTTGTTGTTGCTGCCCGGCGTTGGGGAATTGTGTGAAGCAGCCGACGAATGGGACGAGGACACTGTCGATGAGGAGGATCGTGATGTGGCGCAATTGTTGTGACCTTTGGTCTTGTTCCGGGGCGGCGTTGGGGGCGGCACTGGACTGGCCAGTGTTGAGCAATCTTTCGAATTGCGATTGGGCGACAGACGTGAGGGGAAACTCAACGTTTTGGTCCACTGAGCCAAGCTGCGTACCATTTTGTGGCTTATTATGTTTTTGTTTCTCTATTGAAACTAATCCCAAAGTGTTTCAATGTATATTTAATTCAGTTATTCAACACTGTTTATTGTTTTTATTTTTTGTAGCAGTTTTTAAGCACAAATCATCATCATTAGTTAGTTTGAGTATTTCACAATCTTATCAAAGTATTTCAAAACTTCATTCAACTCTCGCACTACGCACGCGCGACTTTGTTGAATGTTTTCTTTAGTCACTTTTTGTTTTTGGCTTGTGAATTTCAGAGAGCGCACGAATTACGAACCGTTTGCGTCGTCTGCTCGAAAGCAACTGAAATGACGCAGTCGCTGTGCATGAAACTTACCCAGAGACTCGGTCTCAGCAGTACTCACACAAGCACAGCGATAGACACACACACGCCATGCGGACAGCGACGCTCACACACACATGCGCAACGGCGAGTTGTGCAAAGGAGATAGCATCTGAGTGCTCGCTCTGCCAGTGCACTTTAGAGCGAGACAAAAGCAACAACAAAGGCAGCAGAGGCCGCAGCAGCAGCAGCAGCAGCAGCGACTGTGACTGAAGCAGCAGCAGCATTGCCTGAGGAAGAGTTTCCCATATGGAGTCTCAGTTGGTCAGTCACTCAATTCTTTTGATAAACTGATAAATTGGCACTGAGCCCAAACAATGTTAACTACTGAGAACAGTTGCTTAATCGCTGCGTCGTCTTTGGAGCGTATTAGAAATCGTATTTAAAGATATTCAGTGCACTTCTGAGAGTTAAAACTCAAAGTCAAATACTAAATTCATAATTGCAGTTTGATAAAAACATTGAAAATATTATATGTTGAGTGCTGCAACTTATTAACAATCCAATTATTTTGAATTATTTGTTTTAGAATTTTACTCTATCCGGAAAAAATAGGAAAAATAATTTCAATACTATATATTATATAATATTTAATTAAATTTATTTCAAAATATGAAAAAACTATCTCCACTTTAAAATGTAAAGTATTTTCTAAATAAGTTTGCTTTTCAAGCAGTTGGTTAAAATATCTCATTTAATGAGCAGATTTAAAACAACGATCTGGTCACTATTAATTGACAGTCTTACCCTATAATTTCGTAGAACCTACCCTTAACACTTTCCGCACAATTTGGCAACAGGACACTCCAGGGACACAGTAATTACAGTGTACATACAATATTTGAGCGCTGTTATGTTTAGCCAATAGCCTCAACACCAATACGTGGTCTAATGATGGCAACAAGCCATTTGCGCCTGCAATTACGCAAACGGATCTGGGCTGGAAGGAAAGAGCAGCAGCTGTTGTCTGTGGATGGAAGGGGGCAAAAGGGGACGCCAATTATAACGAACGCACTTCCGTTGGCCACATACCAAAGGCCCACGCAGACAACAATACACACAAGCACAAACACACACATGAACACAGACATATTGAGAGAGAAAGATAAAAAAAAACCGGCAACAACGGCCTTGCCAAGGTTGACTGAACATGTTGAGTTGGCCCGTTGCCGTTGCCGAAAAAAAGAGTCATAAAATAAAAGCGGCAACAAGAAAAGTTGCTGCTTCTGCCAAGTCTAAGAAAAGAGAATGCCAAGCTGCAGAGAGAGAGAGAGAGAGCGATAGCAAGAGAGAGATCAATCGACTGGACCAGGCCAAAACAGCAGATAATTATCTCACCATTCTCTTTCTCTCGCTCTCTCTTCATATTCTCTCTTTTTGTCTGTGGTTGATAGCACAAAAAGCCGCTTAGAAGCTCAGCATTGACAGCGATTTCATCTGGTTAAGAAATGGGCCCAAAAATTCATCTTGCCTCTTTCGTTGGGCTCTGAAAGTTTTAGCGGTAATTCGATTCGCTTGGCCAGTCTGCTAATTAGTTGGCATTTGTGTTATTATTGTTGTTTTCCCTTTTTGCCGCCAAATTCCAGAGCATCTTGTCGTCACATGTCGGCCATGACAGTTGCAGATGCAGATGCTGCTCTTACCAATCAGTTGGTCCTGCCATTGTCCTGCCATCGGTGCAGAGAAATGCGAACAGAAACAGGACATTGTGTGGTCGTCCTGCCTAGCAAAAATATATATGTGTGTGTGTGTGTGTGTGTGTGTGTGTATTGCCTGGCAGCTGTTTTCTTTGATCGAACAATGCGCTTATTGACAGTTTTGCCGAAGGTGTCGCTTGGGGTGTCACAAAGGATCAGGCAAGGATCGTGTTTGAAAATATGGCAGCTTGTGTGTAGGTTTCCGATCGGCACTCTCATTTCTCTAGAGTATATATTGGAAACCTTCTTAAATGAGAATTTTATATAATTTTTAAAAGAATTTCCGATTCTCTCTCTCTCTTTGACTATTACTCACTAAATTGTAATCTTCTATTAGAATAGTAATGATTTCATGGCTGAATCATTATGCAAATAACTCAGCTTGGAACTAGAATAGACTGTTACAAGAAAAACTGATCTAAGAGTTAAGAATTCTTGCGGAAACTCATTAAAAACTCGCAATCTTTGCATCACAATTCATTTTACAATATTTAACCATTAATTATAAAAAAATAAAAACGTTGAATGTTAATTGGTTTCTCAATGAAATTAACCACAACAAATATTGTAATATTTTCCCTCTTATAGTTTTTTCTCTCTATTATATTCCCATAAATTATTAAGAGTTAAGAGCCCCAGTCAAGGTCAACAAATGTGGACTCGATAAACTTGGACATTGACTATTTTCACTTTTGTGATAGTTAAGTATATCCGCTGCCAATAAAATGCTTCCTCTGGCACTTCCAATCAAAAGCTGATTTGCCTAATTAACAACTCAAGATGGAGAAGAAGAAAAACAACTCCACGCCGTGGTAATAATACGTATATGAGATTTGTTTTCTTCCCCTGCTGCCCCCTGGACAAATTGGAAGGCGTGCGCCTAACCATTAATCTCATGCATAAACATTTAACATTTAAACAAGAAATCACAACAAGAGGATGGCGGAGGAAGCTGAAGCTGAAGAAAAAGATCAAATATTTGTGGGCATTGCTGATAAGCGGTTGTTGGGTTTGCCTCTCTTATCAAACGCCAGTCACAGCCCGCAATCAGACTGTCAGTCATTCCGTCAGTCAGACATTGGACCCACATCGTTTGGGGCAGCTCATAAATGAGAGATTCTTGAATGTTTCCATCGATTTGCATGTTGTTGTTCTTGTTTCTCTTTAATCTCGGCTACTTTTTGCTTCTTCTTCAGCCTCTTTATTCTTTTGGAAACTGAAAATATTCTACGGCTTATCTAAATTCCCGAAAAACGCAGTTGTTGTTTATTATTGTGCTGCGCTTTTGTTTACAAGCAAACCGTTTTTTTGTTGTTTTGTTTTCCAAATCAACACCTCGGGTATCAATTACCCCAGAGCGAGACAGGCAGACAGAGAGAGAGAGGTAGAGAAAGTGAGGGAGTCAGACAGAGTTCGAGCTCTGACTCCGAACTGTGTACATTTCTCAGATGCGCTTTATCTACACTAATTAAAGTGTGACCGACCAACAGTCCGACTGTCTGTCCATTCGACTCCGACTGCGACTGCATTCCTTCAATTTTATTTGTTTATGATCTCTTATTATTTAGCTGATGACAAGGAAGCACTGGGCAAACAACGTTCAGCCAACCGCACACGCCGAGATCCGAGATTCCGACATCCGAAGATCCTCAGATCCCTAACCTTAAGATCTTGAGTACATTGAAGTCTCGTCTGGCATTAGATTCGGATGCTTAGCGTTGCTAAAGATGTCCCAGAGTACAAGAAGGTGAGCACTTAATTTCTGGGAATGCAAATACCCGAAGGAGATGCTGATAAAGTAGCACACTGTGGGAAATCAGTCAAAGGTTACGATAAGACTATGTGTACATATTTGCCGGGCTCATTTAGACCATGACGTCTGAAGGATTAAAGGAATATGCTTATCCCAATAATTATTTGGGTCAGTCAATCAAGGAGAAAAACAATTACCAATAAGGCAGTTAAAATTGGTTTCATTTTCAACTAAGAACTAGACAGACCTTTTAAAAGTCAGAGAGTATTTTTATAATTTGAATTTTGAAATATATTTATCTTACATTTGTTATCTGTGCTGGCAATAAGCTATTCCAATTGATAACATAATAATAATAGTCTTTATTGACTTGAATAATTTGAAATATGCAAAAGGTGTTTTCAGTTTAAATCATTAATGATTTAAACCACAATAATATTAACATAAAGTTACTAAAACACATGAAGAATCTATTATTAATAAAGTAGAAATTATGTAGTAAGTAGAAAGTCAAACAGAACTTATTTTTCTCTGTTTTATTTATTTTATTTTTCCAGTGCTACAAGCTAACGTTTATTATCTAATTATAATTTAATTTTAGTTTTAAATTTAAGATTAATTCAGATAATAGATTTTTTGTTGTTTAAAGAAAAAAAAAGAAATACATTTTTCTTTAACTTTTCCAAAAATGTATTTATGCCTGTAGCATTTTTCTTATCAAAAGATGATCTAATGTCTGTTCTTCATTACTCAAGTTACAATTAATGATGAGTATCTTCAAACTAGTGTCTGAAACTACCCTTAGACAATATTCTTGGTCTCATTGTGATCTCATTAGCTCCTGAGTTGTGCATCATACTCCTATGTCCAAATAATTGGATTGTGAACTGGGCTCATTTGTGCTACATATTTGTGTTTAAATGTTATGAGCCGCAACTGACATGCACCTGCCACGTTCCCCTACGAACTTGCAACTTCATTAGAATTAGCGCCTCAGTTTACACAGAGCTACAGAGCTAAGTAAATAAATATCTTAGCTGGGCTCAGAGAATAAACTATCTTTTGAGCTATGTATCTGTCTGCCTGTAGTTATCCAAGCGCCGCTTCGGTGGCAACGGAAACAGGTGCGCAGGGCCAAGTGGCTGCCACATCAATACGAGTGACACCAACGCAAACACGAAACACGCTTAAATTGTTGCAAGGAGCGCGGGAAATTTTTACGTGCTGCTTAGAAAATTTCGGTCTTGTGACTCCAAAAATTCTTGTGCAACACGCAGCTGACTGACTAATCGTCCATGACTCAGAGTATGTGGCAATTAGAGAATGTTACACATTTATTATGGCCACCTCGAAATGAGTTGTGAAGGCGGGGGGAGGGGGCAGTGGTAGCTATTAAAGTGGAGCAGCGCATGGATATCAAATGCTTGCGGCACGTCCATGTTGCACTGTGGGAAATAAAGCCACAACAAGTGGAAACAAGTCGAAATGCAGGTTGCACTATAAATTCATCGCATTGCGCGAAGAAAAACAATTTTCTCTTGGGGTGATTTTTCATCAGTCGACTCTTGTGTTGTGTCTGCTTTTGTTTTTGCAACACTTTCACCTGCAGATTTGGCACGTAAATGGGCAGATAAGCCAAACAGAGTGAAGCCAACACAACAACAACAACAACAACAACAACAACAACAACAACAACAACAACACAACACCATAAGCTGGCGGCAAGTTAAGTTAAACATCTAATAGATTTTTTGCCTTTTTGCAGATTGGGAAATCATTCAAAGCTTTGCTTAGTCTTCATGTCTTCAACTCTTCGAGTCTTCGAGTCTTTGAGTATTTTGTTGTTGCTCTCTTGGGTTCTGCCCACTGACGGCAGTTGTCAACTTTTGCTTTTGGCCTTTCCTTGCCAGACGCATTTCGACCATGTTCGTTGACCTCCTTTTCTTCGCGTATCTGTGTGAATGAGTGTGAATGTGTGTGCGTGTGTTTTTTTGTTTTTGTTCAGATTTTCGACTGCCAGTTAATTCACTTTCATTACTATCTTATTTTGTTTTTTTTTTCCTATTTTTTTTTTAGATGGCACGGCTCAGTTTTGATTAAGTTGTGTCATGCAACGTTGATTTAATTATCATCATCAGCTTATTTCCATTGTGAGCAGCCCCAAAACTAATGAGGAAGTCTCTGTGAATCTCTGACGAGTGAAAAGCTACCATGTAATATGACAATAATAGAAAGCTGAACACATCTTCAACAGATTTCAACTAGATACCGTGAATGGGTGAGTAGGTTGTGCATTGACTTTTTGACAGATTGAGATGTTATCAATTGATTATGTTAGTGTGTGCAAATTTAAGTAAGACAATTTTCAATTCAAATAATGACAATTTGTTTATAGTATATACAAAGATTAATCTGAAATTTGGAACCAAATCATATAATTCATAAAGAACTTTCAACCATAAATTCATTACAAGTCCAACGACTATTTGGAAACATTTCAAGTCGAATTTACCATTAATTTTCATAAATTTCTCATCATAAATTTATGACTATAAAGCTGTCTTTTAAATCTTTTAAATAGGAGACTATTTAGGTACAGTGAAGACCCCATGCCAGGCACAGCACATGCCACAGGAGTAACCCAAAAAATGTGTGCAGAACATGTGATTGGCACTCACTCAGCACTAAACACTGAGCAAGGATATTTGCCAGGACTTTCCCTTAGCGCACGCTGCGTGGCGATAAAGTCAAGTGCGGGCCACAAAACTAATTCCGGCTAAAAAGCTGCTAATAACAGACGAAAATTTCCCAGAGATTGGATTACAGTTGGGTTCATTCAACAGAGTTCAGGTAGAGATTTCATTAGGTAGACAGTCGAGTCTCTAACGAATTTTGTTTGGATCTTCTTACTCTTTCTTTATTCTTTTTTCTCTGCACATTTTTTTTCTTGAATGATTTCCGCTGTATGTGATTATGATAAACAGCGAGCGGGGCAAGAAAAGCAACGGACAGCTGATAAACGTGGCCCAAAGAAATGCGCAAAAGTTCACGCGAACAAAAGTTGATTTTCTGTCGTCGTTGTTGTTTTATTCAACGTTTTGTTATAATGAATGAAGCTGATACGAATATGAGTCCGAGTATGAGTATGAGTATGGGTGTGTGAATGTGTTTGAGTATCTCATTTCGAATGCAATTTTCGCATATAAATTTTACAATAACATTTTCAACAAATAATCAACTTGACTCCGTTGTTATGTGGGCTGGCATCGAAAAATTATTTAAATGCCGCAGATTTCCTTTTGTGCGGGCTCCTCCTCGAACGGCCTCTTTTAATTGTCTCGAAAACCAGTCTCAAGATTGTTGTAAATGTCTTTCAAAAAAGTGCTCGGTGCGTGCTGCCAGTCAGCAATTTTATTGACAATTTTTGTGCGTTGAATCCTCAGTGAGAAGAGTTGGAAATAAAAAGTAAAACAAAAAATTATCAGCTTCTCGTGCTTGGCATGCTAATGAGAGAGCTCGGAGAGAGAGACAGGGATAGAGGGAGAAAAAGAGAACTATAAAACATAAAAACGCATAAAGCCAAACAAACAATTCACAGAGGGCACAGTTTCTCCTCCTTCTCCCTCTTTTCGGACCCGATCAGCCCCCAATTCCAGATTCCCCACTTCTAATCGTGGGGGCCACCGTCACGTTGTTTGTGTTGTAAATTCGCAGTCGCTGCCCCAAAAAAAGATACATGTATAACAACAACAAAGCCGCTTATTAATATTATTGAAATATTGTTGTTTGGCTATCGGAGCTCACGTTTTAATTTTTTTATAATGTCACTAATTTATTGTACGTGCTGCACTACAAAGCACACAGCTCGAAGACGAACCTCAAGTCACAAAACCCGAACCTCCAACCTCAATCCATTCCCGACTTCTGTGGCGACCCATTTAGGTGTTTTTAATAATAACATGAAAATAGGAGGTTCTCATTGGAAGGGGAACCTTTGGGGGATTGAAAGATTGAGGCGTATCTCAACTGTTTGCATTTCAATGAGAGTTTTGTAGATACTTTGTCGCTTGACATATTCTCGGGTACTTTGTCACTATTGAAAACTAGACAGTTGTTGACTTGAAGCTGGCATTTATTTGGTCTATTGAAATGCGACAGTTTTATGGCCCAACAATCGGTAAAAATTATAATATTACCTAAATATGCAGCTTATTTTTCACACGCTAATTGAAGGTACGAGTATCTTTCTCAGACTTTTTAGACACATGCGATGGTATTCCAACGGAATCTATAATATTTATGTCTTTGATCTGTTGCGAAGTAAATATATTGTTTATACTTTGTCTAAGAAATTGATATCGAATGATAAGCAAGTATAAAAGATATGACTACAAGATGAACAAATGTGCCATAGCCTGTTTATATATATTTCAAAATAATTATTTTATAACTTATATTTAAACGTGTTGCGCACATAAAATAATCAAAATTAGTATGATAAACTATGATATGATATTTACAAGTTGTATGCTCATCGATCAGCTTAGACAATTGTCTGTCTCTATTATTTCAATTAAAATAAGTCTAGATCTTCTTGCAATTTATATACTTTGTATAGAAAACCTGCGATTACAGGGTATATTAAAGTACTCTATACTCTTACCCTTCAGCACCTTTCACAAGGTCTATTCACTATCTTTCCAGGCGTAAATCAAATAATAAAACTCAAATTCAAATTATGCGATCGTTTGGTTAGGTTCAACCACATGACCCCCGCTGTAATTTATGTTCCTTCACCCTCCTGCCGGAGACGGGAAGTCGTCAAACAAGTGCGTTGATTAGTGTCTTATCATTAGGCCACTGTTTGTGGCCATGTCAGCTGGTTCTCAATCTTGTCAAATATTTGTGAGCAGCCATCAATCGCGTGGAAACTGAATTCGTATTAGAGAGTCCGAAACTGAACCCAATTGCAATCGGTTGCAGTTGCAGGGCGAATGAACCTCAACGGCAGTCGGAGTCATAAAACCCAAGAAGCGTATAAAAATATTTGATTTGTGATTAGGTTGTGGCAATAAAATGTGAACAACAAGACAGAGAGAGAGGGAGTGAGAAGGCGGGACAGACGAATGCTTAACTTGAAGTGCACTCACTTGCACTTTCCACATTAGATTAGCGCGATCATGGGCTGAAAATGAAATGAAATGATGAGGGGAGGGTTGGGTTGGGGAATTGGGTCTGCTCTTGGGTTCAGTAACTTTTCGTCTCTCACTTGCCACAGCTAATTGCAACATGAGATGCACTGTCAATGCTGCAGCCCATTAGACATCGTCTGCTTGCCACACGCTCATCTCATCTCATCTGAACTCAGCTCAGCTCAGCTAAGTTTACTAAGATCTTCTCCAGCTTCAAGCGTTGCGGTTGCCGCAAATGAAATCGAATCAAAGCTTGAGCTGCAGTTGGTGCCACCTCGCACTCATGTGGCACGCATTCGAGCGTGGTAATTTGCAATTTTATGCGTTTTACACGCGCTCACTCGCATCTGTATCTGAATCTATGTATCTGTGTATCTATGACAAGCGCATCTGTAAGACAGATTTCGCACTGCGGCCAATGCACGCTGTGGCAGCGGCATCAGCCATGCCACATGGCAAGACAACATGTTTGCTGCCTTTGCGGTCAGCCTCAATCTCAAATGACGTCTGCCTTGAATATCTCTCTAATCGAGCTCTGTTTAGACCCTGTACTTAATAAGCACAGAGTCTGCCAAGCTTGTCAAAAGGAATCCATTAAGTATATATTCTTTTGGTCGGCATTAACAGACGAGTCGATATAGCAAAGATCGTCTAATTTCAGAAACTCTAAGAGCTAGAGACACTAAAATTGGTATGTACTATGGTAAAAAAACCCAAAATTTTGACGAAAACTCTAAATATTGATATTTAAAATTGGCATAAACCTTAGTTAGACTAATTTAGAATTTATATATTTTTTTTTGCTGGATTTGGACAACGTTTTCACCTATTTTTTGTTTTTTTATTGAGTCTATTCAATATTCACCCCTTACTACCCGACTCAATGAAAAACTATAATTTTATTTTTAAATAAATTTAAATAACAAGCAATAACAAAAGTACAATATTTCATTTCTTTTGTTTTTTATTTAATTTGACCATGTCTTTACCCCACACACCATACATATGCAGGTTTTTGAATATTTGAAGTAAACCGATTATGTTTTTTAAGCATTTCTACAGGGGCTCCTACAGTCGGATTTTCTCGACTGTATACTTTTTTACTAGTTTGACATATAATAAAAGAACTGTTAAGATAATGATCATATCAAGTAGCAATAAAGAAAAAAGGAGAGAGAGATTTGATGAAAATTACTTTAACTACGGAAAATATAAATTAGGAAAATTGCAAAAGATATTAGGCAAGTTTAAATCTTAAATGATATGAGATGATTGCAAATATGTTCATCTTCTTTCCTAAAAGAGTTTCCTCAGAAAGTTGAGGAATTTCAAGAAATGTAGCCAGTTTATAAACTGTACTTGTGCCGGAAACTGCGTTGCTGTAAATCCGTAATAAACCTTACAACATGCAATGGGACAATGGAATTGGTACTCGCTTATCGTCTTGCTGCCATCGAACAGAAATTACATTCAATTAATGCAGAGCCAGCAAAAGGACTCAGCCAAAAGGCAGATGTTTCGAGACTAGCAATTGACAGAAGGTGGAAGAGAGATACAAATATAGAAACAGACAGAGAGAGAGAGAGAGAGAGAGATGGAAAGATAGGTAGACAAACCTGTGCCGGCTCCAAAAAGAGCCAGGGACACAAGGGATACAGGCAGCCTTGTCGAACGCAGCGACGACGCCTGTAATAACAGAGGACAGGACCTCAAGACAGACGCGCCAATATCCTTAAAGATGTAGAGATGGCCTGTATCTTTAGCAGGGCGACAGATGTTTTTCTGTATTGTTGGTTCCATAGACATTCCGAAGCAGGTCATTGCCTGCTGGCAAATGTTGGTTTTGGTTTGTAAGGATGCGCTACGTTGGTCCTTGCCGGCAGCAGACAAAAATGTATCTTAAAGATACTCGTACGCCAGGCAGCTGCCACACTTGAAGATCAGCCTGTTTACAAACCGAATGCCATCTCTTTCTCTATCTTTCGCTGAAAGTGGTTGCCACTGGCTCGAATTACAAGCTGCGCACTTCTAGCTACAGATACGCACACTCACAGATACATAGATACGGTAGTCGGAGACACCCCAGTGAAGACATATGTATATGTTTATATATATGTTCCTGTTTTGTTTATAAATAGCTGGCCGTGAATTGCTTTCCTTTGATGTGTGTTGATGACAAGGGCTTGCTAAAAGATTTTTATGATCGTCGTACGACTTGGAAATATGTGAAAACTACAAACTTTGATCAACAACAAAGATCGTCTGGTAATTTGAGTAGTTTTTCAGTTTTCCTCGAGCGCAACGGACATTTTCCCCCTTTTTTGATTGAGGTTTTGATCAGACGGAATAAATGGCATTTTGTTTGATTAATTAGTTGAATTTTGATGAACCTTTTATAAAAGACCGATTGAATTGCATTTATGGAGCGCAGGTAGCGTTGATCTACATATCTATTTAACAGCAGGGTTGCTGTTCGGTTTTACATTTCTTAAGAACTTTGTTTTTTTTTAGGTCTAATGCAATTCTCAGAATACCGCAGCCTACAATGCTTCATTTACAATTTAAATATCGAAATGTTAATAATTACTTTACATTTAGGTATAGCTGAAAGCATCATTAGCTCACCTCCTCATAGGTATTTTCCCGGGAACTCGATTGAGTGCTGCTCGCAATTGAACGTCGAAACATTTCGCTGTTTGGCAAAGAGAGTAAAAAAATAAATAGAAATTCAACAGATTGAAAATTACAATTATAACAAATATTATATTAAAATAGTAAATATTAAGTGTAGGTGTTGAAAATAAATAATAGTATAAGAGCTGCTAATGTGTATTTAAACAATTTATTGATTGTCTCACAAACATTACCACATGAAAGTAGGAAATTCCAATTTTTGTTTACACAGCAAATTTTAATAACCTTATTTCTTTGACATTTATGCCTCAATTCCTTCCATGGCTTAATATTGATCTGCACGACAAATGGGCTTTGACCCGTTCTTATGCCACACGTTTAATTCTCATAAATATCAATTAGTCTGTCGTGGTATCTGGAATCGAAGAGTCCATGTCCAATGTAATGCCAAAAGCGACCCACACACAAAACGCACGCGGACAATTAGCATAATTTATTAATATGGCCAACACAGAACGCCCAAAATCAAAGCATAGAAAAAGAGTAACAAATAAACTTGTTTTTTTTTGATGTGAAGAAATTAAACAAATAAAAATATATGTATATATGTATTTATCGAAGCTGTGAGATGGCTTACCTTAAACGTTGGCAGGCTGTGGGCGTGTTGACAGTGAGATTGGTCCTTGAATCGCTTAGATGGGCGATCGAGTTGCTTAAGCTATTGTTAATGTTGTTGTTGTTGTTCAGCATAATGTTGTTGTTGTTTTTATTGTTGGTGTTGTGATTAAGATTATTATTATTATAGTTGTTGCTGTTGAGCTTGTTGGTCGTGTGACCGGAGGCAGCTGGCAACACCGTGGCGGGCATCTTGCGTGCTTCAATCTGACCAAATATGGCGCCTCTCATTAACCCGTCTGAATTTTTTTGGGGTTGGGTTAACGCTTAGTGTTGGTTTATTTGTTAGTTTGTTAGATCGTCCCACACTCGCAAACGGCACACGAACGTCTCGCCCGATTTGGTATGTTTAGCAAGTTTTTGGTTTTTCGTTTTAAGTTTTTCTTTTTTCGATTTGATTTGTAATTTATGTGCATTAGCTAAAATGTTGCTAATTTTTCGTTTGTCTGTGCACCTTTTATGGCCAAAGAATGAGTCTGATAAATCAAAAATATACAAAAAAAGTCCCCAAAGCACACGTCGTCTAATTAACTCGTTTATCTCCGTGCCCTGAAGACCGAATCGCATCGAGCGGCACCGAAAACAATTCTCGATTCAATGGAGCCTTTTATGGTGTCAACTCACACTCGTTTTCAATTATGACGCAATTTGAAAGATACGACACAGGTGTCGCAAGTTTGACAACGATTTCTTGACTTCTTGCTGCGCCGATTACTAAAACAAAACTGATTTATGTCTGTCACAAGGCGCAAGTGCAGTGCAGGCAATTGACTTGAATTGCTGCTGCTGTTGCTGCTGCTGCTTTTGCTGCTGCCTCAGCTGCGGCTCTTTCACTGCTCCCCGAGCCGCTCACTGGACGACAATTAGTTCTACATGTCGTCACACGTCGTAAGCCACAGGAAGCCACAAGCAGTAGCAGCAGCAACTACAAAAAGAACAACAGCAACAACAGCAACAACAACAGCAACAGCAACAACAACTGCAAGAAGAACATCAACAACAGTGTTCAGCTTTTTGTTGGGGGACCCAAGCAGCGCTTTGTCTGCACTTTCATCTCCTCTCTCTACTTTGCTTTGGTTTTTCTTTTCTGCTACGAGTACTCAGACTCATACTCATACTGATACTCATACTCATGCTCATACTCATACTGATACTCGTATTCATACTCATGCTTTTATATCTCCCTTTCCCTTAACTCATCCAACGATGTTGCGGTTGTGTAATGCAACAACAACAAAAAGCGATCAGATGTCCTTCTACGGATGTTCGCTCTGCTCTTTCTTAATGATCTTCAGTTCAGCTCACTGCAAAAAAGGAAAGATTACGAAAACAACAACAAAGCCAAAGTTGTGACTGCCCTAACGATTACACTATCGGAAATGATAGCCTAACAGATACCTTACAATATTTTAGAAAAGCAATTGTAATCATTTAATATTAAATGTATTTAAAAATTGCTGAATAATAAACTAATAGTTTCGTTTCATTAAAACTTTTAATATGTTCAAAGATTATAATTTTTAGTTATCAGAGTTGTTCTTGAACAACTAATTGCCACTTAAGATAGTATTAAAATACTTTAGAAAGATTCAAGAAAATATAGATTGTAATATAATTACTGTTAGTGTCTACTTATAATTATATTACTAAAGCAAGATAGAAAGATTAGAATAAAATACAATAATGATCGTAACTAGTTTTGCTTGAAAGTATAAGAATTTTAAGAAACTTCTTTATTCTCCGAATCTTATGAACTAAAAATTCAAATCCTAACTATTAAAAATTCTTCCTGCTGAATTATGTTGAGCATAAGAAAACGGTCAATATATTTTTTTTAATATGAGTTACCATAAAACACATACCGTTTAATCAGCTGGTAGTGCTGCTTTTGGCTTTTGGCGTCTCTATTGCCTCAACTGGAACTGTATGCACTGTGTGCGGTGTGGCAACTAATCAACAATCGCTACTCTCTACCAATTTCTGCTGTTCGTCATAACTTGAACAGAGTACTTTTCCTAGTTGTAGTTGTAGTCGATTCTCGGACTCGCAACTTCCTTGAGTGTTGATGATAAACTACATTAATGCCCCTTAAGTATGACCATGTTTGTTGGCTACCAAATACGTGAAAGGGCTACCTGATTCAACTCTTCTCTTCTCTCTGCTGTTGCTGTTGCTGCTGTGGCTATGTAATTGCAGTTGCTCACACTGCCATTTACCATTCAAAGCTGCCTTCTTGCGATCGAAATGATCAACAGTAGCAACTGAGAAAAACTGGCGTTGCAAGTTGCCAAGTTGTTGTTGTTGTTGTTGGTGATGTTGCTGTTGCTGTTAGTTGGCGCTGGGCGCATTGCTTTGGTTTCTGTGCCAACAGATCCTAAAGGTCATTGCTAATAGTTGAGGGCTGTCTACCTGGCTGTCTGTACCATTATGTCTGGACACGGCGACACTTCCGTTTCCACTTTGCGGTAGGCTTTAGATTCTGATAATTTGTCCTAAAAGTTGCTGCTGTTGCTGTTGCTGCTGTTGAAACTCGATAGGCTGCTTTTGACGACGGCAACAGGATGAGTTGCTTGATGTGACATGCCTCGACGGAAGTCAAACACTTTGTGCATTTTTTCATAATTATATCCACTTGAAGGTATCATAAAAATAATTCAAAAATATTAAACTTTATACCCGTGAGTCGATGCGATTGCTGGCAACAACAAGCTGCCTACGCGACGGGGTGCGGCCAGAGATTGTTGCCAAATAAAGTTGGCCCAAAAGCGACAGGTTGTTGGCTATTGATTGTGGTCACACCTTGTTGCAACATCCAGTTGCCACTATTGCTCTAAAATTTGTGCAGACTTTCTTATTACTTATTAAAATTAATGTTAGTAGCTCAACAGACAGTTGCAAGCCTTTCTTTCTAGTCTAGGTTCTAGCTGCGGCCAGGGACACGCTTGGGTGCCTGTTGACTGGAAGAAAGAGAGGAAAGAGAGCGAGGGAGAACTTAGCCAGGTGCGTCCGCTGCCAAAGATATGGAAATCAGCTTCGAAGGCCTGTGACACGTGTTGTTGCCGCTCGAGAGTTCAACCGAGTTCAGTTTATTAATCGATATGGCACTTAGTTATGCCTACTAGCAGCCTAGTACCTTAGACTAGCCCTTGTTGACGCCCAGTTAAATGCAACATAATTTTTTATATTTTCCTTTTATTTTATTTAATTTTTTTTTTGCAAGACGCGACGTCGGCTGCGTCTGCGCACGAACAACGCATTTTTGTGCTTGTCATGCCGGTAATGACTACAGCAACAAGCGGTATAACAACAACAATAGTAACGACAACAACAACAACTGCAAAACAAAACATGCTACAACGTTGGAGCTAGGCTAACTGCCCCAACTGAGCCATGAAATTCAACCGTGCGCGTCCACTTCCAAGTTCTATTTACTTGGGCCCTCACTGCGACTGCGACGCCGACTGTGACGCCGACGTCAGCGACAACGTCAGCTTTTTCTTCTGTTATATTTTTCAAATTCTTTCGTGGCATTAAATGTAATGAAAAGCGGGCTGAAGTATGCTCGATAAGTAAAAAATATGCACGTGATAATTGTAATGACTGCAAGACATGAACGCAGGTGTGTGAGTGTGTGTGCGCCTGTATGTGTGTGTGTGTGTGTCTTGGGTATTGTTTATTCCTAAATTAGTTATTTGTTAATTTCATCTTATTACAAATTAATAGTAACTTAAGAATGATGAGAGGAAATTATAAATAAGTAAGTCTTTCTTTTTTCATCATTAGAAAGACGGATTTTAGTTAATTGCCAGAAGATTGTAATAAAGGTTATTTATCTGTAATTTGAAAGCAGTTTCTACAAATATATTTCTTTTTTCGCCATTCTCTAAAACAAATTTTATTCACCAGATAAAAACTGTTCAAATTTAATGGTCCATGCGAAATTCTCTTTTATTTAAACAATTATTGTAATTCGTCATATCATTTCAATATCAAATTATTGAACATTTGCATTTCTAATTGACTTGTCATCTGGCTGTTTCTCAACATATATCATTTATCAATTATGATTTGATTGATTCGCAAAGGTGGTTGCTTGAAATCAGCTTAAAATTTACAACAGATCATTGTATTTAATAAGTGAGAGAGACAACATTTACAATGTCAGTTTCATTGGGGGTTACATAACTCCACTGGGAGCTGTTCCCACGCTGCTCTTAGAATGTATCACCTCACTTTTATTTATTTTTTTGGAGGAGACTATAGATAATTGAAAGCGGCTACTGGTATTTTGATGTATAAACAAATATTTTACCTAAGCTTCTCCTTGCTCAAAGGGCAGGGCTAAGAAATACAAATCATCTATGTGTCTATAGGGTTGGCTTCTCTCTTTCAGCTAAACAAATGAGTTGTGTTTTTCTGCTGTTTCATTGTAATTATCAACTTGAAAAGGTGCTCGTTACACAGTAGGAAAACTAAGAGCATCTCGCCAACTGATCATGAAAGAACAGAAGTAAATAAACGAATTTCCAGCTGGTTGAGAAGTACAACAAATTTGTGACTATGGTCAGGAATAACAGATATTTGTTGGGGTTACATTTTGATATTTTAAATTTAATTACTTTGACATTGCAAATACTTATTAAATTTAAATTCAACGAATATTTTATTACGCAATATGGTCAAGAAATAAAAGATATTTATGGGAATCTTATTTTAATATTAATTATTTAATTAATTTGAAATTGTAAATACATTTTTAAATTTAAATTCATCAATTACTTTCTTACGCATATTTGACGTCCATTTACCGCCTTTACATTTTTTCAAATAACTTCTCCCTTTACCATACTTACCCCTTAACACTTATTCAAAATCTTTGAACCCTTATAAATATATCAAAACTAATCCGATTTTCATGTGGAATGTCAATTTGATCATTGTGGCTCTAAATTAATTCTGCATATAAATAATATTTATTTAAAACATTTTATTTTTTTCCAATGTCTACTTTTTCCATACTTATCCATTGACACTTTTTAAAAACTTGTAAGTCTCAGAACTTTGTCAAAACTAAACTGATTTGGAATTTGGAATGTCAATTTCATCATTGTTCAACCTCTTTATTGATTCTGCATTAAAGTTTTATTCATAAAATTTTTTTAACAATATTTTAACTTACGCCTTAATTTAAGGCCCTCATAATCCCAAACTCTTTTTTCTTGGTGCTGTCATTTGCACACGCCCCGATAATTTCAGCATACTTGTATTTACATAGAATCTCTCTCTCAGGCTCATAAATTTAGTGTCGAGCCCTATTAATGCCATTGAAGCACTTGTCTGCGATAAATCAAATTCAATTTAATTTTTGGCAACATTTCAACCCTCCGCAGACAATCCGATAATCCAAAGAGGAACACTTTAAAAAATCGAAAGGAGAAAAGATCAATTGAGTGCCCGCAGACTTTCACACAGCTCGACATAAATCAATTGAACTTAAGCTGCGGCTCATTGAAATGGAAATTGTCAAAGTCGCTCCCACGCTCGGTTTCGGAGCAGGAAGCGCAAGGCCAAGCTAACGGTGCTCCCGGGGGACAGGAAGCGACGGCCAGTTAAAAAAGCAACAACGCACACACATTGCCAAGTCTATTAAATAAGGATACAAATATGGGTAGTTGCATGTCACGTGTGCTTTTAATTGATTTCCTCATTTACAGCTGGCGATTTGCATGGGAAACTGCCGTTGAAGTTTTCCAGGGAAAAGGCTTGTCACGTTGCCCATTAATTAACTAACGCGCCCAACAAATATTGTGTTAATATCCATAAATTCGGATCAAACCCAGGCCAGCCTTAACCCTTTTTTTTCGCCTGCGTGTCAGTTTGTCAGTCCGTCAGTCCGTCCGGCACTTTGTCTAAGTCTGTATGCAATTTGCATAGAATGTTTCTCAAAAAATGAAGAAAAAGAAGCAAACCCGCCCCATTGTCAGCGACATTCCTTGGACGCACTGGAGCGTAACCCAACATACATACATCGGTCCAAGCTGTGGCCCGAAACCAGCTCTCAATGTAAATAAAAATGTATTTATTTTTATTTTTATTTGTATTTGTATTTTTATTTAGCTGCACGCGTTAATTTATACCACAGAATATCAGCGTCTTTCCTGATGTTCTGCCGTAAAACCACATCCGAAAATTATACAATAAAATGTAAAATAAACTCGTTGTTATTGTTGTTGGCAGCAATTGTTATTGTTGTTATTTGCTGGAAATTTATACAAACAGCTGCGCTGCCATTGAGTTAACCACAAGCCGACTGCAGCGCCACTCGAGGCCTCAGTTCAGTCTTCGGTCTTCAGTCTTCAGTACTCAGTCTTCCATCTCCTCGCTGCTGTCTTCAATATTCTGACGAACTCTTTTCAGTTACCATCCACCATCGTGGAACCTTGTCAAACTGCCAGCCAATATCTGAACTGTCCATACACTCAAGTAGTCAATCCGACTGACAATCGGACACTCCATTCAGCACTCCATCCGACACTCGCTCAAAAACGGAAGCAGTTAAGCTTTGAATAATTTATGAAAATCGCTTTTGTTCCTTGGCTAGTGCCAAAGATGCATATCAATTTTCGATGGCTTCTGCTGAAACTTTAAATCGCCAAGGAACTTCATTTTCACACTCTCAACTCTTTCTTAAATATATTTATTTTTAATTAATTCTATGGTTTACCATTCTTTCTGAGCTGCCCATATCATATGGTATATCAAGTGGAGATTGATGAACTTTGGATATTATAATGTGTCGTCAATAGCATTTTATTAAATTTGTATCATTTATTTGTTCTAAGGGTTTTTAATTAATAATAATAAGTAATGCATGAAATTTCTTGGACTTAAGTTGCAAAAAATGTAATATAATTATAAAAATTATAAAATAAACAAAACTAAAAAAAATATACATATAATACAAATTTAAGTTGTTAAAATAATTGTTTAAACTTATTTGAACTTAAAAAGTTTAATTTTATAGTCTTTATTTAAAACAACATTAAATTATCACGTTTTCCTCTAATCAACTCTTTTTACATTTACCATACTTTTAAAGGTCATACAATGATATGGTCAGTAATAGAGTTATCTTCAATTTGCATCTCATATTTGTAGCACAGACGAATCGAAACCCAAAAAATATAAATCCAAACAATAGGCAATACTGTGCTGGGTTCTAGGCCCAACACTTCCCATCATTCATTATTTAATATGCCAATGACAACGTTTTATGCTTCCAACCGCTCAAATATCCACTTGACTCGTTTGGTCGCCAAACATGGGCAGGTATTCAGGCAGTCTGTCTTGTGGCCAGTTGGGGTTTGTTGGGGACTTTGTGGTGTGGCCACTTCCTAATTTGGTTCCGCTTTTTATTGTCGCATGCTGTTTATTTATTGTTTAATTTACTAACGCTCGTGTTGAATGCCAAATGCAAAGAACATTTCATGTTTTGTATGCCAAATGCAAATACCGGTGGAAGTTGGCACCGCCCCCCATAAATAACGTTATCAACAAATATTGTTGGTTAAAAGAAAATGAAATTGACACAGCCTGCCACATTTGGTAGCACACTCACTGGGAACGGCTTCCTTATAGCTATTCGCCGTTTTGTTGACCTTCTAGCCAAATATTTTATTAATTGTCTAACAATGCTTTCTATTTCTAGCAAGAGCTGTGACTTTTTCCAGTCTCCAGCCTCCTCCCCCAGCTTTCATTAGGCACAGGAACAACAACATTGTTTATGTAAACTTAAGAGCTAAATTAGTGCGCTTTAGTTGCTATAAACTCCCAGTGGAAACCGACAATGGAACTGGATGCTCGCATACCAGAGACGCTCAACTTCCGGGCCTAGAGACTTCGGCATGGGCTTTGGGAAAGAATGTGACCGTCATAGAATTTATCTCAGCTTTTGCTACGCATAGCTCAGCCTGTGAGAATGGGTCATGGCTTTGGGATTATTGTTGTAAATCTTTGTTGTTATTCTTGTTGTTGCCCGCATACCAAAGAATTAGTTGCAAGTACAAGTACAGTCTGAAGTGGGTTAGTTGTAGGTGAACAAATCTAGCACCACAGCGGATTCTCAGTGAACTATCTTATATTATAAAGGTCATCTTTAATATACATATATATATGTATATCATTTCTACAAAATTTAGCCTAGATTTGTGTAATTTGTGAAACATTTGTGGAAAGATTTGCATATTCACTCTTTAAAGAAAAAAACAGAAGATTAGGAAAATTAATTTACAAGTCAATCGCAATCATAAATTGTCTATTCTGATTATATAAACTTAAAGTTCATATCCTGAGGATCATTTAAAATTAAAAATATTTAATGTTCTTATCAAAATTTTTTTTTTTAATAATTAAATAAATTTTCTCTAATCCATTGATAAACAGAAACACATTTATGTGAACTCTAAAACATATACATATTTAGTTGCATACTTACATTCCTACATACATACATACATTCATATAAGTTTACTACCCATACGGAACGGGCTTTATTGATCATTAAATGCAAGTGTATAAAAATACCTTTAAATGTCACAAATGATTTCTAGTATATCTATATGTTTGTGTGTGTTTGTGTGCAGGCAATGAACTCTACGATTGAATTTGAAATGGCAGACACAAAACAAAAGACTTAGGCAACGAACTTGGCGCGCTAAGCGCATGCCAAAAAACTGGTTTGTAGCCCATAGCCAAACGCATTTTCGCTTGGTCACACACAGTGCAACGGTTGTTTATATGCCCAATACTCGAACTCCTCCCACTAACAGCAATGCTCCCTTTGGGCCCACAAACGAGACGAGTGTTTTTTATAGGCGCATTGCCTTTAAAGTGAATATAATTTTGTAGCCGCAATCTGAGACAGTCTTCCTATTGCTATTGCCTTTTGGCTCAGCTACGCATTTGCTCCCTTTTTCTCATGGTCGGACAAGCACAAACTTGTTCAAAACATGAGTCATGCCTTGGACCGGTGCCATTTGGTGCCTGGCATTGAGAAGGTAAAGCAGAAGGAAACTAAGAACAATCTGTTGCCAGTTCAATCGATGAACAGGTACGTACAAGTATTTCACAAGTTTGTGCATGTCTTGCTTCAAGTTCTTCTGCCTGCCTTTTTGGGCCTTTGCCCTGCCCTTTTGTCTCTCTGTGTCTGTGTTAATTTGTTGTTGCGTGGGAATGTCTTGGTGGTAGCTAAAGCTATAGATAGATCTGTAGTCTTATCCTACACACAGATTAGTTGAAAATATTTCACAACATTTCAAGTGCAAATTGTGCTGGTATTTTAGCCAACTTGTCACACGTCGCTTGTTTAATGTAAATTAAGAACGCAGCGCCATTTATGGACGGAACTTGGACCGGACCCACAGATATTACATACAAATATACATATGGGTACAACAAAGAACTGGTTTACAATTAAAAAATGTGCTTTTTTTTTTTTTTTGGATTTTTCAGTCGCTGAATGAGGCTGAAATTAATTATTTATGCGCTCAAGATAACAACAATAATGGCAGACAATGGGCGGCCTGGCTAGCCAAAGGCTGCCACCAGCTAAAGCAACTGCTTACAACTTCTACCGAGAATCCATGCCATAATCAAGCTCCAGACGCTGCAACGAAAGACTCTGGCCACGAACTTGGCATAGCTCACTCCGAAAAAAGTCTTCACACTTCAGTTGGCACCACCCTGCATCAGTACCATATGAGTTCACAACGCGTGCCAGCGTCACCTACGAGGGGTAGCCTATGGGCAGCTGGGCAGCTGCAGGCGCTGCTAGATCGTCATACACGAGTTAACAGGCAATGCCCCGTTCTCTCCAACCTCCCCAAAAGGCCCGCATAAATTATGCAAGCAAAAGCAATAAGGCACATTAAGAACTTCAAGTACACTCAGAGAAAAAAACATTGTATGACATGAAAATTACCAACTATGTATAAACGAAAAAAAATTAAAGTTTAATTTAATTGTAATCATAAATTAAGATTTTTATAGCTCTAAAAATAATTGTGTGCTGTGTCGAATTTAACTCATAATTTTAAATATTCTCCAAGCCGAGCTCAACTTAGTGTTAAGTTTTAATAAAATTGATTTTTAGCTCAATTTTTTTCAGTGTAGTGCATGCTAGTGGCCCTGAACAAGTCCGCTGCACTTTTGGGCTTGTTATTATTAGCGGCGCATGTCGACCATGACATTTGCTTAAAACGAAAACAAATGCCAGACCCAGAAACAGACCATTCATACCTATAGTCAATGCCCCTAGTCGAACCGACCCGTGCTTAGTTCGAATTTGATGCCTTTTACCATAGAGCAAAACGCAGTCTAGCTTGAAATGGTCTTTACTTGCAACATGCACAACAAATTTTCGAATAACAACCCAAAGATAAAACACGAATTGCAAAAGTCAATCAAGCAATGGTCAAGTCATCTGTGTAGTAAAGCCAAAAGGAGGGCGGCGGCAGTTCCACATCGCATTCCTCATCATCCGTAAGACCGTTCTCATCCAGGGTGCCGTTCAGATCCAAAACGCCACAGCTCTTGGCCTGTTTGTGAAGTAGAGGGAGAAATACGGCCGGAAGAATTCAAAGAGATTGACTTACGCCATTGGAGAACTTGCGCCACTCGTAGCTGCCTGCATGATGATTATAACGCGACTTATATTTCTGTTGGATGTCATAGATGCTATCCTCATCGCAGACACTCAGGAACTGCACCTTGGCCGTCAGCGTGTTGACAATGCGAATGCGACGTGGACGCCTTGTGATGCGGCCCACGTGATACAGAGGATCCTGACTCCACATGGCGTGCTTGGTGCGAGCGAACTCGCTGATGGCCACCTCCAAAATGGGAGGGAAAAGCACTCGAGGACACCCCGAACTAGGAGAGATCTCGGTACGAGGCTCGCCATTCTCGTGAAATAAATGGGTGAGATCCTTCCCAGCATGTGCCACCAGATAGTCCATGTTCTACAAAGGACACTAATGAATAGTGATATAATGTGGTAGTTTTGTTAACCTACGCGATTCCAGTGATCCAAACGATCCTTGATCATGGCCGTCAGATCAAAGACATTCTTGTGAATGACAACCCAACAGTCATCCTTGCGATTGTGCGTCACAATCTCATCCATTAGATAATAACGCATCGGCTTCAGCGGCTGTACCATCTTTCTTTTATTTAAATATAATCTAGATTTAATTTTATTCGATATGCGTTTAAATTGCTTGACAAAACGTTGCCTACTGCCTGGAAGAGACCAATTAATCTCGAAGCATTCCAGAAGTCAGCTGCAACGAAACAATTTCTAATTTCATTAGCCAAGGCATCTGGGTTTTCAACTGCATAATTAGCTGCCAATTGTCAAGGCATCAGCGCTTCTCGCAGCCATCAATCCCTGGTTATAAATAGAAGAGAAATAGATTAATGATTGCCTTCATTTTCGGGTCTAACCGCACTGAGGCTAAAGACTCTACAAAGACAGTTTTATTGATGAGCTCTCGAATGATTAGCGTGGAGTCAGTAACGTTGTTTCACTCGTGACACGACACGATCATAGTATTATATTATCTGAAATACCTTTTAGTTTATAATAATGTTATATTTTTAAAGAAATACACGGTTTAGATACTATCGTTATTTTTCTCGTGATACAACGTCCATCTCTATACTAATGATATATTTTCCAGATATTTACCAGACCTTTAGCCTCAGTTATTTCTACAAAAGCTTCTGGATCTTGTCGAAAACGTGGGAATTTATGTGGCGCACTTCGTGTGCCTTTGGGCCAAGGGAAGTTGAAGCGCTGACAGATGTTATCTAGAAAATGTTAATGTTAAGTAAGCAGCCATAATACTCCTTAACTTCTGTCACAGATGTTGGCAAATTTTCTATTTGATTTTCGCGCACACGCACAACAGCTAAAATAACAGTTGTGGAGGATCTGCAACCCTCAAAAACCGCCCTCTTCATTTGAGGCATAGATTACCAACAGTTGGCCATGATATCGCATCTCGTATCTGGATAGATCTGACATGAGCTGCTCTTCTCATGAATTATACCACACTTCCTTAATTGTTTATGTAATAATTTTGATGATCTAACCGCTGTTGTTGCACCCTCCACATGCCACACGGAATTCATGTGCAACATGCTGGGCTATGAGTGTCGATGAAGTGGTTTCACTTCTCTCTTTTATCTTTCGGCTCTCCACTTTGCCATGTGACCACGTCAGCTGCCATCGAGCAGCCCGATGAATTGCCAAAAGTGATCTCAGCTTGTGGGTTGCCACCCTGTGGTTAACTCTAATTGTTTGATTTACTGCCACATTCGAGGGTGTTGCATACAAGTTGGATAAACAGTTATGATATAGGGTTACCTTGAAAGCCTTTTAGAGAATCAATTTTAGAGTTATGTATACTGAAAAGGGAATGATTTATTAAAGCCTGTGCGCGAATCATCCTTTACTCTAAACAACTGAAGTTTTATCGACTTCCGTTTTTAGAGTAGTTGCAATGGCTCTATTGCTTAGTATTATATATAGTATTTATTTATATTTATTTTTATTTATATTTTAGTCTAGTGTTCAAGTTTGTCTTGAACTCTATAATAAAGCTTAAAAATATATTTAACTTTTAAAAATATATTTATGTTTCTATTTTTAATATTTAATAAAAATATAATAATATATTTACAATTTATATTCTTGACTATCTGTCTATCTGTGTCTAGTCAAGCACTCTCGACCAAAGCATTCGTATTTGGTTTATCTCACTGTTTTTCTTTTTTAACTAATCTGGCGCCGCACTTTGTCAATGTGTCAAGGCAGTGGCAAAAAAATGGAGACAAGATCTCAAATCGCGAGTCTCTCAAATGTCTCTCTAGTTGAACGGACAACTCGTTTGGCCTACGCGCAATTCTTTTTATGGCAATCGCAATGCAATTTTAATTATTGCAAAAAAATAAAAATCCGCAACTCAAATTAAATATGTAATTAATAATAAATGAAAAAATGCAGCTGGAGTTGTTGTTGCATTTTTTCTTTGCGTTGCTGCATCAAATCGAATTGTGAAAAATGTTGATTCTGCAACTCAAATTTTTTTGTTTTGTTAATTTGTAAACAGCAATTATTGCTGTTGCTTGTTGTTGTTGTTGTTGCTGCTGATGTTGTGGCACTCAAGTGCACATTTCCTGCCACTTACTACAAAGTGTATTTGCTGCTAGTTTTCATTTATATTTCTGCTCATAACGGACTTAATGGGTTTCTGAAAAGCGCTGCCATTGTTCGATTTGTAACGGGGGAGTCCACAGCCCGGATCCCATTCCCATTCCCAATCCCAATCCCCATCCCTATCCAGGCCTCAATCCATTCCCGTTTCATGCTTGTTGCAAGTGGCTGCGTCTGCGCGTGACGCACGTGGTGCTGCTTGCCCCTAACAGGGGTTGCACTTGGAGTAGGGGTAGCAGTTTATGTTTGGGGTTGCTTATGCAGCCAAGTGACCCGCAGCATTTTTTTGTGTGCTGAGTTTTGTGCCTGCATTGTTCTTGAGTTGCCGCTTGTGCCTGCCACACGCAGTCAACGCCTTGACCCCGCAGCAACAGCAACAGCAGCAGCAGCAACATCAGTGGCTGTGGCAGCTGCAAACAACTCCTTGGCCAATGATCAACACAACTTGGCGTGTCAAATGGCCAACCAGCTGTTGCCATCCGCTGCACCTAAATCAAAACACGCCGACGACGAGCAAACAAATTGGAAAACCCTTGGTCATTGTTTTCCCGAACAGTTTTCCGTTGCTGACTGAAACATATGTGCAGCTTCACAGTTGAACTGCCTAACAATTAGCAGACTCACACCCTCTCACTTTCGACGGCAACAGGGAGCAAGGAGAAAGTAGATGGAGAAAGGAGAATAAGCAGGAGGAGGACAACACACAAGTGGCAACATTTTAACTAACAACCAAATGCAAATGAGCTGCTATGCGACGGATGTCAACGGCGAACGGACAACTCAGAGGAAACCAATCCAATTGCAGCTGCCATTATGCTATGCACTTTATGTTAAGGGTTGACAATTGTTATACCCAGCGCGAAATGGCTGAAAGGGGTATAATAGATGAGTATGTCAATATGCGCAGAAAGGTTTCCTGAAGCAGAATAATATTTGTTTCTAAAATTATCCATGTGAACTGCAGTCCACGCTAGTGACAAAAGCAGCACAAAGGGTGCGAAAGGTGACTAACAATATATACAGGAAAAATTTAAAATTTGTTAAGATATAATCATTGCTGAATCAGTACTGAATATTAATGCGAATATATGCTTTACTTTCCTACAGACTATTATACTACAAATTTGCATTGCATATAAAAAGTTTGAAAGTGTGGCAGATCTTATCAAGTACATATGTGTGTATTTATATATATATATGTATATATATATATATATATATGTATATACAGCTTAATTGATAAGCCGCGTCGATAAGCGTCTCTCTGTCTGATGAACACTGACTAATACATTTCGTATTTTTGTTTTGTTTTTCATTTCATTTTTTTTGTGCTATTTATTTAACATCAATAATTTCAAAAATTAACAAAATATTCTTAATAGATATGAACGAAAAAGCTTTCACTGGAGATGGGCACGGTCAAATTTTTCAAATGCTCTGAATCTTCCGAGTGCAGTTTGAAAAGTTTTTTTTTTTGTCAAATCTGCACATTGCTTTATATACTTATCTTTTTAAATTTATATATTAAATGATTTCTTATTTTCTTGTTCAAGCTTGATTTTGTTAGTAATATATAGCATAAGTTATAAAATCGTTTTGATTTTTATGCACGAATTCCCGTGAATTCTGGAAAGACATCCGTGGATTCTTAGTCAACTCTAATTTACAGTATGTATAACACAAAACTATTATTAAATTAATGCCAAAGTGAAATTTTTTACATTTAACTAGAACTGATAATGGTTAGAAAAAACTGAATTTCAAAAGAAATTGCATCGTAATCGAATTGATAATTTCAACAATTCCCAGATTTCCGACACAGATCAAGCGAGAGTTCAGAAAAACATTAGACTATGATGATCGTGATTAGAATCTGATAATTTCAATGTGCATCAGGTATATAAAGGGATGATTTCCACTTGAATCGAATGCAGTTGTCTTTAATTCATTCAAAGTAACAGATTTGTTGAAGCGAACAGAATGAAAATCATTTTTGTTGGACTTTTTGTCACATTTCTTGCAGTGCAAGAATCTCAAGCTCAAGTAAGTTTGTCTACTTATTCAGTTTGAATTGAATTGAAATATATATTGCGCTTTAATGCAGTTTTATATTCGCGATCCGAGCCAAAGCCTTACATTGCCGAGAGGATTGTATACGCACGAGTTTAGTATTCCGAATTTCGTAAGTTCGTCTAATTAATCAACTAAAATATTGAATTTAAAGTCAAACTTAAAACAGAGTCATGGAGACAGTCTTGAAGTTGAAGATCAGAGAATTTCCGAAGCAAAAGGAGAGTCCGACGAAGATTCTAAAGAACCGCTAGCAGAGAAGTTGGATATGCTTAACAGAAAACTTGGCAGGTTGGAAAATAGGTTTTGGTTCTATGATCTAAAGTATGGAAGGATCGAGGAAAAGTTTGAGGAGCTAAGCAAAACAGTTAAGGCAATAAAAGCAGTAGAAGAACCGAAGTTCGAGAAAATTGGATCAAAATACTACTATATTGATAACTTGGATGGGGTCAGTTGGTTCGACGCAGCTCATAAATGCCGTGCGATGGGTGGAAATCTGGCTGGTCTGCAAAGTGTGGAAGAGCTGAAAGCAGTCAGTGAGAAGTTAACCAGTATCCAGTACTGGCTGGACATCAATGATCTTGCCGAAGAGGGTGTCTTCCAGTTGCTATCTTCTGGACGCAGGGCAGAATTCTTGCAGTGGCATTCTGATGAACCTAATAACAAAAATGTCGAAAATTGCGTTGTATTGGTAAAATACGGATCAACATACGCAATGAATGATAATCATTGCGAAACCAAATTGAACTTTATCTGTGAGAAGGATAAAGGTGAATAATACTTTGTAATTACCCACGCTAATGACAAAAGCAGATAAAGTTATGCTAACAATTCATCATTTTATTGTACTCACTGTTTTTGGATTTTAAAAATTGTTTATATGCAACGCGACGAATAAAAGTGACGATTTTAATATTATTAGATTAACTGCTCTGTAATTTATAATTTTTCGATTTGTAGTTGACATAGCATTACAGGAGTATATCGTAATGGAACTCTTTAAACTTGTTTTATTCACAGCACATCTAACTTTTGTTTGTCTCTGGTTAACTATTAAAAACTGTCTTCTACTAGGGTATCACATAGTTCATCAATCTCCAGATTCATTGCTCTTACTATTTCTACATGTAACAATGTGGCTTGCGTGATTAATTGTCAATTTTGTCTGGTCGTTTGTTGGATACAATGTTTTCGTCCTGCTGTTGCCGCTGTGGTTTTGTGGTGACTTTAACAGTTGTTTTCCATTTTTGGCAAGGATATTCGCAGGGATAGTCGCCACATAATTGGCAGGCGATTCCAGAAAACAGCTGCTCCAATCAGACGACGGCGTCAGAAGTTAAACAACTCTCGAAAGTATGGCATTAATTTCGACTTAGAGAACGAGGCGCGTGTCGTTGTCAGACAAGAGCAATTAAAGTAAACATAAAGAGTGTGTAAATCCTTTTAGAGCGGCATCCTGTCTGCTTGCTGAGAGCATATAGACACAGGCTGGCAACATGATCACCCTCAACCGGACACATTATCCTTTCTACGCCTTCACTCTGCCCCTTCCACCGTCCCTGTTTTGTTTGTGTGTTGCCATGGCAAAGTTAAATCCATCAGCCTCGTTGTCCGCGCATGCGCAACGCCAGCTGCCAGTCAAAGTGAACTGAAACTGACCTCAAGACCCTAACACTATGACCCTAGAACTAGCTGGGGCCCTGACTTTGTAATCCTGCGGAAGTCGATTGTATCACGCGTATCCATTAGTTGTTACATTTCAGTTGCCTTTTCCCTAACAATTTCCATAAGGTGGCCAATAAAGACCCAAAAGGCTCAAGGTGTCACCCAAACTGAGTTCAAAGTTCAGCATAGATTTTGGAGTTGACCTGAGGCTATAAAAACAAGTCTGAGTAAAACTTTCCATTAATTAAATGAGTATACATGAAATATATTTAAACAGTCTTAAAGCTATATTAAATATTTTCTTATTTTATTTTTGATAGATAAGTCAAGTTCTTCGTTTTCAAATATTTGATACTCATGCAATCATGTGAATTCCTATCCCAAATATTTTAGTTGTACTCTGTTCTTTGTATTATTTATAATGATAATGACAGTTTACAAATTTTACATTATTTAAAATTAAGTTAAAAATTTTAATTTCAAATGTAATTCTTTAAAATACGATTTATAATATACATATATTCACATGTTGTGGCCTCACATCTAACTCTTTGACCCAACACTTCTATCTTTATGGCCCACTTAATTAAGTTGGCCGACACCTTGCCACAAATAGCAGCAAATTGGGCTGGCAATGCAAATGTCAGTTAGTTACATACATACGTATCAAAAGCGGCTCCAAATTGCATTATTATTAGCAATAATTTAATGACCCTCTAGCAGCAGCAGCAGCAGCAGCAGCAGCAATTGTTGTTGCTGTGGCTGCCACAGAGTGGCATGCAACATGCTGTTAGATTAGTTTATTCACATTTGTGCCTTGGCGTGATGGAATGCACTTGGGGGCGGCCGAGACTCGACTTAACAGTTAGTTGCAGTCGCAGACAAATGGCGGCAAACTTTAACAAGCAGCCGTCGTCAGCCACAGCAGCAACAACAACAACAACAACATCATTATTAGCTGTGGCATTGCGACATTGCAAGGTCGCTTCTCGTGCAGTTCCCCAAACTTCCTGCCTGCCATTCATTGCAGTTAATTGCTGGCATTGTTGTTGCTATCGTTGCTGTTGTTGTTGTCGTGCTTGTTGTTGCTGTCATTAAGTAAATTCCTTTTTGGCATTTTTTTTTCACATTGTCATCAGACAAAATGCGCATATTTTAATATTATTTAAGCGCATCCGTTGATTCGTCAGTCACCCTCAGTCCGAGTCTCAGTCTCAGTTGTTGCAGCAACAACAACAATAACAACATCAGCAACTTGTCTCGTCTGCACTCTTTTTGGGCAATTTAATTAAATTTCGCGCTCGCTTAGTTAATATGATTACCGTTACGAGATGTTTCCAGTTGTCGCTTTGTTTTTATTGCCAAGAGGATTTGCTTATTGGTCCCACTTTAATTTCAGCTTTAACTTTAGCTTTAAAATTATAAAACTCAACCTGAACTGGAATCTCGCCTCGTCTCGTCGGCTTTTGTGGCTTTTGATGATGAAGTTGCCTCCAATTGGCTGTTTAAACATTTTTATTGATATTTATTGAATTGTCTTCGACTTAATACAAGTGTCGTTTAGCCAGACGTTTATTTGGCTTACTTGAACCGAGCTGAGAACTGTTTACTGCTGCTTTTTTGTGCCTATTTTCCTTCTTTGTCTCCGCTCTGTGTTCTGTGTGAAAAGAATGAGAGGAATGCTTTAGGAATTTTCTGCCTGGGAATTGTTAAACACGTGTTAAACTCTTTTTCAGATATAAGTAATTAAGTACCGTATTTTTAAATATTTAATACATTTTAGTAATCTTTCTTATAAATATAATAAGTCAGTTAAGAATAGATCTTAATGATTTGACGTAAATATGATCATATGAGAAAAATGCATAGTTTTCTTTATTTCTCAATGAATTATTAACTGTATATGTGACAATTCTTTCATTGACTTTAGAGTATTATTATTAAAGTTTAATTGTGAGAAGAAAGCTGCGTGGATGTCACATAAGTCGAAGAATATACATGCTCCTGAAATACTAGATATTTATAGGCAGTTAACGTTCGTTATGATAATGGAAATAAATATGAAATAATTATATTTCGCTATCTCTAAGCGCAATAAGGGAACATTTTTTCAGTTTTTGGCATAAATCTTAAAGAAACTAACCGAAATTTAGTGCAAAAGTATTTTTTTACCCTAAATTTATCACCTGGAGTCGATTTAAAGAATAAATTTAAGATTTAAAATTTTTCAAAATTTTCGAAAAAAATTAATTTTTCAAAATCATCCAATTTTGATACCAAATTAATATTTGTATAATAAAATGACCAAAAAAACATCCCTTTTGAAAATCGATCAAGATTTGACAAATCCATTCAAATTAAAAGAATACCACATAAATACTATAAATAAGGGAACATTTTGCAGTTTTTGGCATAAATCTTTAAGAAGCTAACCGAAATTTAGTGCAAAAGTACTTTTTTACCCTAACTTTATCACCAGAAGTCCCTTGTTTTACTTAACTTTGTTAAGCTTTCCATATTATAGTCTCCTCAACAAAACGTCCGTATTGATTTCCTTTGTTTGATCTTAAATATATATACTTTCAAAGTCACTTTTAGTCACGTTTTCGCACTCCCTTCCGAAAGTAGTCCCCACTTTATAGCGACTCTTGGTAGACGAAGTGACGCCTCGTTTTATTAGTGTGTGTGTTTGTTTTGGCATTGCCAACGGCTAAAAATAACTTGAAATTGATTTTCTTTTTTTTTCGCATCTTGCAATACGAGTATATGTTGCATAAACAAAGAGTTGCAACATTTATTTAAAATGCCCCTAGCATCCCACCATGCCCCAGTGTAAGTTTATATGCAGAAAGCAGACTAAGCAATGCCAACATATTGGCCAATTTTGATTGTGTTGCGTTGGGGCACGTGCCAAGTTGAGAGTCGGAGGCAAAGAGAGAGAGAGAGAGAGAGTCGTATAATGACCATGTAGTTTCTGCTCTTATGAACTGGACCAGCTGCTGTTGTTGTTGTTCCTATTGATGCTGCCTCCAGACGTGCCCAAAATACAACTCTTTGATTTATGCGGAGCTGACACTGACATTAATGCCACACAATTGTGGCAGCTGTGGGGCAGAGACACGTGCTATGCTTGATAGAGCATTCAAATATTTATTGATTCACTAACTCAACTCCCTCCATTCCCCCTTCCTCCATCCCATCCCCTCCTCCTCTTCTAATCGATGTCATTTATGCGATTTGGAGTCTTTCATTCAATATTGTAAGTTGAGCATTTGTTGATGTTTATTTCGCAATGCCTTTTGTGTTGGCCATTTAAATGAGATTTTTTATGCGCTACCAAAATTGGCAGCAACGAGGCTTAACGGGTAATAAAAACTAAGTTTTTTATTATTATTATTATGTGGAATATTTTATGTTTTATGGCAATCGAATGGAATGCTCAAAATAAATTGTCATGTTTTTATTATATGTCAAGTGGGTTTTTCCCCCTTGGTGACATCACTGAGGAAAACGTGACGGAAAATCGGCAAATAAAAATACGAATACGCTCGCCAAATGGATCGACGTCAGCATTGACGTCGCAGCATCTCATCGATAACTCAACTGTGTGTGTGTGTGTGAGTTTCTGTGTGTATAGCACACATGAAAAGCGAATTTTCTCCCCAAGCGAAAAAAAATACATATCGTCGGAAAATTCATTGGCGTGTTGAGGTCGAGTCTGATATGTGTGTGTGTGTGTGTCTCATGTGTGTGTGTACATGTGTGTATTTTCTGTGGCTTTTCTTGGTCAACTTCGCCAGCTGGCGCTTGCTGAGCGCCTGCTACAAATATCGGAAAATTCCTTTGAGGATTTTGGCACAAAGGCGAGAAACCGCTGCGGCAACCTTTGATGATTTTCCACGCACGCTCTTGCCCCGCTAGCCATCTCCCTCGCACACACACACACTCTCTCCCTCTCCCTCTCCCTCTGTCGCTGTGAGTGAACATTAATTTTCCAGATAGTGGCATCGAGACATTTACAACCCCCTCGTTGTGCTGGCCCACAACCCTCTGAACGTTGAAAAATGTTTTATGGCCAACATCCAGCAGCTGCCCCTCTCTCCCCTCTCCTTTTCTCACAGTTTATCTGCCTCAAGTGTTGCTGCTGCTTCTTCTTCTTCCATGTACTTATTACTTTTGACTTTTTGGAGGAAAAGCATTTTCCGGCTATGCCAACGGGCGAGTGTGTGCTCGATTGGGAATATATATATATATATATATATATATATGCGTGTGTGTGTGTATCTGTGTATGCTTGTGTGTTTGCTCCTAAACGGTTCTCAACTTCTGCGGTAGCTGCTTTGTTTGTTGCTCTTGGCATCGATTGCTGTTCGCCTGTTACATAATTCGCGTAATTTATTCAATTTTCCAAATTAATTTTTTACTATCCGCGAGATTCATGCCATGCATATGAATTATTTGTTATTCTCCCCCCAGTCATCAATTTCAAATACAAATATATTTTGAACATTGCAAAAGATGATTTCACTCTTGATTTCTGCATATCATCAACCTTCAACCTGCATTTAAAAATCTCGCAATTATACAAAATTTTTTGGTTTGTTTTCTAATTTTATTAATTTAATGACTTTGCTTTAAATTGAAATTACTTAGAATTTGTCTTTCATTGTGACAATTTTGGAATAGAATTTGGTTTTCTTTTTTCCCGATTTTATTGCTGGATTTTAGAGCTGGCGCCATCTGTGTGTGGGGAGCGGTAGCCAATCTTTGCTAGACATGTTAGTCGGGACAGCAACCTACAGCGGTGTTAACTTAACGAATTTATGGTTAGTTTCTGGCATCTTTTATATTTGTTAAAAAGGTCAAACGAAAAAATATTTAATAATGTTTATGAACTTCGAAAACTTTAAGCATGTTTTTTGAGATATTTTGTGTCCGTATAAATTGCTAAATAAAATTTTTGTTAATTATTAAAAATTTTAGTTTACCCGGTGCATTATCTAAGATACAAACCTTTATGTACTTTGCGCCAGTTAGAGAAAGCGTTTATAGTTTGTGAGTACAGTGGGTTATCCTATTATGAAATATAGTGTAACCATCAAAGATTCAAACTGCTAAAAATTATAGCTATAATTTTAATAATATTTATAGGTGTTGATTTGAACTTGAAAATTACAAAAATTAACTATTTATTGAAGGGATAATACAGATAAATACTAAAGAACTTTTAAAAATTTCACTAGTCTTGCTTTAAAGATGGTAAAAGGGAATAGATATGTAAAAAAAATCCTTACTTACCACATAGTTGTTATGCCTCTATTCCTAAGCGAGATGAGAGCAACTTTGGGTCCTATTTATAAGGCGTTGATGAGTTAAGAAATAAATGCAAGTAGAAACCGTGCCAGCTAAGTAAATGAAAAAAAAACCGCAATCAAAAGCTGAAAGTTGGCAAGTGTTTTATGTGTTGTGTTGTGATGTTGTTGTCGTTTAATATTGCTGATGTTGTTGTTGCGGTTCTTTGGGAATCTACCTAAAAGTCTGCTGCTCCTGTTCCTGTTCCACATGCTCCTGTTAACGCAACGCCTCAGCTGCACGTTGAAGTAGAACAACAAAGAACTTGCCGCACTCAACAACAACAACAACGATTGGAGCATTGAGGACAAGGGGAACCTGGAACTGGGAATGGTACTGAAACTGGGACTTGGTCGGGGTCTGGCGACTGCTGTGTGTTGTCTGGGAGTGAGAAGACTCTATAATCTCGTTCAGTTAAGCGTCACGCATGCCACTCCCCTTAATTGATATGCCCGCCATGGCAAACTCAAACGCAAACACCAACAAACATCATCATTATGATCATCACCATCACCATCACCATCATCATCGTCATCAGGCTAAAGCGGTCATCAAAATGTTCCTTGTCGCTGCTGCTGTTGTTGTTGCTGTTGTTGTTGCTGTTGTTGTTGTTGTTGTCGTTGGCTGCATTGACTGCTGCTGGTGGTGGTGGTGGTGTTGGGAATGGTGGTGGCAACGTCGGCATGCGGAAAATCATCAAAGCGTTTGCACGGCGGCTTTTTGCCTTTCATTTCGGCATTTCAAAGAAATGTTCCGACATTTGTATCAGGCGAACAGAAATCGGGCGAAAGCGTAAATTGTGCCAAAAACCAAATGAAATCGAAAACTCGAAAACATCCACACAAGGCCACCACTGACACACACACACACACGCACACCACAACAGCTGCTAGCATATAAAAATTGGCTCTGACCCGATTTTATACTAGGTTTATTGTTCTCATTTATATACATACATATATATTTTTTTCATTTTTGGGCGCGCTATTTTTCGCTTTTGTTATGGGCTTTGGTGGGTTGGGTGGTGGTAATAGCATGAATGACGCAGACGTTGCTAAATGTGGCAAGAGGAAGAGGAGCAGAGGAGGGTGTGCAACTGAGTGTGAGTGTGTCATGTCAGGGAGTGTCTGGTGCCTGGTGTCTGGGTTTAGGTGGGGAGTGTTGACTGAACATGAAACGTGTAATAAGAACACACATTGGGCCAGGTCAGGAAGTGTGAATGATGCCATTGTCCACCAGCAAAAGGCCAGGTTACTGAACGAGTAACTCTTTAGGTAACTGTATACTTTTGTATCTCTGATAAATGCGCATTAATTGATCGTCGATTTTCTAAGCCAAATAAAACTGTTTGCCAAATGTTTTGCTTTTTTCCAAAGGGAATTTTCTTATTTGCTTTTGTCATATTTTTTTGTGTTTTTTTTTCAATGCTTGCTTTACACACATGGATTAAATATGTAGGTAATACGAGTAATTCAATAATTTGCATAACGACTGTGATTAAATCTGATTTGTATACCAATTCTTTTCTCAACATTTGTATATCAGTTCAAGTATTTTCTTTCAATTGTTGCGGGGCTGCTCTACACTCTCTCAATGTCAATTCAGAGACCCAAAAAAAAAAAATCCTGGCTAGGGACCAATTTTGGTCAACCTACAACCGAGTGCACAATATTTAGACGCATATGAAAAAATCGAGATGAAAAAACCGAGTGCACTTATTATCATTGTCTGCTAACTGTTCGGATTCAATTCAAGAATATTTATAAATATTTATATTGAATATTGTTGAGCTACATGAAAAAATTGCATTAACAAAGAGAACACACAACAACAAATTGATTCCCTTATGAATTTCGATTTTCATTGGAAGCTTTAATTGATTTTTGCGAAATGCAATTCGATAAACTTGCATAAGGCTCTTAGCTTTAACGTTTTGAAATAACCCTTAGCATACATATACCCTGGCCGAAAGGTTTAAGCCATATCTGTTTTCTCTGTGTGTGCTTTTCTTTTTGCTGTGTGGAAAAGATACGAAAATTGTTTATTGCCAATAGAGAAAATAAAATATTGTATTTAATTAATTGATTGTTATCCAATGTTGTTGCCAGTTTTCAAGCTGAAAAGTAAATTTTGTTATCTTTGAATTTGGAATATCTAAATAATACAAAATTCAATATTAAGTTTAGTGTATCTGGAAGTTTAAGTGATCGTGATTCGTACTAGGATATTAAAGAAAATATCTAAGTGCAAAATAATTTGAATGGTGACTGTGATTTTTACTGTGAGTGTTGTTGAGACTTCTATTATAAGTATAGTATATAGTTTAGTATGCAAGACAAGTACAACTAGAGTTAACCTAGGGAGCATTTAGTACAATTACCTTTTATGCCATATATGTATGTACGTATTGTATTTCTTGAGGGAATGGTATGTGGTGTTATGTTTACAGTTTGTTCGACATCGAAGTTCAATTCGATATGCGATTCATAAATTCTGATTTCTTTAAATTATTTGTAGTTTGCACTGGCAGCTTTTCATTTAGACAAAGTGCCGTACACTCTGAGTATCGATTCATTTCATTTCTGTGCAAGATGTCCTTCTGGTAGTGAAATTTTGATATCCTGTTTGTTTTAAGGGTTTCTCTTTATTATTTTTTGTTTGTTGTTTTGTTCGTATTATAATAATAATCGTAATTATTACCGGTTCTACATAATTGAGATGACATTATCATTATCATTATCATTATCTTTATCATTAGCATTAGACTTTATTTGTATCGTTATTTTTTCTGTCTTCCTTCCATCGTCTTCGTTTCCTTGCTCTGCTATCATCGTCATTTGTTCGCATTAGATTTGGATCATTTTTTCATAATTTTTTTCATTTATCGATTTACATTTATATAATTTACACATTGAGTTATACATATCGATTAATTGCTATGTATATAGTATGCTAATATACATATATATGTAGCGCATATTACACAATGGCGCGATACATTCAGATATAACTTCAATATATATCCTGCTATATATATATGACCTCTGATGGCGATAATTGTATCAATTCAATCAATATGTGTTTAATTTTGTTTTGCTGAATAATAACATTTATATTTATATTTATCTGTATATATTATATATATAATTGTAGTAAATAATTGAAGTATACATTTATTATAGGTATAGGTTGATTTTGCAATTACTTAAATTGCATAGCGAATTTAAATATTTTTCTTGCACAAAAAACCTTTAATAGGTATGACCATAAACAGGTTTCGTTTTGTTTATGTTTACCTTTATCTTTGGGTGTGTCTTTATCTGTTTTTGTGTAGTTTGTTTTGAATTGTTTTTGTTTTTCTCAATAAATTGTAAATAGATTTAAATTATTAAGTGGCCTCAGCCAGCATAATTTTTCTGCTGGTTTTTACAATTTTTTTGTGGTTATTTTTCAATTGATTTTTTACTTTTTGTTTAAGTCGTTTTTAACACAAATTGTCGCCAAGTGGCTAAACATACATATATATGTATATTTGATTATAATTTTATATTGTTAAATGTTTCCACTTAAAATACAATTTTCTCCATAATTTGTTTGTTTTCCAAAAATGTATGAAAGCCTGCGCTTAGTATTTGATTTTGCTTAGTTAGTTAATAATCTTTAGTATATGTATATTTATGCATAGTTATTTATCTGGGTTCATTTTGTTCCGATATCATAAGTACAACACACATGTAGAATATGTATCATGTACCATACTCTTCATATTATTTTCTAGACAATTGTATTTATTTGTATTTGTATATCTTTTGATTTAAACAAACACAAACATTTATATATATATTTTTATATGCATATTTAGTTTTTGTAGTTCACGTACGTATGCTTCGTAGTTAGTATATGTATTTATTTTGTAGTACTTTCATAGATTAAGTAGTTTGTGTCATGTTGAACGTCATATGTATGCTGATTTGACATTAACTCTATTAACAATTTGGCATCAAAGCCGGAACTTCAATCGCGTCGAGGAGCCTTTTGCAGGAGGAATCGCCAACTGATTTAATCTCATTGTGTAGACCTATAACTAGGGTCGGTCCTGTGTCCATAGTTAGTAAGTCGTGGGTCGGGTTTATACATATCTAGTATAGTAGCTGTTGGAGTCCAAAGTTGAGGTGTGCGTATTTACAGCCCGTCCAGTAGTTAGTCAGCTTGCGTTTATCTAGGAACTCAAACCATATTTATTCGGTTCGTCACTCGGTCAGTCGGTCAATAAGTCTGTCCATCTATTCTGCCTCCTCCACCTAGCTGCGATTCGTCCTGTTCGAGCTTATCCATCGGGATCCAGTGCCGGCCTGGACACTTTGTTTGCTCTTACACTTAATGCACACTCACTCTTCATAGGGAGAATTCTGTGTGTCCTCCCATAGTATATGGTAGGGGAGCTCTGCTCTTCAGGCTTCCCCCTGTCTGCGAGGGGAGATGGAAGAGCAGAACTCCGGGGTCATATATTGTACCGTTCCGACGTCCGATTTTGTACGTACGGGTTGAATTATGTTTATGTTTCTCATTTTGTATATCTATGTTACACCATCAATGAAAATAGCATTTGGGAAATGATAAACTGTGCTTGTATTATGCACACATACATATTATATGTGATATATGTATACATACAATATATGCTAGTATTGGTAATAACTTTTAATATAAGTATATAAGTATATTAATAGTATGCCTTTCATAATATTATTTCGTTATTATGTTTTGTTATGTGTAAGTTCCGTTCAATTATCTACGCATGGTTGTTGTTTTTCTTTAAAATATTATTGTAATTTTTATATGTCAAATATACATCAATAATTTTCACTTTTTACTACAATACATTTAAAGTTTTTGGATTTCTCTTCCTCATTATTTATCTCCTCCATAATTTTTTTTTGTTTTTTTTAGTACACTTATTTAATTTGTTTGTCGAAGAACGATTGGAAATATTTGTTTAGTAATTAATTATTTAACACTGAAAAAACTGCTTTAAATATTCGGTAAATTATTGAAAAACTCTCTACTAAATACTTTTAATTTTTCATGATTAAAACTGTAAATTTTTAACTTTCTACCACGTTACTAAATTTAAGTTAATTTTGTTTTTCTTTTGGGATCTTTGCAAGCCCGAAGTTGTTGTTGGGCTTGCCACAGTTATTGTAATATTGTTTTTCATTTGCTTTAGTGTTGTTGTGTTTTTTTTTGTTTTTCATTTAATTGGTCATAACGAAGGAAATGCTAACAAATAAAGTTTGCGTCTAGTTAATTTGCTTAGTATTTTTTGTGGTATTTGCTTAATACTATTATTTGTTCAAAAAGTTTGAAACTACATTTAACTCATTTTGCAATATGTTTCGTTAACACCAACTGCTACATAAAACTGTTAATTACTTGTAATTATTATATGTTTAGAAATAATTAGATATTTTTTTCTGTGTTTTTGTTGCTAACTTGAAGCACTTGCATTTCCACTGCTTCTCACTTCGCTTTCATCTTCAACTTTCACTATCCTTTTTTTTGGGTATTTTCATTTTTGAATAATTTGCACTTACATATCTAAAACTGTATTTTTCGTTTGTATCGTTAGTCAATTTGTATCCTTTGAGGTCATTTGTATCTTTGTGGCTGCTGTTCGTGCTGTGTTGAGTGTGCTGTAATGTGGTGTGTTGTGGTGTAATGTGGTGCAGCCTTGTAGACTGCATTCACATATTAACCGAGTGCTATTTGGTTTTAAATCCTGTTTAACATTTGCTATTTGTCCTTCTGAAACATTCAAAGGGTCATGCCTGAGTGGGGAATTATTTGTTGTGTATTTAGTTTTGTGTAGTTTTTTCTGTTTGTCATCTAGCCGGCAATAATTAACAATTTTTGCATTTGCTTTGCTCAAAGTTTTGCTCTTGAACTCTTAAGCATTTATATGTGTGTGGCACATCCTCCGATTCAACTCATTCATTCGACAGCTTCCTTCTTGCTCTTCATTCTCCTCCCTCCCGAGCAATCTGCAGTCGCAGCTTTTAGCTGCCTCAATTTTGAGATGAGCGAGATATCATGAGATTTTGTTTTTAAAACTGTGCTACAAATTGATCGAGAGTGCTGTCTACATTCTTGGAATAGGTATGTTTTATATACTTATAGGTATTGTGTAAATCATATATGTATATATGGATCATTTTTGCGATAAGTGATAGGAGAATAACAGAATAAATTCGCACACATATGGTTTGGTAAAATAATATTCGAAATATTTTCGAAAATACTTGTACACACAGATATAGTTAAAGTCGTTAGTTATAAGTATCTAAGTATATTGACATTCACAATATTGTATATGAATAATGTATATATTGTATACATATATGTATATATAATTTATTTATTTGTATTCTTTTGAATATATATGTGTATATATATATATGTATAGTAAACTTGTATAATTAATTGTCATACACATCAATAGCGTCTTTGGTTGTTGTATCTGCTTGTAAATAGAAGTTTTTCTCATTTTCCTCAACTTTTCTTTAGGTACAAATTTGCATGCATCCTTTTTGCGGTTTATATGTATACGTTGAATATGTCTCATTTGTATATGTGTGTGTGATTGTTGTGTGAGTGTTCAGTGTATTTATTATATGTCTTAATGTTGTTGTGTGTTGTGTGTTATAGGCTTCTTCTTGTTGTTGTTGTTATTTATACGGCATATGTATACCATTTAGCTCGATTGTTTCTTCTTTCGTCTGGTTATTTCAAGCACATCAATGAATTGAGTTAAGTTTCAAGATTTAATTGTTGCATATTCATATTGATATTATGTAGTTATGTTTATATTTGCCAACATCGATAAACGCGTAAGTAAAATGCATAATTGAATTAAATGCTTAACAGCTAAACATGTATATAATGTTTATAAATATATATGTTGTATAATATATTTGATACCATTGAAGTAACACTCAATTATGATTTTAGGTATTACGAGTAGAGTTACAAGTAACAAACACATTCTATGTGCATTTTCATAGTGCTGGACACCGATACGTGCAACATGCAACATGCGACGCCGCCCTCAACACTTGCAACTCCGCGCCAGAGACGCGCTCCAAATGCCACGGGCTGGTGTGTGCACCTGAAGCTGCGTGCCGACCGTCGGCAAATGTTGCCGCAGCGTTGCACGCTTTTTTCTAGATCGTCATCGTCATTGTCATCTATATCTTGATTTTCATTTTCAGTTTTTTTCTTTTTTTTTTGTTGGTTTTCGTCGTGCAATTTTTTGTTTTGGGTGCAGAACTTAAGATTAGTTGGTAACTTAAATATTCATCTTTTATTTTGGGTCCAACTCTTGCCAACCATTTTAAGCCATTTTCGAGCCTTCCAATTGCTTATGCCAAACTATAAAACAACTTATTTAATTTTAGCTACAACAACAACAAATATAATGTAATATATAATAAGGTATAATCATAAATTTAAGACCCCCGAAACGCTGCAACAAACCGATTTGAACTAAAAGTGTTTAGACGTGTTTTCTTTACTTCTTGGCCTGTTGTTGTTTGGCCGACGTCGTTTTTTGCTCAGCGACAGCTTTGGGCTGCTCCTTCTCCTTCTCCTTGCCCTTGCCCTTCTCTCGCTCCTTCTCCTTCTCCCTTTCCTTTTCATTTTCCTTCGCCTTCGCTGCCGCCTTGGTGCTGCTTGTGGGCGCCTCCTCTTCGGCTGCCTCTTGTGCCTTATCCTCCTTGAGCGGCTCCTTTGTGCTGCTTCCGTCCTTGTCCAGTTCCCGTTTCTCGCCCGAAGTGTTCGCCGGCAACGCCTTCAGAATGGCATGCACCTCCTCGGCCACCGCCATCAGCACAAACTCAAACTGCTGCCGGGTGGCAACAACGCCTGCTCGCTGATCCCTCAGATGCTCCAACGTGGCAGCAATGTCAATCTCGCGTGCTCCTTTGTTCATGCGTCCCAGCACCAGATCCAACAGAATGTAGGAGCCAGTGCGTCCGGCGCCAGCGCTGCCATGCACCACAATGGGGCACGATCGTCCGCGGTATGACTTATTCACCTTGCTACAAAATAAATAATACATTGAGATATTAGTTTTCTTTTCAAATAAATGAGTATAAAAATAGTTTAATAATAATAAATGTATTTATATAAAAAAAAATTAGAAACAAATAAAATATGTGCTTATGTATCGTAAAAATATATTTAAAAATATTAGATCATTAAAATAAATAAAACTGTAATCTTCAATCTAAATTAATCTTAAAATTTAAGCTAAATTTAATAATTGTGAATTGTTTAATAATTTGCCCACTCACCGTCTGAAGTCCAGCAGCGCCTTAGCCTGGGGAGGAACGCCCATTTGTGGCCAGGACAGGAAATGAAATTGGGTGACTGTCCGAGTCTCGCTGGTCCGCAGATTTTTCAAATAGAAAGAACGTACGAGGTAATCGTCACACCAAATGTGTTCGCTAACCAAGTGAACCTGCAAGAAGACCAGAAGATCAGTCTATCTTAAGAATGAAACTATGTGGATTGGGTGCAGCAATCTTACCTCATAGATGTGATAAACCTCGGCACCCTCTTCCGGCCAGTAGCGGGCACAGGCGACCTCGCCATTCTCCTGCAGGCGACAAAGAGCGACGATGACAACGGCGCCTTGTTCCCAGATCATTTGCCAGAAATGCGCCAGGGTCGACGGCAGCGGACCCTGGGCTGCCACATAAGCTGGAGCACGCGGGTCGTGATCAGTCTGAAAGTTGAAATTCGATCTCTTTGAAATCTGTTTCCTAAAATGGTGAACTAAGTTCATAGACTTACAAAATTATTTGAAATTTTATAAAAGAACAAATAATATTCAAATTTTAATTGTTAAATAATGTAATATTTTTAATTAAAACATTTAATTATAAAATTAATAATTTATTTACAATTGAAAGACATAAATTGAATTATTTTTTAAAGTTATTCAAGAATAAGAAATTTGTTGAACAATTTCAAATTAGCAGTCAAAATTCAAATTGAAAGTTAAAATATTATTGAAAAGTTAAAATATATTTTATCAAATTTAAAATATTATTTTAATAAAAAATTAAAAGTCATATAAATTAAAATATTATGAATGTCTTATAATTGCAAAATGGTCAATTTTAAATATGTAACTGAAATGCTCTCCGGAAAGCCAGCTGAGTACTTACAATGGTGGAGGCATTCACATAGTCGAGTCCCTCGGCATTGGCCAGATGGTTGAGCACAACGCGGGAGTGATCGAAGGGCAGCGGAGCGCCAGGTCGGTTCAGAGTGACGCATTGCGGCTGGGAGGCGGCATCCCGAGCACTGGGCTCGGCCTCATAACGGCACAGGGCCTCCCATTCCCGCTGCAATCGTCCCTTGTTGCGCAGATGATCCTCCATGTAGGACTGCAAGTGATAAGGATAGAAACTGTAATCATTGTTCAATCGCCAAAAGATTAGGAGAAGACACTTACCAGTACCATGTGTCCGGTTGAGATGTCCATGTTCGTCAGGGCAGGCTCCTCGCTCCATGATGAAGTGCTGGAGCGCGAGGACGGTGGTCGGCCCTCGTTCTCCTTGCTCAGCGATGTGATGCGACCGCTGTGGGCCGTCTCCGATCCAGCATTGGCATTGCCGGATCCATTGACAGCATTGGGTGCGTTCTTGCCCGCCATGCGGGCACGGCACAGCTCCTGGTAGTCCTTGCTGCAACTCTCCGCCCCCGACATGCCCGACTGCAGACCTCCCAGCTTGTCCCGCTTGCGATCGTGCCGCTTGATCAGAATCAACGTAACAAAGATCACAATCACAGCCGCTGCCCCTGCACCGGCGAACATGTAGGCCATTATGTGGGTCACATCCGGACCCTGTTCGGCCAGTTCAATGCGGGACGCGGAGACGCTGGGATCACGCAAGTCCTTGACGCGATCGCCGACGCCAGCGTGCAGGACGTAGAAGCCAACGCGTCGCTGGATGTTGTTCTTGACGCCGCGGTTCTCGTTGATGTAGCGGGCCACATCCGCGGCCGTCTTGCGCTCGGGGTTGTTTGAGTCAACCCGGAAGCTCACTTCGTGTGGTTGAACGCTGTCAATCAGGAGAGAGGGCGAAACAATTGGTTACAATGGTTAAGAAGATGCGATGACAAATTAGCAATTCTTCATGTTGAAAACTTTGGTTAGAAACTCTCTGAATTTATTTCAGAATTTGTCACTTACGTTAAATAAGAAAAGTATCCCTGCATGTGTAGTATCTGCGCCAGCTCATTCATAATGCGCTGCCCATCGTACCAGCTGTCGATTCTGCAAGGAAATTTTTAACTCTTTTACTATTTACTTTAACTAATTACATATATATATTTTTAAATTAATTTTTACTATGAATTATAGTAAATATACTACTTACATACATACATATTTATATACTTTTTAATTTTATTTGTAGTATGTATTATAGTAAAGATCGATAGATCCAATATTTTAACTCTTTTACTTTATACTTACATACATACATATATATTTTTTTATTTTTATTTTTAATATGCATTACAGTAAATCAAATTCTTATTTTGACGACTGCTACAGTGAACATATTACACGCGTACATTTTGACTTGTAAGTTGATAGGTCGAATATCCAATCAAATTCAAATTATCAAAACTTTACTAAAATTAAACAGACTTTAATTTATTCTTCATTCAAATTAAATTGAATTTTGTGCTTCAAGATAGCGATCGTTAACTTTTTCGAAAATTCTAAACTTAATATTTTATCAAGTCCTCATGTCATAACTAACTGAAATGAACTCTGCAAATGACCTACGAGTTCAGTAAGTATTTAAATTTCTTATGAAAAACGATAAATTTAACTCGAACTAATTAATTGATTAATTTAAAAGGTACTCGAATCTCGATGTATTTTAACATCTCTTGCTAAGACTGAATAGTCACTTACGGGTTCTTGACGAACACATGTGCATATTCAGTGTCTACGGTGTGCGGCGCATGATCCTCGGCCGAGTGCTGCTCCTTGACCACCTTCTTCTTCTTGAAGGGCTCGTTGACATCGCCTCCTTTGATGTGCGCGGGCAGGACCTCCTTGTTGCCATCTTCCGTGCGTCGCGGCTTGTCCGTGGCCAGCTCGTTGCCCAGCTCCGACGGTGGCCCCAAGAGCGGTCCTGGTTTCTTCACATCCAGACGCTCGTGGCGGGCAAAGCCCAACATGTTGGCCAGCAGAGATTGCTTAATGTCCGTGGGCTCATCCGCTTGAGGGGCATCCAGCAGGCCGTCCTGTGGCATCAGCAGCAAACCACCTTCGGTGTAAACGCGTTGGTTGTGCAGGGAGCGTGGATAGCTATTGGAGGCCAACATGGCCTCCTCCTCCAGTGGAGTTAGCGAATTGCGACGCAAGCTCGACTCAAAGGCCAGCTCCTGATTCTGCTCCGGCTCCTGCTCCTGCTCCTGCTGCTGTTCCTGTGGGGTGAGATCATTGCTGCTGGGACGTCGCTTCATCAACTCCGGCGGTGCTTGCAGCTCGACCAACGGCTCTTGGGGCAATCCCTGCTCCTGGGCCAGCTCACGGAAGAAGGAGCGCTTGGGCTGCTCCACTTGCTGCTGACCACGACGCTTGAATGGCGCATAGTTATCCGGAATGTAAAGCTCACTCGAATCGTTCACCTCCTCGGGCACATACACCGGCGCCTGCGGCTGATCCTGTTCCTGTTGCTGCTGCAGCTGCTGGTGCTGTTGTTGTTGCTGCTGCTGTTGCTGCTGCTGCTTCTGAATCTTCTGCTGCTGCTCGACAATCGCCTCAAGTTCATCCATGGCATTGGCTGGCTGCGGTTTGCGCTGGTAGGGCTGCGGATCCGGCTCTGATTCAGCCAAAATCTGATAGAGCTCCAGTTGCTTCTGCTGCTCCGCCATCCGCAGCTGCTGCTCGCGCTCAAGGCGCTGTCGCTCCGTGTCCAGAAAGGCATTCATTACGCTCGGCATTTCTACCTGCATGCCCTTCGTGTGGTCATCCAGCTTGCCAAAGTGCTCCAGCTCTCCGGGATCATGACGCAGACGTCGACGATCCTGCAGCTGCAACTGATGCAGGATGCTGTTGAACCCACTGTCCTGGGGCTGTTTCTTGCGCAACATCGGATTGAATTGAGCCGGACTCGCCGGCTGATCCTCAATATAGTCAAGATTCGCCTCCCGCTGCTGCTGCTGCTGCAGCTGCTCCTCCAGCTCCGGTGGTGTGAAGCGGACATAGGCCAAAGCACTGGCGCCATCCACGTATTCGGGAGGTGCCGGCGCCAGATTCGCACAGAGATTCGGTGGCAGCTGCTGTTGGCGTTGCAGCGAGAAGATGGCTCCTTGGATGCGACACTGCACATAGTGATGGTCCCAGCCTAGGCCGGCGCCCTGCAGCTCCTCCAGCATTGTGGCCAGCAGACGTGATTGGTCCTCGGTAAGTGGTGTCCTGTTAACAGAACGCAATATTTGTAAATTTAACAATTCATGTTTGACTCGTAAATGTCACAGGGATAATTACTTCTCAATGTCCTCAACGTCGACGCCGGTGGTGGGAATGCACTTGCCAAAGATGTTGTCTGCGGGCGAAAATGCAAATGATTCACTGCTTTAATAGGCCATGTAACTGCATTAATAGCGCGTGTCTTACAATACACTTCCTCCCCCTCCCCTCCCTCCACCTATTGTGGCACCTTTTGTTTTCATTGTGATTTACGAGCGTTTAAATGCATATCCTTGCGGCTTGTCTCGACCGTAATTTGCATAATGTAAATGCGGATGGGGATAAAAAACTGCGACGGGAACTGGAACTGGAACTGCAACTGCAACAGCAGTTCCCTTCTGTACAAAACCTACATATGTGGGGCTGCACTGAGAGAAATCTCTGCCTAACAAAATATATGGCACCTTTTCAACTTTTACTGATTCGGCCTTGAACTATTTATATATTTTTGAATCTTTTACAGAGTTCTTTTATAATTCCATATTTAGATCAAAATATGTATTGATTAAACTGAAACGGCTTAAGAAATCTTTTTTCTACTTGTAGCTTCTATGTAATAATTCTCGAATTGAATTGAATGAAAACCTTGGTAGGGGGGACTGCACTGAGAGAAATCTTTACCTAACATGATTCAATTCCAGTGATACTTTTCTTGCCTGGTTTTTCTAAGTGTACCGCGACCTGCCTTTCATTGTCGCTGCGCATACGTTTTTCCCCCTTTTGAGGTCAACAATTTTTCTGCAATTTCCCACAATTTTTCGCCGGTTTTCTCCAGCAGCAGCTGCTGTTGCAATTGTTCTCACTTCCCGCACCTCCACACTGTTCCCCCGTCTGAGCCGCAATTCCCCTCTCCGAAAATTCACAAAGCTTACATAAGTAATTGAGTGTGTTCTCGATAATGCACTGCCAGTCAACGCCTGCTGCTATTCACGCTAACCTCGCCCCCACCCTTAACCCCCTGCACATTCTCTTCATTTGCTTTTGGTGTCCTTTTTTCAATAGCGAGTGGCATTGAAGAGCTTGGCAAATACGAAAATATAGTGCTTTAGGTCAGAGTAGGAGTTAGAGCCCGACTAAACTCAGCTGTGACCGGTTGCATGTTGACCCACAAAATGGTTTCAGTCGCATTTTTGGTAACTGCTTTGGCAATTGTGGCAACTAAAAGCTATTGTGCCACAGCTGCCGCAGCGAGTTCGGCACTTGCAACAATTGAGGTTACAAATTAACACTGTTGCAACAGCTGTCATTAGTTCAAAATAATAACTCTAACTAGACATGCAATGATGTATGATAAATTCATAAATTGTAGCATACTTTTAGGCTCGTCAAAGAAATATAAATTTATGAACTGCGCTCAAAAGTATGCTATACAAAATGCTCAGCGTTGAATAAATGAAAATATTGAAATATTCTTAGAAGTTTTTTTTTTTTTAACTTGACTTTGCTTTCTTATCCACTTTGATTGAGGCGTCCACTTTGACTTTGCTTTCTTATAGTCCACTTTGATTGAGGCATATGCTTAAGCATTTAACTAAAGTTATTAGTTGAAAAAATTTACATATTTTCAGAGTTTTTCCACACTTAAATTTTTTTTTTGTCTTATGAAATGACTTTATCGCAGACGATTTAGAAACTTGGCACTTTGTGAATTTGGGTAAACAGACCTTTTCAGTTCATAAACACAATCTGGCAGTTGTATCGGCTTAATCGAGTGTTTCGTCACTTACCATCGTAGCAGACCTCGGAACGGGGTATGCAAAGCGTCCTAACAAACTGGCAGCCTGCAAAGAAGAGAGACAGCATGAGCGGCATATTCATGAAAGAGTTGTTAACAATCACAAAATAGCAGATGATGGAAAGAAAGAAAAAAAAATGAAAGCATCTTTCAGTTAAGACATAATGATGTGGTAAAAGCCAAATCAGCATTACCACACTAAGCAAACTAAGGGCTGCCTCGATGCTCAAACCACCGGAAAGCAAAAGCAACAGCACCACCAACACCACTATCAGCAACACAACCACCAGCAGCATTCCCTGTTTGAGTATTTGGCACGTCGCCATTTTGTCGTGCCTCTGATGGTGTTGTTGTTGTTGTTGTTGTTGGTGTCATGTGCCACTTGCTTTGCTCTTGGCTAAATAAACGTTTTTTATGAGCATGTCGCACATGACAAACACACGCACACACACACACACACACTCACACACACACACACACACACAGACGTGTCCCGACGACAGACAGATTGTAAAATATCCCCCGGCGAAGGAAGCTGTCCCCCAAAATATGTGCTCCATCTTTGGTCCTTAGTCAAATGTCGGTTTTTGTCCCCGCTTGTTCTTCATGTTTCAGCTCTTGTTGCTGCTCCGGCTGCCTGTGACGTCAAGACCCGCAGCCGCCCGCCGTTTTGTTTGGGATTTGTCTGCCTTGGTATTTGCTACTGGAAAATGTGGCACTCTCCTTGTGCTGCAACAACACATGAGCGCGGGCCACGCACGTAGGCCACGGCACCGCCTGTCATTACCTCCCTCTCTCTACTCTCCACTCTTCACACTCCACTCCCTAAACCATTTCGACCAAGAAAACTTTTGTTGTCAACAGTTTTCGTGGTCTTTATGGTCTGGGCTTTAACTTTTGTCTGTTGACGCACACCAAAACATTTCTTGGCCATTAATTAAGCCAAGCGTAATTTTTGTGTGGAATGGCCATTCTCTTCCTCCCTCACCCTCACCCTTCCCTCTACCGCAGACCCTACTCTAAAAACTTGAGTTCCCCAACGTGCGCCAAAGCATTTGTTTTTTAATTGTTGAATAATTGCAGGAAGGCCAAAGCTGAAAATTAATCTCTGGAGAGTGGCTCATTAAGCCTTGTACCAAGTAGATAAAACTGGGTATGATGTGAGGCAGAAAGTCAAGAATTATATAACATAGTAAATCTAAACTAATAGAATACTTTGACCTATTCGTGTGATAATTTAAATCATCAGGCATGTCTTACAAATCTCCAAATTTTATAAATATCAACCAAATGTCATATATTTATATGGAAATTTGAAAAAATGTAGTCCAAATTTTGGAAAAATAATATTAAATAAATTATTTGTTTAGTACAAATATTACAAAAATTAGTCGTTTTTTTTAATCTCTGATATTTCCAAAGCTCCAAACAAATCTCTCTGTAATTACAAAGTATGCTTTAGTCTATGCTTTTGGTACAATGCTTTTTTAGTTGTTATTCCTCTGGGTTGGACCCTTTTTGATAAGCTTTTTATAAAAAAATGAACTCGCCCTTTTGCCTCTTGCGGTTTGTGAGAAAGAAAAGTAAGAGTAAAGTGTTGCCTAACTTGAGGCGCTTGAAATGTGAATGACTTCATCCGACTGTCAAGTGAATAGTGAGTGAATAAGTGAGAGATAAAATCAATGAGTTAAATGTAGAGAGTAACCAATAAAGCGGACACTAAATGTCAATTTTGTCCAGTCATTGAATCGCATTTCATGTCAACTGATCGGTCAACAATGTTTGCCATATGACACTGTTTTCTAGTATTTCTCTGCACTTTTTAAGCTGGCAGTTTGAAGTGCACTTCATGTTTGTCTCTCGGTCTCGCAAAATTGTCAATAAATGTGAAAAGTGGATATCCATCAGTCAATGGAAGCAATGGCACGTGCCTTGCGTCCAAAAGGCAAAGCCAATCAACTGAGTCTGCTCTACAACAGCTAAAAGGCAATTTTGTTGCCTGTCTAATTGTCTATGTGTGGCACAAAGGTGAGAGTGTCCTTCTCCTCCTCTATATCCTACTTCTCTACATCCGTCTCCTTTAGTGTCAACAATGATGCGCAGCTTTGGAAAAACAAATCATAGCAGCATCAAAGCTAAAGCCAAAGGCAAAGCCCATAAGCAGTGTCCTTAGAGCTGGCTCATAAATATGCATGCTCATGCCCCCTAACGTGACTCCGACTCCGTGTGCATTGCTTTTCATGTCTGACGCCAGATAAGGCGGCGTATGCGACGTATGCGCAATATTCCCACAATGTGCCACATTTTCATGGCATCCACCTCGACGGAAAAGTGCCATTAAAGCTCAGTGGTCAAGCGTTGAATGGCCGGCAAATGGCCAAATGCATAGGTGGCCGGACACTGGACGGACATCCAATAAACCGAATCGAGGCGAAAAAGCTTTAAATGCCAACGGCAGCCACTTTGAAACATCTATCGGGACGCCTCATTCCCTCTCCCCCATTCCCTCTTCCGTCTCTTTCTGTCAGCCACTCGCAGTTTTTTTTGGCTGCAACATTTATTTATGGAGCGCTCGATTTGCTCTACAAAATGCTTTTCTCCTTTGGCAGAATTGTAAAAAAAGTGCAGCTGTTTAAACTTAAGTTGGGAGCACACAGTTTTCATATCAAAAATAATGGAATGGAATATAAACCTTAACATATTCATTACTCAGCTCATTGTATGAGTAAAAAAGTTGAAATATGACCAATTTTATTGAAAGTGATATTTTAATTTGTTACTGCTCAGATACAAAAGTGTTCTTATTCACGTTTGAGGAGAAATTGAATAAGATTTGCAATCCTTGTGCAATTTATCATAAATTCTATTTGAGCTTCAAATGTCTAAAGTGCAACTGATTGATTATGATTGATATGGCCATTTGCTTAGCCCAGTTGAGGGGCATTAATAATGACATCGAGTTGCATTAAATTATTATTTCCCAATGATTTGCATTCTTCGTCAAGCACAAGCCAAACAACAAATCAAAAACGCTTTGGGGTCAATCTCCAAGGGCAACTGTAGCAGTTCAGCCACGCCCCTACGCCCACCGCCTGCTTGTGGTTGCAGTTTTTACTTGATTGATACGTTACGCGGTCCCTTTTCGAGCAAACTGTCAACGAGCCGGAACGAGAAACTAGAGCTCCGACTGCTAACTGAAAAGCAAATTGTTGTAGGAGCTGTGCGGCAAGGACGTCTCTGTGGCGCAAGCCTCTGACATTATTTCATTTTCTACACATAAATTATGCCACAGGCGGTGGCCACTTGGCAAACAGTGAACAGCGAAGCGACCGCAACAATTTAATAAATTCTGCCGCAGGGCAAAATTGAAAATTCCACCCATAAATTGTGCGCGCGTTGAGCGTCAATTGAGGCGGAGGGCAGCATCACAGCATCGCAGCTTCAACAGCATCAACAGCATCACGGCATCAGCAACAGAATCAACAGCTACAGCATCCCCCGCATTTTTGATTGATGTCCACGGTCATGCATATTTCAAGGCAATCCCTGTTGCTCGGCGCAAGATCCTGTCCACAGGTTCCAGGCAGTCGCCTGTCAGTCAGCAAATGTGTTTTTTACTCTGTTGTCCTCTGGCTCCTTTTGCTATTTGCTTGCGGGTCAAGGAATTTTAAAAAGATTTTCATCTCATAACAACATTTTTTGCTGGTCACAACGGCACGTGTGTCCGGAAATGGACGGAATTGGGCCCACGTGTGGTATGTGTAATATTTAAGCAGAACAACAATAAAAGAGACCACAGCATTTCTTGCGCCTGTCGCACACTGTAAACGAGATACCATTTTAAATACCGAGTTGCGTAATAAGATAATTGAAAATAATAATATATTTAATTTTAATAGTAATTCTGAAGTGATATTTTGTAATCAATAAAATAACCTGAGAATTTAAAGTGAAAAACATATAGCATACTTTTGAGTGCAGATTAAAATTGTATTGATTTTAAATTAATTACAACTTAAATAAATGTCTTTAAAAAAATATTATATTTTGTTCATTTAATTATAAATTGAATCAACATTATAAAAAATGTATTATAACCCAATCTAGTCATTATCATTGAATTCTATTGAAGAGGCTTTTCTCCAAGTGAAAAACTTGGCATATTTTTGAGTGCTATTAAAAATAAACAACTTTTGTGACAATTAAAACATACAAATAACCCGAGCAATTTTTCAAAGGTTAGCTTATCTTGCATCTTATATAATTATAACCTTATAAATTTGAGCCCATTTACTTTTGACCCAGTGTGCAGCAGTGCGTGGACGATCTGTGTACTTTAATGTGAGTGCTCGCTGTCATTGCGTTGTCGTGTTTTATACGCTTTAATGATGTTGTTTCAGGCATTCGCATAAAAAGTCGCTGACGTGTGTCAATGGCTGGCGCAGGAACGAGGGCAAGGAAGCGACAAGGATAACGCCAACATGGTCCTGCAACAACTGTCAGGGGCGCCACACAAAGGGAAATAAATAATAACAGGCGACCATTAATCGTGACATAGACAAGGCACAAGAGCAGGCACCAAAGAGGAGCCAAATCCGAGTACAGCCAGTGGCACTGGAAATATGGCAAAGACAAACCGAGTGACCCTGGGGGGTGGGGGGGAGGGGCATAAGGACGCCCATGCAATACGAGAAATGATAGACACAAAGTAAAACGACGCAGCTCGTTAAAGGCCAGCATAACAAGAAACGAGCCTGCCAGTGCTACACCCCCCCCCCCTCTAGCCAACCCCCTTTGATCCCTCTTTTCCTACACCTATGTGACATGCTAAGCATTTAATGCTGTGGCACAGTCTTCTACACATGTGTATGCCACACGCTGCGACAGGCAAAGCAAACAAACAAATAAAACATAATGAAGCCAGCTGAAGGCGTGGCACACACACACACGCACACACACACACACACACACACACACACACACACACACACGCACAGCTGCAGCGCCTCCACATTGCAGCTGTTTATGGGCTTAGCTGCAGAGAACAACATAAAAAAGAAACTGGAAAAAAACACGAGAGAAAGAAAAAGTTTTGCTGCGCTCTCAGCTCGGCTTTTTTTCACGCTTAGCAAAGGCTTTTTTTGTTGCAGCTTTATGAAGTGTAAATAAGCAGCGGCATTTCACAGCAACGGCAGCAGCACTGAGAACCACCGCACCACATCGGAGCCAGCACAGCACAGCACTTTACAATACATTACTCGGCTTCATGACTTTCAGCTTTAAGCGTTCTCCACTGTTAAGCACTTTTTTCATTTTGTATGCTGCTGATTTATGCGCACTCATTTAATTCATAAATTTTTGAAATACGCCCGACGTTTTAGGATATCCTGACTGTCCCGACTCTTCCGACTGTTGGGAATGTCCGGATTGTCCCTGTCCTTATCCTTGTCCTTGTCCTTGTCCTTGTCTCTGTCTCTGTCCCTGTCCTTGCTCTGACCCTATTGGGGATCCACCAAAAGCCTACGGCTCTGATTTATCTTTGCCACATTTGTAAGCGAAATTTGTTGGCCTATGCTAGCCACAAATTTGGCACGCAATTAAGCGACCCAAGTTGCACACTTCAAATGAACGTTCGGCATAACTTTGAGTATAAACCGTTTTTTATGTCCAGCCACTTGAAGGTCCTGCCTTTTGTCTGTGAGTATATAAAGCACAGGACACCAGCAACAAGCGGCAGATTAAGCACATAAAGCTTAAACCTCGGTCGAGTCCCAACTGAATTGAAGTAACCACAACGCACCGAAGGATAAACACCAGGGACCACATTTAGCCATGTTAGTATTCGGTTTGTCTTCTGTAGGTTTTCTCCCCCCAGGCTGATTAACATCCTTCGGAAATGGACAGGGAGAGAGAGAGAAAAGGCCCATTCTGATAAGATTATAATTGAATGAATCAACTAGTGAATAGTTGAGTGTAAGAGTGGATTTAAATATATTCTAAATGCACAACTAAGTTGAATCAAAAGAAATTTGAGAATTCTTTAACGTCTTTTATGTGATTCCTTTGCTTTGAGTAAATGTTTTACTCTCGTTTCCCACAAACACATAATCAACTGTTTTCTAACTCACTATTTTATTTCTCATGCTTTCGACTGGCAGCTTCAGGTGCTTTATTAGAAATTCCCTTTGAGAACTGACCAAAATAACGAACGACAGGTCTTCTGGCAATGCCAATGCCTTTGGTGAAATTAAAATTGAAATTGAAACGAGTTAAAGAAGGTCGCATGCGACTGCAATTTGAAACGCATCTCAATTGAAACCGAAATCGAAATCGAAATGAAAATGATAATCAAAATTCGAATAAAATGCCTGATTGCTGGCCCCAGGCGTACAGGTAGACAGGAGGCGAGAGTTTCTCTAGAGAGGGACAGCAATGAGAAAAAGAAGGGAAATTGAGAAGAGCGTGCGTTTTGCAAGTCAGCAAAGGACTAGAAGCTCCTAGCTGCATTTACCAAGATTTATGCCAGGTACGGCTCACTGGATGGCTGTTATACTTATCTGGCTGGCTGCATAAGCAGAAACCGCATCCACCCACTCCTCATCCGCCCCTCCCCTCCACTGGCATGGCATGCAAATTCTCGGCAATTGGCTTTAAGAGGCTTTTAGCCAAATTTGCGCATGCAAAACCAAATAAATCCCTGAAATACCCACAATACCCAGGGAGCTTCCTCCTTAGTCTCAGACCGAACCGAATTTTAAGTTGCTTTTAAGTGATTTAATTAACTTTATAACGCTTTCTTCCTGCTTTAATGTGCCATTACGTAGTTTACCAATTTACCATAAAATAATACACAAATCTTTATTGCTTATTATGATTTTGTGAGCAATCCTCTTTGTTCTCTTTAGTATTTTCAATGTTTTTGCCATTTCGACCAGCGTTTTGCTTTCATTAATGTTCAGGCAGCTTTTAATTTGGGACTCGTTAATGGGCTTTCCCCGTGTTGCCCCCAATTTGGACAAAGAATTGTTCATGAATTTTCATTAATTTGTCTCTCTCTCTCGACCACCTCCTGAGTCACAGTCTCAGCATCTGCCTCGCATCCTTGGCCTATTCCTTTCGTTCTCCCTGTTTTGGCATAAAAATTCATTAGGTTTTTTGCATAAATTATGAGCAGCGAAATCAAACAACTTTCAGGGTTCATTTCTCATTTGCATAACATACTTTTCCGAACATTAATAACTAAACAGCAACTGAAATTCGTTTTCCAATTCATGTAAATCACTCTCAGTGCTTTCACTAACATTTAATTAATTGGCGTAAAGAAGATTTCAAAATTGGAATGTGAATCAAATTGCTGAAATCTAATTTCAATTTCAATTTTAATTATGCATCGGCCTGCCCACTAATAGGCTATAATTATTTTATATTAACCTTAATTTGCCGACATCAAAATCAATGAAAATAATTTACCTGCTGCCATGAAGAATGGCTTGCTTTATGCCATTTGCTCTCTTCCATTCCGATATTTGGGGCCTAGTAATTTATTTATTTCTACGGCTGTGCAAATAATGGTATTTTGCTGGCCGCAGATAAATCAAATGATTAGCACAAAATGCTAAGGACGCATTTGGCCAACAGAAACAGGGGAAGAGGTAAAGGGCTTTCCATGGGTATTAATGCCAAATTAAGAACGTCCCATGACACATATTCACGCATACACACACACACACACACACACACACGCACGAGTAGCACATATGCCATATAAATACACACAACATAAAAATCCAATTCTTATTAAATTTCCGCACGCCCACGCATTGGTCCTAGGCCCAAAGCAAATATCAAGGGGTACACATACGCACACATACGCATACATATATGCATCCTCTTAAAGAGGGTCTAGCCACGCCCACTGTCGCGCCCACTGTGCCTGCAGCAATCTGAACACAGCTGTTGGTTCCTTCGATGAATTTTACATGTTTTCTGCCTTAGCGCTTTGTTTTTTATGCACGCCCTCTGGCGACGGCGACGGGAAGTAGGCAGCATGCAAATACCAGTCAAAGTATTTACGTTTACTACACACACACACACATACATGTACATACATAGGCATACACAGACAGCAGGCATGTGTAGAATGTACAATGTACATCAATACACATTTAGTTGACTTTTGGTTTCTTGTTTGCTTTTCACCCCCCTCCCCCCCTCCACCCATCACACCAATACTTGTTGTTTACGAAGAGGAACAGTAAACGGAGAGGGGAGAGGGGAGAGGCTGTGTCGGGTTTTGTTGGACGTTCGGTGAGTCTGTTTTTTGCTACACCTGGCAACGAGGCAAGCGTTATTACCATGAAATTAACATTTATTTGCTTAGAGCCCAACTCCCGCCACTTGGCCTGGCTAACATGCCGTGTTGCCTACTTTGTGGCGCTGCAATAAATACATTTGCATAAATTACTTGGCATATGAAAACGCCTGAATTGTTATTGTTAATATTTTGCGGTCGTTAGTTGGTTTAAGTTTATGCCCGGGCCCGAATACTTTGGCTTCTAATGCTGATTCTGGTCCATGACCAGTTTCGACCGCCCGCTAGCAAAACTAGGAAAGCAGTCAGAAGAAGAAAAAAGAAAAAAATATACACTTCCAAAGCCAAAGCCCAAAACAAAGTGCCAACAAAGTAATTGCCAGCATTTGGCTCACGGGCAATCTGTACATTTGTAAGTGTATTTCTGTGTGTATTTCTGTGTGTATTTCTGTATGTATTTTTGTGTGAATTTTTGTGTGTTTTTGTATGGCTGCCACGCCCTTGGCCATATGCTAAATATAAACAAGTTCATAAAACAACAGCCCAAAAGGGTCTGTCAGTTGCGCCCCCTAGACCAATGCCTTAATACCCTGCAAAGCCTCACATTTAATGGTGTTTAAATAAGGAGAAAAGAAAGTAAAAAATTAAATTTATTTTTTGTGAACCTTATAAATCATTCAAATTATATATCATTATAAAGTAAGTCATAGTTAGATAGTCATAGTTGGAAAGGCAGTTTGCCAACCCATGGCTAAGGTTATTATCTTATTAAGGTTATTATCTTTTTTTAAGACAATGAGGCACAATAAAGTATTCATTAAAAATAAAGATAAAACATAAATACTTTCTCACAGATTTTAAAAAATATATTGTATACTTTTTGACTGACATTTATTTTTTACGGAATATTAAAAGAATAAAAAAAAGTTTAGTCTGTCTCTGTTTCCAGGGTATTCCCAAGCTTTCAAATTGTTTCCTTAATATCCCCAAGTCTTTTTTCTCATTTTTCTCAGTTTTAATATGCGAAATGTGTCTTTATGTGATTGTGTGAAATTTTACGCATATCTGAGCTTCCCTGTAGCATTTCTCAGATACTCGTTCTTATGTACAAATTGATTCATACATATACACACAAATGGCGAATTCTTCAACAAATATTTACGATGTCACGTTAATTTTTATGGCATCCCCGACGCCAATTTCGATGCTTCTCGCACTTGTTATTATATATTGTATTTTTTTTAATATGAATCTTTATGATGATTACAGTTATTAGTCATTAGCAATGCTTTCCGTCGCCTGGCTTGATTATCTTTCAGTTTTGATTAGCTCTCAATTGATTGAATTCCGACAATGGAACTGTCTCTAAAATGAGCTCATTGTTAATTCAATGCGTGGCTGTCAGCTTCGCTTATTTATCTTTATCAAATGTTGCTCAATGACAGTTAAGAGAATGACCCAACAATGCAGGTGGGCGGGGCTATCTGCCGCAATGGGCGTAGCTCGCACACACACATGTGTGTCGGCTCTCATTGTTTCATTTTTATCTCTTAATTACATTTTCATCTTGCAGCCAGCCAGCAGGCCCTCTGAATGCCTCTCAACTATCAAAGTTTAATTAACTTGCCAGCCAACGTCTGAGTAGCTGCTCATGAGATTCTCAGGCTCGTAGAATAGAAGCGTAAGGAGCAAGTCCTTCCAGCCTAGTCTGACGCTCTGATGCTCGGCTTTATGAAGCCACATAATTGAATTGTTATGGCTTTCAATGTTGGCAAGAGATACGAGTTCAGACAGTATTAACTGCAATGAAAACCAATACTAAATTCCCAAATTAACTTTATTTCTAATATAATGAAAGCCAACTTTTATGTATCACTTTAAGCCAAGACTATTCAGAGTTTATATTTATTAATATATTGCATTAAATTCACTTACATATGATAAATTCATATTCCTGGCATGACAAATCATACTCAAAACTTGACAAACTTTGGCAACAATCTAAGAAATTGAAACGGTCCAAACAGCAATAAAGCCCAGTTGACATTTACCATATGTTTGCTGTGTTATTTATTACACTCAAGATAACTTGAGCTTCAATTTCAACTTTGGACATTTGTTTCACGTCAAAAGACTTTGGCCAACTTTGCTGTCATACTTTTGCCATTCACACTCATTCGCGTATTCATATCGTGCGTTCGCCATTCGATTTGATGTGGCGATGTGCAACTAAGTTTTTGACGACGCGGATTCCATGATTGCACTTTTCTAGTTATATTTTTTAATACCCTGTACTCGGTAAATATGTAGAGAAAGGGTTTGCTTCACTATTCTCTGAACTATTTATTTAAATTTCTGATATTTAAATATTTACTAAAATACACTAGTTTACAAAACACTCGAGTTGTTAACAAAAATGTTTTGTCATTCGCAAAGGAAGTACTTATACTTTATATATATAGATATAATTGTATTTGTGAATCTCTTTAGCAGGGTATCTGCTAGCCTAAGCCTCCTATCTAATCCTTTCAAACAAATTTTTGGTTATATTTTTTATACTTTTTTATTTGGATGCAGGTAACACTCAACTTTTTGCGCAGGAAGCTAAAACTTTGCAATTTGCTCTAAGCATAAAGCTTGGATGACTGTCTACACTCACAGTACTTTGTATGATTGTATGTGTGTGCGAGTGTGTGTGTGTGTGTGTGTGTGTGTGTGTATGGCTCTATCTTGTGAAGTTGTTCAGCTGATAGCTGCTGGGCAACACGGTCGAAAAAAAGCTTAAATTTCAGCTGTTCATGCGGACAAGGCTAACTGCAAATGCGAGCGAGCAATGAAAAATAATTGCAGATGAAACAAGTTGAGGCGCCTCCAGTTGCCGTTGCAATTTAATTTGTTAAATGTAACAACTTGTAACTAATGAAAATGCACTTAATTTGCGCCCTCCGCTCAAATGACTTGGAACAAATGGTTCTGTCTGCTTTTTCGCCATTCCTGTTTTGCTCGCATTCTCAAACTTCGAGCTTGTGCATTGTCGAGGAAGTAAACATATTGTTATCCAGCTACAGATACAATCGAAGAGCAGTTACGCCAACCGGAAAGGCGACGTTTTCACGCTTTTCACATTTTTGCCAGTCCTTTTCATTCGCCACTTTTTGTCAATGTTTCTACGTTTTCGGCCTGCCTGCTCAATTTACCAGCAAAGTGGAGAGAAATCCGAGAGAATTTGAAAAAGAAAAAAAGCTTTGCATGCCAAAACTTGGATAGCCTTGCAGGTGAAACTGTGCAACCGCATAGCGCACAATTTAAGTGCCGCAATTACCAACAATAGACGCAACTTCGCCACAAAACTGTTGCACTAACAAGGCACAAAGTTGCGCGCTTAGAGCCCAACAATTGCAACGCCAGATAATGCGGCACTCTTCCAACTATTAAACAGACTTTTAACTAGCTTTTTAGCTTGGCCATAGAACTTCTTAAATAGCGTCAAGTGCAGTTGGCCAAAAGTTTTTGATGGCCTGCATTTTGTATTATGTAAACAACGAACGGAATTTTCACAAAAGAATCTCATTGAAATCAGGAAGCATTTAATTAAAGTATCGATTGCAAATCGAGAAGAAAATTAATTTCAATTTATAAAATTAATGCGTTTGAGTTAAAAACTTAAATGACTACTAATTTAATGCATTATAGTTTAAACTATTTGAAGCAATATTGAAAAATTCGGCATGCATTTTAAACATTTAAGAAATATGAAAAGTTTCCCACATATTTGAGACATTTCAATTTGGTTGTTTTGAAAATACAAGTTTATTCAAGAGCTTTAAATTGAAATGCACTTATTTTCTCTCACAATTTTTTACAAACCAAACGAGAGACTTGCTTCCGGATTAGGATAAAGAGTTTTGCATTTCTAATTTGAATTTTTTCCGCTTGAGGTGCCCACAAATTTTCAATTTCCAATATAAAAATATTACCTGTTCGAGTTATAGAGCACTTTAAGCTACAAATCTAAAATCAACCAGTCCCCAGGCTGAAAACAATAAAGATGGCAATGTTGAAATTACTTTTGTGGCATTTGCTAATCTCTTTATCACACCTCCCAAAAGTTGCCACAAAAACTAAAGCCGAACAAAAAGACAAAGACAGCTGCAAAGTAGAGAGTTGTAAATTTGCAATTTTCGAATAATCTTTAGATTTGTAGTCTGGTTTTCATGAATTAGAAAAGCTTTTTTGCACACTTCATGGCGTATACGCAATGTGACAAATGCCGAAACCCGCAAATTCCATTAGCGCTGCATTTATTTAAAATATATTTCGCTCTTACTAATTAATAATTCATGACAAAATCATTGGAAATTGTGAAAATACGCTAAAAAAAAAAACAGCAAATACACAAGAAAGGAGAACAGCTCTTAACATTTAATGCAAAGCGTTTGGAAATGGTAATGTAGTTTTTGTGCTTTTCGATTACAATTTGGATTCGAATTTAGATTTGGGTTTCAATTCGCCCGTTCGACGGAATTTCATTAAATCTACCGCATACCAAAATATGGAAAATTTACAGCAACAGCAATAACAACTACAGCAAGCTGGCGAGTTGCTTTCAAACTCTGCACAAATATTTGTTTTTCAAATGAAATGAATAAATGCAGTAGCAGTTGCATCACAGCAACAACAACAGCAACAACAATCACCACAACAACGACGAGTAGGATGATGATGATAATGATGACAGACAGATAAAGTTTTGGCCTTTGGTTGCAGTCAGTTTAATGAAGTTGTTGTTGGTAGTTGCCGTCAGCTGCCAAAGGCAAAGTTCAATGTGTTGTTGCTCTCGGAGAATACCTCCTAACTCGAATGCAACCTCAACAATGCCGTCCTTCATATGCAGCTGTTAATTAAATTTTATGATGCAACCAGTAAAAGTTGCAACTTGAGTGCTGCTTTGAGGCAGTTACAACTAATGATGATGTTGCTACTGCTGCTGCTGCTGCTGTTCGTCCTGTTGCTGCTGCTGCTGTTGCTGTTGCTGATAATGCAGTTTGTTTACTAATTTATACATGACACGGCCAACAACAATGTGTGTGCCCCATTGTGTGGCACTGTCGACCAACAGCATGCAGTGTCATGCCATTTATCTATGTAGCAGCGTGTGCCTCATGTTGCCCAAGGAGCGGCAGCGACAATAACAACAGCAACAACAACAGCAACAGGATGCGTGGGCAACACACAGACTGGCGACAGCAGTTGGCAATCAATAAATCCCAGGACCCAGCTCCTGTTGATATTTGCACAAGGCAATGCATAAATGCACACAGGCTCACGCATACATACATATATGCATATATTCACATATAGAGACACACCTGTCTGTATGTGTGCGAGTGTGTTGGCTGCTTGATTGCTGACGTCCATGCAACGCTGGCTGCAAATTTCAATCAGCAACGGTAGCAACAGCATCAACAGCACCAACAACTGCAACAACTGCAACAACAGCAACTAGTTGTTGCCATGACTCCCCTCGCATTTCAACGGGGAGCTGGACACGACGAGGCGTTGCCTCTTTTGGCAGCACATTTCCCGTTTCAGTTGCGGTTTCAGTTGCCCTTACTACGATTTTGGGAAGGAAAAAGTACAGTTTACAGAAAAGCTGCAGTTAACCATTCTTAATAAACCAAAGTTGTTAAATGAACATAATTCAAATCCCAAGTTGACACATTGTCTAAATGTTATCAATAAAATATTTACCAAAATATTTAGTCAATTAGCTTAGCTCGCTTTTAATTAAAGCTGCGAGCACGGATTCGATATATTAAAAAACCTTCATTTTTTTTATATATTTGCCAAGAAAGATTTTAAACTTTCTCAGGAATCTAACATTATTACAATTTTTTCACTGCAACCAGTAAATTATAAAAATGTATTCATATAATGTAATTTTCTTTCTTCAAAACACATCTCAAATAAAAAGTTGCAGAATCCTCATATATGCAGAGCTATCAACAGAAACCTTATTAATTTTAAGCATCTGGCATTTCATTTCAATTGACTATTGACAATTCTTTTGAATAGAACACATAAAGATTTATGAATTATTTAGAAAGAAATCCAATCTAACATACATACCTATAAAAACAAATTGACAAAAAAAAAATAATATTTAGCTTTCTTTAACAGTTTGGGAACACTGAAAATTGCGTTTGGGCTGTTAGGGATTTGAGCCACATGTAGGAATATTCATTTCGAAATTAGATAACACTTTTTATAAGTCCATGCATTGTATTTGGGAATTTGACATACACAGTACTCGGATTTGGGAGCGATAACTCGTTGAGCTTGTCGCTCGTTTGTCGTTTCCGGTCAAAACAGGAAGCGGCCATTTTGTGACATAACATAAACTTACACAAGCACAGTCCTGTGTGTGTGTGTGGGCATATGTGTTGGTATGGAGTGGAGCAATTGGCACGATGTGCATAAACTAGTTAAAAACATATTTGGTCTAGTAAATCTGTTTAAGGTGGAAATGGGGCAAGGGAAAAGTGTAAATGGAATGGGAGTAGAAAGGCAGGAAAATGAAGAAGAGTAAAGGCAGCACTGGGGGGTAAATGGGTTTGGTTTTGGTTTCTGTTTCTGTTTCTGGTTTTGGTTTCTGTTTCTGGTTTCGGTTTTGCTTTCGATGTTGTGCGTCAAAGTTTTAATTAAACTTGTAAATGTTGTTGCCACAAGAGCCAAACAATAACGAGAACATGCAACGTGTGTTCTCGTGTCTCCCTCGAGGCGAGTCAATTAGTTAACTGAGTTAGAGGTGAACTTACCAACATTGCCCTCCGCCTGCACAGAATCTCCATGTGTGGCCAGCAGCAGCAGCAACAGCAGCGCCGCAATAGAACCAAACTGCAGCTGCCTCAGTGGTTGCCTCAGTGCATCCAGTTTGCAGCATCTGCGGCCGCAGCCTCCTACCGCTTCCTCTCCCCCCTCTCTGCTACTGCTCAGTAGATGGCTGAGACTGCGGCGCTGCTGCTGCGACGTCGAAGTCGACGCCGGAGAACGCAGTTCGCGTAGTTGTTGTTGTTGTTGTTGTCGACGTAGATGTTGCTGTTGCTGTTGAAAATGATTTGGTTGTTGTAATCGCCGCTTAGGCCATTCTCCTTGTTGCTGTTGCCGCTGCTGCTGCTGCTGCTGCTCCAATGATCCTGTTGCCTGCCACTGTTGCTGCTGTCGCTGCCGCTGCTGTTGCACTTTAGTTGCTGTGTGTTGCCGCCGCTGTTGTTGTACATTGCTTGCCATGATAATCGGCCCACCTGCAAATTATGAAACAAACAAGGACAAATTAATTCGATTGTGCAGAACACCAGTGCACAGTGGGTTGAAGACAATATTGACCAACAATTGGATGAATAATAATAAAATCAATTTAAAATTGCTTACATTTTAAATTGAAACTCATATACACACGCGATTGCAACAGGGGGTAAATTTGTAAGAACTTTGCTTTAAATTTCATAAAGATTTCAAGCAGGGCCCTAAAATAAATTTAAAATGGCTTTTATTTTATTATTGTAACTCACATACACTCGCGATTGCAAAGTTGATGCAAATCTCTTTCTGCCCAACTTTAAGTTCTATTCAAATTGAACAAGTCTTTCAACAGCTACGATGCTGAGATGCTTATCATTAGCATTTTATCATATTTGCGGCATAATCTGTAAGCAGGATCTCAACTGATAAATTCATAAGATGTAGGCCAAAAGCTGATGACAGTGAAAAATCCATTTGATGAGTTCGTGAGAACGAGCCACTTTCGAATCAGTGTGCACTGTGGTTATTCCCTTTTGTGTGCAAAATTGCATTTACGCTTATTGGGACGAGACCAACTTTTGACTTTCCGGCATTGCCTCCCCAAGACACGCACACACGCACACACGCACACACAAACACACACACGCACTTATCATTGTATTGTACACAGATATGCACAATACACAAAATCAGCTCGTATCCTACAAGTCGGATATGGATAAGGGCTAAGTGGGGAGGGGTAAGGGTTGAGAGAAGAAAGTCGAATGGAAAGTTAACAGTATTGTTGTGCTGCAGTTTCCTGACTTTTAGTTTCGGCTCCTTTTGTGCGCTTTCGGTTTCTGCTCCTTACAAATAATTCTTGCTGTTTATATGGTAATAAATGTCAGGCTTCATTTCGCCACTGCGCCACGAGCTCTGCCAAAGGAAATTGATTTTCCTTGACGCTTCAATGGCTTTGCTTCGGCAGGTGGTTTTAGCCAGTCCCTCCCCCTCCCCCTTGCAATCTCCCTCACCCACCGACAACCTGTTTTTGGTTCCAATTTCAATGCTCCTCTCTCTGGGGTCCTTTTCTGACCTTAGCGTTGGCAGACATATTTTCAACTTGGGTCTCGGACTACGCATTGTATTTCTTATTACCAACTGAGAGCTGAGAGAAAATATTCAGAAGTCTGTCGCCCAGTTACACACAAATCTGCTTGAACTTAAGCTGAACCCCAAAGAAAATGTGGAAAATGTGTCCGAATATTGAGCAAGGTGTGATGAAGGCCTACTCTACATAAAAAACAAACCAAAATCAAATGCAATTACCTGTCAGCCCGAAAAATACCCAACAAAATAAAAGGAAATAAAACAATACTTTACAATCAAACAGAAGAGACATTTCAATGGGTGTAACATATAATCTAAAGGTTTTTTTGTGCATTTTTTATAAATGCGAAAGCAGCACTTTCTTTAATTATTATGTTTATATGTGTACATAACACAGTTTGCATTAAAAATAATGACCTTAAATTAATTTCAAAGTTCACTCTGAATTTTAATTTTAGTTGACTAATTATCAATTATCACATCCATCTGGGAAAATAAATTAATTATAAATCGGAACACACAAGTGATTGTCTAATTAATAGCCAAACACAAATTAAATGCATCAGTTTTTGAAATGACAATTCTGTAATTTCAACATGAAATTGATGGACTGATTAAAAATACAATTTGAAGGAAATTCCAATTACAAACATTGTCGTTCGGTTCAGTTCAACAGGCTGTGTGCTATTTGTATTTGCTGAACTGTGAAATTGCGAATGCTTTAAATGTAATTAATGTACTTGTACATTCTGTTTGTTATTTGTTATTGACATTTACTCAGGCTTCGAATGAGATTTAATATCTTGGCAGAAATCAAGTTGTGGCCTACTTTTCTTGTTGATTATTGAACATGTAACAAACCCTTTATAAAGTTTATGCCAACCCATCAAAATAATATGTTTTCAATAATATAGCATACGCTGTATGATTAATGTGCTTCATGGCCCGTGCTTTCTATAACTTTGTCTAATGGACTTTACTGCCTTGACATAGTTATTCCCAAGATGCAATGACTATGATTCCGTCTTCTCTTTTCGGATTCGTGGGCTTCATTTTTCATCCGTCGCCCAACAGCGGAAAACTTACTGAAAAACTAAACGAAACGAGGCTTCGATAAGTTGTAGAAGCCCTGAGGCGACCTCTAGGCCCCGAGGCCCGATACGGCATGATATTGCAACATATGCGGCAGAATAATTAATCATCGAGTGTACGTGCCGGCCTAGAAGTTTTTCCTCCGCCCACAGCCAAAAAGTGGGCGAAAGGTAAAACCGCTGCTTGTGAAACTTTCTTAAGCTCTTTATAATATTACCAACTAATATGAATTTATTGCCTGTAAACGGAATATTTGATTAGCTGCCCGCTTGGATTCAATTAAAGTGACAGTCGTCGTCATTCTCCAATTCCTTTTTACTTTCATTTCTTCTACTTTAGTTTTCTAATTTAATTTTCAACTTGCTCCGCTTTTGCAATTTATGCAAACTTAATTAGGTAGCAACCTTTAAAAATTGCACTTTTTTATCCCACTGCCAGTCACTTTAATTAAAAATGTCCAACAATTAAAAACGCATCAGTGAGTGCAGAAGCACACACAATAAAAAAAGCAAACGAATATTCCAGAGAATGGCAAAATAAAGGCAAAAGAGGTCAGGTCCAACCACTTTTGATGATCTGTATGAAAACCCTTTAAACAGTTTTTATAAAAAAAATAAAGATAAAATTGGGATCTATTTAGCATCTTGAAAGATGTGGTCCAGATGTTGTACATTTAGTTCATAAGGGTTCCTTACTAAATTTTATAGCTTTATCCAGCAATTCATTGCTTAAATTTATCACAAAAGTTAGTGAATCAGCTTCGCTTTAATCGCAGTTTAATTGTCAATAATATTATTAAAAATATTAGAACCAGTAAAAAGTTTTATTTATAGTGATTTTTTTATTTCATTATTATTATTAGTTTTTATTAATAATATTAGAACCAATAAAAATTCGATTTTTTTATCTTCAGCTTTTAGCTTGGCATACCCCTATTATCTTTGTACCCTTTAAAGGTAATTAAAACCCGTCTATAAATGCACTTCGCAATTCGCTGCAACAAGTGAAGCGTGGAGTAAAGTGAGGCTAATAGGGCGGGGCAATTTTTAATTAAGTTAACAGCAAAGCGCGGCCTTTAGCCAGATGCCGATAGGCAGTGACACTATGTCACAGTGTCATTTGGAATGCCACGCCCCACGCCCGCGCTGCCTAACGGTGGCACGACCGCAAAAGCACTTGTTTCTCTGAATCTTGCAACGCTGCATGCCACAAAAAACCGCAAGCGCCACAGCCACTGCCAGAACCCGTTTGTCTGTGTGCCATTTTCGGGGGCGGGGGTTGAAAACGAAATGACTATTCCCACCCTTAACCCGCTCTCGATGTGTCTCACGCCTTGTTGCAGGCTTTGCTGCAATTAAAATTCAAGGAAATTACTTTAAAATACATTTGTTGCGATTGTCAACTGGCTGCAATGCAGCTTGCAACACCAACATCGGCAGCATCAACAGTAACAACAACAATAACAACATGGCATGGTTTCGCTTTTTGTACATTGTTTGCTCCACTTCCGTTCACGTTCACATACCACGCCTCTACCTCCTTCCTTCCGTCCTTCCCCACACAATCCCATTGCCTTTCAAGTCACATCCGTTTGGCTTTTGTCCGCGCATATTGCGCCCCGAAGCGTTGCGTTTTAAATTTGCACTCAGCGTGCTTAACTGCACCTCGTTCCCCTCGCTCCTTTTCCCTTCCCCCTTCCCCCTTTCCCTTTGCCACGCCCACTACTTTGTCAACAGCAGCAATTTCACATCCACTTTGGCTTACCACACAACTTCTCCCCGAGTCCCTTCTTCGACATTGAGCCAACTTATTCCCAGCTTGCATATATTTTTCGGCTGAGAGTTACGTCCATTGAATTTCAATCATCAGTTTCAATCAAATTTGCACTGTGATAGCCGCAAATTTTATTGGCTTTCGCTATACAAAATTGACGTCTTTCTGCCAACTGCAGCTGCAAAACTTTCAATCCAATTAGACGCAGTTTTAATACCCAAAAAAAATAGCTTAAAAAAACGAGAATAAAATAAAATTTCGCAATGGGTACTGAAATTTCTTGAAGCACATAAAGTATACACAGATTAGATTGAATAGTTCTGGAAATTAAACTGTTATAGCTGCAATTAGACTAATTCTCAAAACTAGTTTTGCCTTGAGCTCAAAATTACACCAATTGAATAATAGTTGAATATCAAAATTTGTTTGAAATGGGTTTAATCTTAGAGTCTGTAACCACTAAATTAAGAATTAAATTAAGGTTTGAGTTAATATTAAAAATGTGAATAGGAAATCGATCTATTGATTTATTTACTTACTAAAAATCTTATGTAATTAAAAGTATTTTTATACATATTTTTTAATGCTTCAATTGCAGTATGTTTTTGCTATTTACTGTACTGCCGTAAGAGAAACTAATAAAAATAATTGTTGACCAACACTATCTTTCATTGTGCAACACTGAGACCTGACAGTAACCTGACAACATTAGTTCGCTTTTTTAATGCTGTCGTAAGTTTCTGGGGCACGTGTCAAAAGCCAGTTTGAAATTAACTTTACAAACAGAAGAAAAGAAAAGAAAAAGTAAAATTTATTAAAAATTGTAAACTCAAGTTTATGTAAAACAAATTGCAGTCCGTCAACTTTCTGACTGAGCGAAACTAATTTCCAGCAACCGCAAGAGAGAAAAATGGGAAAGAAACAGAAAATGAAGAAGGCGGCTGCGGCAGCAGCAGCAGCAGCAGCAGCCAAGGCCGCAGCAGCTGTCGAAGAGACCAGCAACAACACCAACAACAACATTGATGATGCCTGTTTCAGTAACAACAACAGCAACGAGAATAATGAGAATGGCGACAAGAAAACGGATCTTCGCGCCATGCGGACCAATGTGCAAAAGCTGATGAACTTGGCCAAAAACATGAAATCGATGCCGAGCACCTCACGCAAAAGTCAAGCGTCCTCGGATTCCGTTTCCTCGCCATCGGACAGCTCTGACAGCGATGATGCCGTCACGGTGGTGCAACAAGCTGTCAAGCCCGGAACAGAAGCAGGAGCTGGAGCTAAAGCAGGAGCAGTTGATAGTCCTGAATTTGTGCAAATTCCAAAGTTTTCACGTGGCGAGAAAAAGGCGCGTCGACTCCTGATGAAGCTCGACCTGGAGAAGGTGGCGAATGTGTCGCGTGTGACGATGCGCAAGGCCAAGAACGTGCTGCTCTGCATCGATCAGCCGGAAGTGTACAAGTGTCCCAATACCAAGACGCTCATCTGCTTTGGCGAGGTTCGTGTCGAGGACACATCGAATGCAGCTGCCGCTCAAGCTGCCGAGCGTTATCTGAACGATGCCAATGTGCGTGCATCTGTCCAGTCCAAGCATGGAGATCAGCTGGATGATGCTAAAATGGACAACGATGACGATGACAACGAGGAGGGCATTCTCGATGGCAGTCAATTGGATGAAAAGGACATCGAGCTGGTCCAAATGCAGGCCGAATGCTCGCGACAGAAGGCCATCAAGGCTCTGCTGAAGCACAAGAGCGATGTGGTCAATGCCATCATGGAACTGACCGTGGGATAAGCAACGAAACTCAATCAGCAACTTTCACTTATAATTATATTCATGACCAGCTTCAATTAAATTTTGTGCCCACACACAATTTGCATGTGCGCTGAAAAGTATGCTATGAATTTTATTAATGGAAATAAAACTGAAAAAGGGTTTAATGAAGAAGTTGAAAAGTTACGGAAGTTTCAGAATTCCAAATTATAAATACTTACACCAATTGCCCTTAATTAATGTGAGCTATGTGTAGGAAATATGATATGATCTTTGCTTTTTCAATGACTTCTGAGAATATTTGCAACTCTTTTGTTCAAGAAATTCATTTATTTCCTGCTAAGATACGAGTATATTTTATCTGTCAACTTTTGACATTGCCATCTTTGCAGTTTTGTTGTTTGCAACTTCGCAGTTTCAACTATTTTTCTATGAGAAATTTCCTTTATTTTTATCACTTTCATTTCATTTTGTGGCAGCGTAATCATCGTTCCAGTTGGTTGATGTTGATGTTGCTGCCAGGTGCTGTCTGCTTTGCTCTATTCAAAGGACTTACGCAGTAAGTATTCATTCAATTAAAATGGCTTTTGTTCGGGTGAGTTTCCTTTTGCCAGTCCTGAGGCAGCAGCAAGTTGACATCGTGTGGCAGAGACAAAATGTAAAGCCACTTAATAAATGGCGGGCTCTAACTTTCGGCTTAATTTCATTCAATTTGCAGCTGTCGTCAGCAGCCGTAAAAAGGACTTTAGTTTTGCATTGTGCCCCTGAGTTTGTCTTTTCCTACGCACGTGCCGCAATTTCATGCGCGAAAATTACCAAAAATAGACAAGACAACAACAACAAAATAAAAACAAATGACAGCAACTTGCAACTTTGTATTCTGTACGCAATTCTACTGGAAATTGGACCGGATATCGATGAAGAGTTTTAATCAGCGATCGGAAGATGCGCTTTGGAATACAAAATCAGACGACAATGTATCTATAAGATACATTTAAATAATGCTACAAGTGAAATGGCATTCGTAAGCAGCTGCCTGGCTAGCTTACGACCATCACCTGGGAAATCCAGTAAATAGCCTAAGACAATGGCAGAGCCCGTCTTCATACCTATCACTTTGTCTTTAACTAACCTAAATTTCAACGCCAACAAAATTCTACAATTTCAAGATTTGTATTTTTTATGGCTGAAATTTTTCCTTATCACTCTCCCTCCACTCTTTGTCGTTTTTCTTTAGCATATTTTTGGGGAACGTTTATAAAGTTGCAGAACCGCAAGATACTTTTGTGAAAATGTTTTGTTTAGACTCTTGAGTTGTGTTGTGGCTTCTTTGGTCTCAAGGTGGCCAGTTGATGGGGACTTTTTCAACGCTTTCAAGTTGATTTCGTTGCGCATTTCTTGACCGAAATCCGCAAAGGATTTTCTGTCCTGTTGCCTCTTTGTGGCTGTCAGTCGACTGTGCGGTTGAGCATGAAACCTGCACACTAATCCACCTCCAACTCCGACTCATTTCAATTTCCGCTGTTATTTTTTGCGTCTTACGTTTGCCGTTTTTCATACGCCCGGTTGGCTGCCAACGCATGACGCAGTTCATCACTTTAAGGAGCAAACATTCGTTTACTTGAGAGCTAATCACAACGGCGCTCATGTCAGGCGGTTTTTGGGTCGGCGTGAGGTTAAAGGTCGCACTTGAGCCTGAAGTGTTGGCAGTCGTCTTGCCATTTTGGTATTGATGCCCGTGGGCGGCACCTCGCAGCTGTTACCTTGCACTTTAGAGCTCTTTGGGGCTCCATTATTGTGAATATCGAGCACTCGACCGAGCAAACAAACAAACAGACAGACAGACAGACAGACAGCAAGCCTGCAAATAAAGAGATACTGACAGAAAGACAGCTTCAAAGATTGCCAAGCAAATCTCGAGTAGCATTGGCAGTTGGTGATTTAGGCTCGAATTACGAGTACGTTGGATTTCGCTTTGCGTAACTGACGCCTTAGCGGCTCTAAGCCCAGTTAAGGAATAACAAATTGCTTTTATCTGGCTTTTGCCATATATTTCTCTTTTTTCCTGTATTTACACATACAATTCATAATTCCCTTTTAAGCAGCTCAGCGTGAAAAAGGTCTTTTCCCGTTCCATCCAAGTGAAAAGCAATTAGATAAGCGCTGAATGTGGCAATTGGTTATGATTGTGTGGCAGACACAGACACAGAGGTTCCAGCTGTTTTACAGCGCAATTTATCAGTGGGCATCGAGGGAGACCTCGGCTTTGATTTGATTTCAAATTAAAAAGGGTCTTGCAGCGTTTTCCTCTTCTTCGATCATGCACAGCGCAACAGAAATTTAATTAAATCGGATTTCATTTGAAAGAATTTCCATCGCATAGTTAGAGCTTTCAAATTCAAAGGAATAACAAAAAAAGGAATATAAATTCATCATAAAACTATAAATAGAGTTACAAAAGGCTAAAATCAAAAATTAATGTAGCTTTATATCAAAAGTGAAAAACAAGTGCTGCCGTTCTACTTGTCAGTCCATTGAATATCTTTTCATAAATTTAAAACTTTTTTCTTTTTCTTATAATAAGCGACTTAAAAAACTTGCCATTTCTCGCAAACTAATGGAGCTAAGAATATTTATGCAGCGCGCTTTTTTTAGAGATAATTCTCAGTCAGCTTATGATGGTGTGCAACTTGCAACACTTGCAACACACAGTTGTTGCATGGGTACAAATTAGAAGAAGCGTGGTGTACATTTTCAATTTAAAAGCAAACTGCATAGAAATTGTTCACATCCTGTGCACTAAGTCGAATCCGCTTGACGATGCCAAAGCCGCTTACAACGCAACAAGGCTTCTCCTGCAAGGCATCATCAACTATTACCACAGCTCCTGTGGCAGCATCGTCCTGGCAACAACTGTAGCTGGCTGAAGTGCTGCGTGGGCAGTTTGCATACTGCCGGAGTTTTATAGTGCAAGTATTTCCGGGAATATTTATGCGCAATATTTTATTCATTTCCTGGAAACCTTAATAAATACAGGATAACGAAGGCATTGTCTGATTTATTTTCGTACTCAAACATTTTCTGATAATCTCGTTAATGTGCCTGATGACATTCCTGCGAATTGTTCATCTGTATCTCAATCTCCATCTGTGCGTTCATGTAACTTTTTTTCTGGGTATTTGAGGAGCAACCAAAAATGGCATATCAATTGGAAATCAACTTTCACTGCTATCCAAAAATGGCGCAGTTTGTGAAAAGGAGGAACCCGCTTCTCCTCCTCCCCCCCCCCTCACACTCACCGCATGCTCACTTACGGTTTTGCCATGTAACTGTCAGATACAGTTGCATAGTAGTTCTGTATGTATCTGTATCTACAACAGTATCCGTGTCTATATCACTTTCTTATCTGTGTCACGATTCCACTTTGATAACAGGAAATTGATATTTCGCATATTCATAATGGGGGGATTTTTTTTTGCTCTGCATATGTACATAATGCATGTGTAATGTATTTTTATCATTATTTTATCGTTAATTTGATTGATAAACATATTTTTGTATTTTCCAAGCTATTTCACAACAGGAAACATCATAAAAAGCCAATTATCAAAAAAATATAATATCTACATACATCAATTTGCATTTCAATTACTTTTATGGTGCAAAACGAATTGTTTAACAAATGCTTTTAATTATATGCAATTGAATGGGTTTCTTATCCGGCTGTAAAAATTTCATTGCATACTTTCACGCGCCGTATAAAATAGATCATTCAAAATGGCGACGACCCTCACAAGAAATTTACATAAAAATGTAATCAACAAAAAAGGGCTGCATACTTTTTAGAGCAGACAAAAAAAATAAAAAAGGATATAAGAAACCTGGCCTCAAATTATAAAACCCACATTTGGTTGCGAAAACTTTCAACGAAATTGCAAAGTTTCTAGATAATTTGAAAGTCTCTAAGTTCTTTTTATTATGGTTGAGTTTTCCAAGTGACTTACCAGAGAAAGTGCGCACAGTTCTTATGATAAGCGGTCTGCATTTTGGCATCGATGCCTTCTGCCATATGTTGCACTTGAAACTGCCACGCACAACACGGCAACAGGACAACGGCAGAGTTGGCCACACTGGATCTGCTTGGCACTGGAGCTGGCAACTCGGACGTTTATCGCTGAATTAGCTGTCGCAGAATACTAGCTGGGATTTTTCCTACTTGTTGTAGGAGTCAACTTTTCTTATTTAACCGCTCAACACATTGGCCAGCGTTCACTTCGCTGCGCTCACCAGGTTGAACTGAACTCGTCTCGCCAAACGAGCCACGACTTGAGCATCAGGTAGCGCAGCGAACGAAACGAACAGCAACGAAGCGATGTCGAAGCTGCACGAAAGCAAGACAACGAAGCTACCCGAAGCTCAGTTCCAGCCTTCCAGACTGTTGGGCCTGGGGTAATGATTGTTAAGCTTTTTTTTTAAGAGCTTTTGCTGCTGCTCCTGTTGCGTCGGCAGCGACGCCCACGCGCTTCAGAGCTTTTCTTGCTCGTTTGCGTGCAGCTTTCGTCGCCCACGCACGCAATGGCTGAGTGGGTGGGGGCAAGGGAGACGGCGCCTACAACAACTGATGCCATTCTCAGTGTGAGGCCAATGCAAAGCTCTATCTTCCTCTTCCTCTCACCCACACCCGCACCCACACCCACACTCACTCTCTGTCGTTCTCCGTTGCTCGCTCTTATGCGTTTCTTTCCAAAAATAGCTGGCACACGAATGTTCGACTGGCGGCCTTACGACTTGCCTACCTACAGGCCTCTCTACTTCCCCCCACCATTCCTCCACACCAGTGTAGACTTCATTTAAAGCTAGCTATTATCAACAAAAGCAGCTAGAAATGGCTAAAAAACAATTTTGAAATGTGCTTAAGAAAAAATGCCATTACAGAATTTGTTTAAATATTCCTAATGCATATTTGATCTTTATTTTAAAATTTTCTTTTACTTCGCTGAAAATTAATTCATCCGCTGCATCTCTGAATTTCAAAATCTAATCTAAATAATGTTTCTATCTGCAAAATGTTTTAAGTGTACACATGGATTCCTTTCTTATTTCCACAATATTTTCTACCTTAAAATTTCCGACTTAAACATATTTGGCAATCTAGAAAAATAGTCAAATCATTTTTTAATATTATCAGTCTTCGAGCAAGTAGTAGTTGAAATATAGCTTTAAACTAGCCAAAATGGCAGTGCTACTCCCGATTTCCCGCTGACTATTTCTTTTCTGTGGCTTTGTATTTGTTTTTGACTAGCGACATCTTAAACTAAATGTGGTTGCAACTTTTACTTTTCCAAGTCAGTTTTCCAGCTGCCTCCTCCCTCCCATTACCCCTCTTGTTTTTAGCAGGCTTTAGAAGTTGATATATTTCTCTATACATTTGCAGCTGCTATTTTTAGGCATTTTTGTATTTAGCAGGCGCCTGCGTAGGGAACTCCCCATTGATTTATTTTCCTTTTTTATAGTTGTTGTTGCTCGGCTGCCGACGCCTTTTATGAATGAACTTGGCTCACATATTTATTATGTGACTGGGGATGTTGCACTGTTTGCCCCTACAGACGCAACACTATAGTCATCGAATAAAACCTCAAGGGACGAGTGCAGAGGGGTGTCTGTTGAAGAAGCGGGTGGAAGGAGGAATTGGCGAATTTACAATGTCACTTGCAATCTCATTAAGTTAATGGATTGAAGTCGTTGTTTGTGTTTGTTTCGTGATGTGCTTATGACGCCATTGTATTCCATGTCCAACTCAACTCATGTGTCCTGTACAGTCTGCCCGACTGTCTGTCTGAAAGGACACTGTCGAACCTTGGAAACGTGCGCGGATTATGATTAATATTTGTCGAGTTTTAAATTAATTGCTCGCAACGGCTGTTGGCTAACTGCTCATTAATAATATCAAATAATGAATGGAACAAGGCCCAGCGAAATTGCAGGAGGTGGAATAGGAGAAGAGGGGGGAGGGGGTCCTATAACGGCAGCAGCTTGGGCAGTTAATATAAATTTCGATTTAATAAGCTGGATGTGGCAACTGTGCGGAGTCCTATCTTAAACAGGCCCACAGATGCCACAATTCTCAGAGATTCTCGGTAACAACCTTTCAGATGAAACAACAAATGATTGGAGATTATTCCAAGAATTAAAGCGAAGATTTATGTACTGACATTATACAAGTTGAGATTCGCATATTATGTCTGTTTTAAATATAGAAGAATACTAATGATTAGTTTGCTTTTACAATTATTGTCGCTTCACTCCTTCCTTTGATTCTAGAACAATCGATAACAATCGAGTTGTGAAATTGTTTATCAGAGAAATAAATATAGTAATCATATAAACCAATCGATGGCGTGATAGTAAATCAAACTAAACGCATAAAAGCTTATCTATTTGTGGGCACTCTAGTTAAATTATTAGGCAATTAATGGTTCTAATGAAATTGACTCAAATATAAATGGAAGTTGTTCCTAAATCCTCCTCAATTTGTAAAAAAATGTAAGAAGAAAACATTTTGCACACTTTTCAGAGCAAAATTAAATAATTTATTGATATAAATTCAAATATGAATTAAGAACTTTCCTTACTTCCGTGAAATCTGGCTGAACATGAAATTTCTTTAATTCATTTATTAGCGTATTTCCTTCTTCCCCAAAATTTGTGGAATTAATGGATGAACGTCATTTTATGAATCTACTTAACTATTAAACGAAAATGGCTTTCATAACTTTCACTTTTAGTGGCAAATTGCTGTAGTTTTATCTGCAAATTTTATGTGACGTATTGTGAATAACATTTGTTGACACAAACAAATATTTGAGTTTCATTTATAATGGGGAATTCACGATGGAGTTTGTGGTATTTACAGCTTCCGGCTGTTTACGCAAGTCTTAATCAAAATGGTTCACTTAATGTGAAAGAAATAAAAGTATTGTTGTCTTTGTTATTGTTGCTGCTATATTTAACTCAGAATGACGTATCCACATATTGGTGCATCAAACGGGCATGTCAACACCATTCAATCAAAGCCCACGAAGTCGCTTGTCGAGTGGCACCCGTAATATGAGGGGACTCCCCTCTTTCCCCATCCCCTTTTCGACTACCCTCTGGCCATTATCTCGGCTCAGCAACTGTTGCCATTGTTACGTACCCCACACGTACTCCAAGCCAACAATCAAGTCACATGTCCTCGCACCTGACTCACTCCAAAAACGTGACATCGACACAAAGTCTTGCAGATTTATCACAATTCTCGAAAGCTGTTCAACAGCCGCTCTTACAGTTTCTCAAGAATCTCTCCTTTTATTCTAACTTGAACCTTCTTTTTTTAAAGTAAATTTTAGAAGTAATATCGTTATTTCATCGTTTTAAACGCATTTATGAAGAGTCTGAATTTTTTTTTAACTTTTTAACCTTATTCAAACCGAAACACCGCTGTAAAATAATTTATTTTGATAACTAGTTTGCATTGTTAATGTAACAAATAATATTTTGCCTATTCATCTTTATTCCAGTAAAGTATTTTAAATTAATGCATTTAAGCTCTAATGATATAACCGTAAAGTTATTAGCTATATTTCCCAGTTAAAGTCTTTAAAAGTCTCACCAATCTTGAATAATATACCCAATATCTCTGTTTAAAGTTAAAATCCATTTCATAGCATCCATAGCACAGACTGAACACCTACCATATCCGAACATATTGATTTATCACATTTCCAAATGTGTGTTCACAAAAACTTGTAAATAAATTGTATTTATCCTAGAACTATTACCCTCACATTTCCAGGTGTGTATTCTATACACAACAATTTTTAAATAAATTTTATATATCCTAAAAGTATTACCCTTACAATTCCAAGTGTGTGTTCTATTCACAAACATTTTTAAATAGACTTTATTATACAATCCCCCAACTATTTACTTAATCAAACTATAAATCGTCAATGCTTGTGATACATTTAATGTTATGTTCATTTGTTTTGCATTTAAAATAATGCTTAGACCCCAGGGAATAAATAGTCGAATTTCGGTATATATAATTCAAATACATCAACCTTGAAGTCAAATGTCGATAATTGTTGGGCAATCGCAATTTGCATTTTTGTTGCCTACTTTTAGGGCGGCAAGTAGCTAGTGGCAAATGGCAATTGAAAGACGCACCTGTTGCCACACACACAAATACGCACTTGGGGCATGCCTCAAAAGGTCAAATCACTTAGTTGGCATGCATAATACCCATACAATATATCATACTATATACTATATATAATATATGTGTATATTATTGGTTGACTTACCTCAGTTTGACATTTATAACCTTGCTCATGTAGTTTTTTATATCATTTTCAGCGCAAACAAACGAAGTCATGCAAATTGAAGATGTTTTTGCTTCTTTTTTGATGTATTTATTGTTGCTCTTGTCGTCGTTAGTTGTTTGATTTTTGTAGTTGATTTAGCTGCTTCTATATTTTAAGCGTTTTATTGTTTCAATTTGATTTAATTTTAATTAGTGACAAACTGCAAAGAGACACAAAACACAACACGTAAAAAATACGACTTTGTAAAATTGGTTAAATAGTTTTTTGAGTTCTTGTTGGTTTTTTTTTTTAATTTTTGTCTCTACTTCTTTAACGTATTTGTTGCCCGCAGACGGCCAGCATTAACTTCTTTTTGACGCAAACAACGACAGCGACTGACGACTGACGACAGCAGCGACTACCGCAAGAAAATCCTAAGCAAAATTGAACTTTTTTTCCTCTAGCTGCGGCTTCAATGAGCGCAAGAGAAGGAGAGGGAGATAGGGAGGCAGAGTGAGAGAGAGCGCGCGTCATGAACAAGAGAGAGCCACTGAGTGAGCTTGCTATGAGAGCGCCGGTAATTCGATTTGTGTGTGAATGAGTGTGGATGTTTATATATATAGATATCTTTAGATATATGTATGTGTTTGTGCCTGTGTTTGTCCTGTATTTGTATTTTTATGTAGGCAGGCGGCAGTTTGCAGGTGTACGATGACGTTGATGCCAAAGAGAAAGAGAGAGAATGAAACAGAGAGAAAGAGACAGACAGTTTGAGAAGGAACTGGGCAGTTAATTGTCCAGAAGGCGCTTCGCTGTTAATGTTTATGACATTGATATTGCCATGCAAGAAGAACAAAAAGAACTAAAGCAAAAAAAAAAAGGTGAAGAGTGTTGCACGCCTACACACAAAAGCGAGAAGGGATATAGAGAGGGAGAGAGCGCGAGAGGAAGAGACAGCGTTAGGCAGGCAACACTGTAAAGAAGGCGGGCACATTTAACAACGCAATAAGCTGACGCTGCTGTCATAGGCAAGCACACACACACACACGCACACACACGCACACACACACATACTGCACACACCCATACTGCATTATTGTGTGGGTGTTTGTTATTGTTGCGTATACTTGTTTGTATTTGTATTCGTATTTGTTGCTGCACATAAATTCTCTAATTAAATGGCACTGTCACTGTTGCTGCTTCATCTTACAATTGTTGTTGTTGTTGTTTTTGTTGTATACAAAAAACAACAACAACAGTAGTCGCCTCCTTATAGAGAAGCACAAACATGCCATATGCTGTGGCATTCATTTAATGCAGCATACTTCTGGGCTTGATGTCCTAATGTCTGCCAGCTTATTGTTGTCATTTCTACAGACACACACACACTCGCACACAAATATACACACTCACATACAGAACACACACGCATATCTATGTCCATATTCACATATATTTATATACACATATTTATCTAATGAAGTTCAGTGTCAAATTTTCATTTCGCTTTCAAACCCAAAAAATGTGTAAGGAATTGAACTTGCCACAGTCTGTGGCAGTGTCAGACTCAGAGTTACACTTAAAAGCTTTGCGCTGTCGCCATATTTGTTCGCCTGCAACGACAACCACAATCATACGATTTGTTCAGTCCATTAATGTTTATTAAATATTTACTTTAGTTTCTATAAAAATGTCAAACACACACAAATTTGCTTTACACTTTCTTTTGATGCTGCTTAATACTTGTATAGTATTTAATTCTTTATCAACTTTTTGGTGGCTGCTCGCGTTGACCGTCAGTCGAAGGACTGCCTGTCCTACTGAAATTACGTTCGTTTTGCAGAGCGCTGCTTCTGATTCTGCTCGGCGTTTTGCCTCTTCGGAGTTTTCGGGTTCAACATATGCGCGCACACACACGCACACAGATACACACATACAGAGCCACCTTGCTATAACAAAAGCAGTTTGTTGCCTACAAATTCCTACGCATTTCGTATACATATATTTGCAGACCTGCATATGTGTGTGTGTGTATATGTGTGCAAGTGTTAGTTAGCTCTGTGCTGTAGGTTAGGCACACGCGCCATCAAGCGAAAGCTCTGCCGAAGCTTTTCAAGTCTCATGCTTTTGTTGTTGTTGTTGCTTTTGTGTGCCAGTTTGGAGTTTAAATGTCAATTGTCAGCACAGTGGTGACGAATAAATTAGGCATGCTGTTAAGAAAATTAATTAATAAATAAAAATTTATGCTATAAATACAATTTATTCATTTTAATTATAATTTTTTTAATTTATATAAATATATTAGATTATATTATACTTATAGAAAGTCTTTTTCTCCTTAATACGCTCGATCAAAAAGTTGCCCTACAGCAACAGCAAACTTCTTTCTGGCCCTTCCTTGTGCTGTCGCTTGACGTGGGTTGACAGCTGTTTGCTCTTTGCGAACATTTTGCAATGCTATTGATTTTCTGCCGAATCTTGAGCCTGAGCGCAACAGTTTGAAAGTCGCAGCTTTCACTTTCGTGCGCAGCGATTGTCCACCTCTCTCACTCTCACGCACTGCGCCTGTCCGCTGCCTGCCTGCCTGCCAGCCTGCATATGTGTTAGTGTGTCAGCGAAACGCGTGCGCAGGCAAGCAGACGATGAAAAGCTCCGGCCAACAGCCTGTTGCCGACGCATCGTAGGGCGGGCACTCGAGAAAAGCTTCCAGCAGCGGCGCCAATACGCTGGAAGGCAACCATCAGCCTATGCCATGGCCAGCAATCCCAGACAATGACCGTGTGACGAGTACATATACACATGTACATGCATATGTATACATATACATGCATGCCAAGGCATCGCTCTTGTAATCCTAATACGATTCGCATAGCTGCGCATAACGAATTAATTTTAGCACTCGATAAAATGAAACTGCATGCTAATGCCGCTTTAATGAGTTTCTGTCGGTCTGCTGCTTTCCGGCTTTTAGCCATTGTGGCCTCTTCAAGGCGATCAAAGCAAAGCTGGCTAAGAGTAAGCCCTGGGTTAAGTGTTGGCTTTTCAGCTTTGACTTTGGCCTCTCGCTGCCAAGTCAAATAGTTGACGCAACAGGTTAACTTTTGAAATCAAAAAGTGTTGCATACTTTCGGGGTTTCACATAATGGCAGCATTTTGAGCTGTAGGGAAGAACTGCTTAAAAAATTCAAGTTAATCATGTTTATACTAAAAAAAAATAAAGAGAAACAATACATTTTTAATAAAAGTTTAAAATAGTAATAGAGAATGTTGGTAGAAATTAAAATTGTCAGCGATATTTTTTCAACAAAATATTACTTCTGAAAGAAATGAAATTTGATATAAATGTATATATTCTGTTCTCAATAATAATAAATAATATTTATAATAAAAAAGGTTTTTTTACCGAAATAAAAAACCAATATGATTTTAAAAAGTTCTTCAGAAATTGAAAGGCACACATTTGTTTTTTTTTTACATTTCATGTAAATCTTTATTTCATTCATTGTGTAAATTTTGTTGGTTTTATCAGTTAGTAAATTTCATTTCCTTTTGTTTTTTGTAAGCCTGTTTTCAATTTGTTCGCAAGTGTCTAGCTATAAATTGATTATATTTAGCATATTCGCATGTGTTTTTCTTCATCGTATTGTAATTGTATAATTCAAAAGTCAAGTCATTTTTCATAAGACGAACAATTTCCCTTTTCAATTCGATATATTTTATGGTATTATCAACTGCGAAATGATGTGTTTGCCAGATGAAAAGTCAAATTTCTACATCGTTTTTTTTTCGTTTTATTTATTTTGATATTAACTAAAAAGTTTCGTTTCGCTTATTTGTATGCATTTAAAGAATACAATTTCTATATAGTTTCGAGCTTAGCCTTTTCTTTCTTGTATGTGTGTGTTTGTGTGTAAATGTTGTGTATGATGCTTGGACAAGGCCAAATTAAACGTATGTTAATATATATGTAAATGTAAATTAAGACTACTTAAAATTTGGTTTTACGCTAATTTACACAAAAAATACACAACTAAATAATTACAACTATGCTTAGAAAAAAACTCAAATTAGCACTAAGCTTAAAATTAAAGTGATGTTTATGCTGATGTAATTATGTGTATGTATGTTTGTGTATATTGTGTGTTTTTGTGTGTATAGGTTGACGGGTTTTTTGTACAAAGCTTCTTCAATAAATTATTTGTGACGGATTTGTTTAGTAACTGTATGAGAGAGAGTTTTACATTTGTAAACTGCACTGACAATATCGATAAGGCAAGTTCAATAGGCGGCAATTGTTACTACTCGTAGTTAAAGTGGCGGTTGTTGCTTCACGTGCTGAGTACTTACACATTATCATTATCATTCATTAATTATTAAGCTTAAATTTTGGTTTCTTTTAAAGTCTAAGTAAAAGGCACTGATTCGATTCGATTCCATATTCAATTGTAAGCTATCTTGACTTCTGTCTGTCTGTCAGATGGGGAGATGTAGTGCGAGGTGCAACGAGTTCACATTGCATCAAGAAACAACAACAACAATGATCACAACAACCGTCAACTCTCAATGCTGCGTGTTTCCATTTTTATTTGTTTGTGTGTGTGCTTGTTTGTATTGTGTGTGTGTGTGCAATGAAATATACAAAATAATAATACATTATGTAATTACTAAAAATGTAATTGAAATACGTGTGTAATGTGATTTTTTTTATATCATTTTTGTTGTTTTTTTTTTATAAATTGTAATTGTTTCGTTTGCTACATTTAATTTACATACATTTATTTGCTAATACATAAAAATGTGCATGTGTGTATTTTTGAGTGTGGGTTTCATTTTATTTTCTTTGCTAATTTTATGTGCATATGGGTATTTGTTATTATTAATGTTGAAAGCTGCCTCGTTTACTAGTTTCCATTATTATAAACATTTAACTGTTGTTCTGCTTCTTGGTTTTCGCTTACTTTTAACTATGAGTATGAGATGAGTTTTGAAAGCAGATTTTGCAATGAGTTTGTTTTCTTTATATAATGTATTGTTTGCATGTGTTTGTGTATGAGTTTTTGTGTGTATGAATGTGCTGGGTTTTGGTTCAATAATTTAATATAATATAAGTAGGTTGTATTATGTTTTAGTTAGAGTTCTTCTTACTTATGGTTTACTAAATAAAGCATTCAATTTAACATAAACTTGCATAGCTTATACTTTATAATTTATCAATTTTTATAGTTATAAAATATTTTTGTGTAGTATAGTATGGTATATAGTATAGGTAAGTAGTTATGATGCCTAAAGGTCTATGTAATAATAGCAAAGTAGTTACAAATAATAGTCGCAATTTAATTTACACATACATGATCAAGACAAGGGAGCGCCTAAATTATATAAAGATGTATATGTAGCATAGCTTATAGCAAGAATCATAATACCATAGCTAGAGCTTGTTTTGGATATATAATCATATTCATAGTCGATTTTGTGTATCGCTCTCAGACACAGCAAAAAAAATATAATAATAGCATTATTAAACAATTTCGACACAGAAAAAAAAACTAAATGCAAAACTAAAAAAAAACAAAAACGGCAATAAATCTTTTTTACCATTGATTTGTAACACAAATAACTTAGAAGAAACTAATCGATACAATGTATGTATATATCAAATGGGGAATATACAGTATATGTTTGTATATAATATATAACATGTATGCATAATATATATCTAAGTATATATAGAGTGTTTTATGGTATATATAATAATTATCATTATAACATAAACGTGGCGTCGCGTTTCGAGTTTTAATAATATCCTCTAAATTTGCTACGCTGTTACATATTTTTGTTTAGCGTTACATTTTGCATTTACTTTATTATCAAGTATTACATAATTTGGTGCAAAGTTCGCTTGGCTAACAATTAACGCATGTCTCCAGACTCTTTACTTCGTTGTCGATGTTTCTCGAGCTGTTGTTGCTCCAGTTGTTGTTGCTATTGTGGTGGCGTCTTCAGCAGTAGAATATCTTTCTTGCGCGTGCGACTTCCATTTGCATTGAGACGCTGATAGAAATAATTGCGTCCTATTTTACGCTGCAACTTGTAGAACTTGCCAGCTAGGAACTTTGTTATGCTTTGCACATAATCATGCACATCCTCGTGATCCTCCAGCAAATGTATAGAGATTATGTCGATTTTGACCTTGTCAAAGGGCAGCGTCTGCAAGATCTGAAAAGCCAAAAATTATATATTACAATTTTGTATAAAAATCGTAATTTCTATTTTTTCTATTGTCTACAGAGCTCTGCAAGGGTATTCAAATCTTCAGCATGCCGAAGATACCCTTTTGCCTCTCTGGTTTTTACCCACCTCCAGCTCATGCCCCTGCACGCCCAGACTGAGCAAATCGTATTCGGTGCGCTTACATGCCAGCATGATTGTGTAGAGCGGAAAGCATTTGATACGCGAATTAAACCACGATGTCTCCTCATCGTGCACACTATTAATGCGCACATCCTCGTTGTGTATGGTAATCTGTGAAAACGCAAATATGAAAAATTAATAGAGCACTCCAATTATCACGAAGTTTGTTTAAGAAATGTGAGAGATTTGGTATTGCAAATATATTTTCCACAAAAGTCGACTACCATCAAGTTATTAATATTGTACGTATATTTTATATAATAAGTAAACAATTTTGAAATGTATGCTTAGCATATTCAATGAATTTAAAAATAAGTATACATCAATTCAATCAATTTGAACAAATTAAATTATTATTGGAATACTTTATGCTATAAATATTTTAATTGAAAATGTATTTTATTTAAAATTAATTTTAATTTAAATAAATAAATTTAAAAAACATATTGTCAAATATCTAAACAACATGATTTTCCAACATGATTTTCACAAAAGTCGACTACCATTAAGTTGGTTTTATTGTAGGTGTATTTTATACAATAAGAAAATAAATTTAAAATGTATATATGTATGCATATTCAATCAATCTAAAAATAAATATACATAATTTGAACAAATTAAATTATTATTGGTATGTTTTATGCATTAATAGATTTAATATTAGTTGAAAATGTATTTTATTTTAAATTGATTTTAATTTAATTAAGCAAATTTAAAAATCACATTATCAAATCTCTTAAAACTTCAAAGCACCCAAAATTGGTTTCGATCTGTGTTTTGTCAGGTACGTGAACTCACCTCTTTGGGATAGGGATTGGGCGAGACGCAGGCATGCACCACCTGCATCCGTTGCCGCTGCGCATTCTGTTTGCGCAACGTAAAATACCAACGTGGCTCCGGCTCCACAAGGATGCCCATCCAATTGAGCTGCTCGCTCAGCCAGGGCGCCGTTATCAGATGCGCCAATGGACCGCTCAGCGATTGGATGACTGCACCGTTCAGTTTGCCACCCACCAAATCGGATACGTAATGTGCCAGCTGATCAGCGACACTGTTGCCATTGATGACATGACTACTATGCGAGTTGCTGATGCTGCTGCTGTTGCCCGTGCCGGCGGTTGCAACAGCCGCCGAGGCTGAGGTCACTTTGCCTGAACTGGAGATGGCGGCGCTTTTGGCCATATACACGGGATACCTGTGCATATGGATCTGGCGCAGGAATTCAATAAGTGTGGGATCGTCTTGCGGCACGTTGTTTAATTCGTAGTCGCGCGACATGTTCAATCGAAACTGCTGATGTCGAATTTCTGCAGAGAGAAGCAAGAAAATGGAAGAAAAAAATTAAGAGGAGAATTATTAGTTAGTATTAGTATTCATATTGTTGTTGCTCGACTGGGTAATTAGATTTAATTAAAACTTGTTGCACCACTGGACGCTGACCAGCCACACTTGCCTCGCCCGGAATTGTGGCGTGTGGCGCATCAACTTCGATGCGCTTCGTTGGCATTTGAAGCGCATCGACCAGATTTGCATTGGCAAATTGAGTGCGCGAAGGAACGAATTGGCAATGAAACACTCACTCATACACACACACGTCCCGCGTCTCACACATACCAAATGCCTCTTCACTGACAACATTCAGGCAACAATGTAATATTGTTTCTTTTCTTTTGTAATTGTAGTTTTTAAATTTGCATTAATTAATGTTTTTTTAACGTAAGCATGTTTCAATCTCAAGTTGTTCCCCTTCATCATATTGCACACGGCATAACAAACAGATTCCTTTAACAGTTAACTGCCTCAATTTTATCGATATTAAGTGCTTTTCCTTCGATTAATTTGCTTTTTATTTATTTTTTTATTAGTGTAAAAATCTCTCAATAATTTCCTAAATTTTTCTATTGCAACAATAATATCATAAATTACATCTAAGCTATCTAGCTCTGCCCTGACAAATTGACATTAATTTCCCGCGAAAGTGAAAAGTGGGAGTTTTCAAATCGAAGGTTAAATACCATTGCCAAAAGCGGAAAAAAACCTAACTTGACAGCGACCTCAGCTGACTCAAATGAGCCTTGAAACTATGCCAGCGTTGGTCGTTGGGACCAGACCGGCCGGTAGCTAGGCCATAAAGTATAATGAGCGCACGGCCTTTGATATTTAGTTCATGTGCCTCATTTGCCCCACTCCAACTACAACACAAATGTACATGCTCTCATATAAGTATGTATATGTACATATATACATGATATATAACGATTTGTTGTAGTTTACTTTTAGTGCCTTCATGTAACATTTATTTGCTTTTCACACTTTCCTTGCGCCAATTTCCACTTTTTGTTTCAGTTTACCTGTGTTCACGACAAGACAGAGAAAAAGAGGGAGGCACAAAATGCTCGTAAAAGTCCAATGAAATTAAAATATATAAAATGAACTCGTTATTGTGCTTGCAAAATGTTAAAGCGGATAGAGAGCGCCAAAGGGGCGTGTCCAGCGAATCGTGTCCCATCAATTGTGAGGTTAGGTACAAAGTGGTATGAAACATTGCACAAATTTACCTAATTTAAAAATGTTAAGCATAACTTTTAAAAATTACACTCTTGCTTTATTGGCGAATAAACATTTTAGAACATTTTTAAAATGGCACAAGATGTAAGATAACAATATGTCAAAAATTTAGAAAATTTCAACGGAATGGAATGGAACAACCTCTTAAATAATTATCATACTAATATCTACAAGTATTTATTTTTTGTACAGCACTGCACTTAGTCAGCACAGAAATTGCTCAGGTCTACTCGTAAGATCGACCCACTTAGATAAAGCTCGAATTGATTAAGTTTGCTTTGGCGTTTAAGCCAATAAATCAGCTCAGTGCGCGTTATATATTAACTGTTGGCACATGGCCCAAGACAGGCAGTAGCGATTTAGTAAACAAAATTATATTGTCGGTTATCACACACAAAAGTCGAACATGGAATGAAACCATTTTGAATAGAGTCTAGCAAGCAATTACACGAATCGGGAGTTGTAGAAATCAATAATAAAAGTGGCAATAGAAATGAATAATGCTCGTACAACAAAAGCAAACTGACGCAACTACTCAAAGGGTCAGAGAGGGGCACACGCAATCCAAGCCATATTACACAACTAGGGTAACATTGCCCCGATATGCAAAAGGCAAACAAGAGAGAAAAAAAAAGTTTTTCATTTTAATATTTTTTTTGGTAGTTTTCTGTTTATATGCCAACATTTTGTGTTTGCTTGAATATTCTTTATTAAAGAACTTTAAGCGCTCCTGTAATTGAAAATGCATAAGAGTTGTTGTCGCTTTTGTTGAGTTATTGAATAGGGCGTGGTTGCAACGGGGCAAAATTGACAGACTACCCCTGACAAGCCCGTCGCTACCCCGAACTGGGCTAGCTGTGCCCGCCGCCCGAGGGGGACATCAGTCTCAAGTCACCGGTCTCGAGTCTTTAAGTTTGCCGCCGCTTAACCGCAATTAAACGTTCCTCGAAATTATTTTTTCGGGCCTTGCCCTGTCAATTTGTCTTGCCACCCTGATGACCGTTGAATGGATGTTGAACGCTGAACGTTGCACACACTCAAAGATCGACCCCTTGTGCAAATTAGAAATGTCAGCTTTTTGACGCCGAAATTACCGAGCCCCGAGGCCAGATTCCATTTCTCATCTTCCTCTTTTCCTTTTCACTTTATATTATTTCTTTTAATGCGGATTTACATACATATGCTCGCATTTAACTGTTTTACAGACGCAGCTGTCTGTGTTCCATTTCATTTCGTTCCTGTCTTATTTCTGCTGGTAGACAAATCTATAAACCATTCATTTAGCTTCTAATCGCCGTCCGATCGTAATGTGATCTGGGGGCCCTAATAATAAACTCAACTGTCTGCAATATCAAATTTCTACAGCTAATAGTGGGCATAAATTTTCTTTTTTTCTCTACTTCTCTCTCTCTATCTGTCTCATAAACTTGGCGCACTTTCCTTTCAAATTACGGCCAACAGCGTTAATTAGTCCAAGTTTTCACTTGAGCATTTCGTTTCATTGCCGTCGCGTTACGTTTTCATTCGTTTCGGGGGCCAAATTACTAAATTGTCGCCGTTTCGCCCAAATATTGTTGTTGCCATTTTTTTTTTTACGATCCCAGCGAGCAACTGTTTCATATATACATTATAATAAACTTTATGGTCGTTTTGTGACCGAAAAGTTTAGTTCAGTTTTATTTTATTTTTTTGATATCTTTTTGGCGAAATTAGCATGAAGCAGGGCGAGAAGTAGACAATGTCGATTCGCATTGCCTTAAATGATAGACAATAGCAAGAGATTTCTAAATACGGCAACAAGCAACTAAAAATTGAGCATTTAAGTTTATATCAACCCTACCGATTTGAAAAACTATCAGCTGAAGTAATTAAATATTTGTGTTTCATTTCCGTTTGTACCTAACCTCAAATACCATCCATTCCGTAATTTATATAAATTATTTTACAATCTAATTAGAAATCTTTATAAATAACAGAGTCTCATCTTAACTTGTGCCTATCCGAAGGCGTATAAAATAATGAGTACATTATAATAAGATATTATCATTTTTATTATTATTTTGCAATCCAATCCGAAATTCCAACAGATTTTCAGACTACCATCTGCGTGACTTGAAAGACTTGCCACAATTGAATGAGCGTCGGGGACTCACACGTTGCAGAAGATGCCAAGAAATTGCGCAATTTACTCGAGTGCAACCATTAGAGGAGGGTTGCAAAAACCCGATACCAAAATGCGGGTGTCTTTGAGCCACGTTTCAAACGAGGTAGAGTCGCCACAGAATGGCGCATGCTGTGATAATGCTCTTTGAGCTTTGCTTTTCAAATTGAGCACTCGCTGCGCTTTCTTTCTGAGCGCACGAGGGGTTGAAGGGGCAACCGTCTCTGATCTCTGATAGTGCAACAGCGAGGGTGGCAATACACCGCAACTACACAGCACAAATACAAACACGAAATTATGAATCACAAGGCGGTAGAGTGACATCCGGTGGGCAGTGCTGACACAGCAAGAGCAGTGCTGTCAGTTTAGCTTATTTCAGGCTATATTTAGCTTATTTGATTTATAGCCTGAAATGTCTTACGGCATAAAACGATAAGAGCTTGTTCTTTTTTTGCCGATTTTAACGTGAACTTTATTCATATGATCCTGAATTTGTTTTCTAATCTACCATCTCCCGGATCTCCCACTGATCAAATTCATCTTATTTATATTAAATGCTCGCCTATAAAGACGCCATTTGGCCAATCCATTTGAGTCCCGTACTTCATTTGCCATTATAATACTCTCATTTACGTTTTCAAATGCAGAACTTGTAAAAACAAAATTGGATTTTTTATATCATAATTATTTATTTTTTAATTAAATTGATTTTAATTTCACTAATTTAATTTCAACAAAAGCCTTATGATTTTGTATGCTTTTCTGCAATTGGATATGGCTTGTTTTTTAGCACCTTATTTTTAATTTTTGGCTTGTTTTAGCTTATTTTTACTTAAAATCTAGCTTATGCGAGCGCCCAACACCTGCAGCACTGAGCGAGAGAGAGTGGAAGAGGAAGAGGGAGAGTTAGTGGAGGTCGGAATTGAGTTATATGTAGTAATATCCATAGTCAAGACTGCTTAGAAACAGACGACGCAACGGGGGCGGCAATTGTCTGGCAAGGGAACAGGCAAAATGAAAATGTCGTGCTGCTTAACGGGAATTAAGTCATTAGTGTGCGCGTACGTGTGTATGAGAGTAAATGAGTGTGTATATCTCTGACTCTGTTGTATATTTCAATTAAACTTGCAATTTGCAAATTGTCACCCGTCTGTCGTCGGTCGTCTGTCGTAGAATGTGGTGTAATCACCACAAGTGTGAAGATAATGCCTGCTTAACATGATTAATTCAATGATTGTCACACACACACTCACACACCTCTATCTAGCCCCCCCACTACCACTCTCCCCCTTGCTTATCGCACTTGGCCACCAAAAAAAGGCAAACAAGCCAACAACATGTTTACCTCTAAAAGCAGCGCAAATTGTGGCAATGTTTCAAGATTTGGGCTAATGCGATTTATGCGTTTGTTGTTCTTGCTGCTGTTTTTGCAGTTTGCAGGTAAGGCTAATGACATTTGCCAGACGCTCGCAAAATGCCCGCAGGCGAACCAAGAATCGTGCAGATGTGCCACGCGATGTCAACAACGTGAAAAGCGACAACGATGGCGCCTCAAGAAAAAAAAATAGAGCAACACATAGAAGTCAAATATGGGACGTTCTTGCACTTTTTGGTAGGAGTAGTCAAAGAGCAGACAGTCTATTTAGACAATTGGCTTTCGGGCTGTCATTAGTTGGCGTGCTTATTATAGCCAAAAGTGAAGAAAGGCAAAAATGGAAAGGAAAAAATAAGAAATTCAATGGGTTATGCTCATGTAACTCAGTTAGTTATCGAGTTATCTAGCTGAAATTTGGCATAAAGCAAGAGCAATTCTAATATTATGCATTTATAGCGGAAAACTAGTTGAGTCGAAGAAATTAGAAAAGTTTAAGAAAAAGTGCGATTGATTAACTTCAAGTAACTAAAGTAATTCAGTTTAAATTCCAGATACAAGGCTGAAATTTGGTATGTGACTTGGACAACTATTGCAACAGCTGTATTTCATAAAAAAATTAAGGCAGTAGAAAATAAGAACATAAGGCAAGTAGCTAAGTTAGTTATCGAGCTAATTGTAACAAAATCTTTTTATAATGAAAAGCTGGTATAATACAATATAATTGAATAGAGTAAAAAGGAAATCGAAGTTTGATATGACACACTCTATAAGTCATACACTAGTCATTGGTATAACGGACTTAACGGTTGCAATATTGCAATTCCATTGAAATCAATGACTAAATACCACATTTTCGTGGTGCAATTGTCTTACACAATTTTGAGATAAACACTGGCATATCTAGAGATAACGAAAAGCTGATAGGACTTAAAGATAATGGCAGCTACACTTTCTGAAATGCAACTGCGCTTTTACTCATTTACTTTCATTGATCGGCACCGACACTTGAACATACCATTATCATTATGAAGAGCCCTCATCATGATCATGATCATGATCAAGTAGCGTTCAAAGCTGAAACGTGACATTTACAACGAGCACGGGGATTGTTGTGTTTGCTCATAAAAAGAGGCCGAGGGCGCGACATGAATTGTTGTAACAGCAGCAGAATAGCAACAACAACAAATGCAACAACAAACCAAAGAGAAAGAGAAAGAAGAAGAGCGTAGGCAAGCATTAAATAGTTTGGAATTTCATTCTGTAAAGTCATGACCATGGCTGAAGTTCATGTCGAGATGTTGGGAAATATAAAGCCGAAGAAGACCAAGACTAAGACCTTTGAAGCCGCCACAAGAATTTGTCACTTTAATAAGCGCATTTTCGGGGTTTTCCATTTAATTCTGTGTATCTGAATTTCTGAATGATTTGGTAGAAAATGCAGTTTTCCAATCGTCTCATACCTATGTGTTGTAAATTGATGTGACCCTCCCCAAACCTGGAGATGCTTAAAGCGGCTTTTGTTGGCCAGGCTAATTTATGCACTGCGTGCCCATTTGTATTATTATGGTTTATGAATCCGTTTGCTCGTATAAACCTAATAGAGCTATTCACTGTGCCATAAAACCAGAGACTGGACGACGACAGCAGCCGAAGCTGTCAAGCTGCCAAGTTGTCAAGCCGAGTGGCAACTGCCACGCCCTTCTTTCGCCCTGGGCCAAGCCCTGTCTAGTCGACGTGGCGGCAATCGAAAAAAAGGCACTAGGAGCACAGCCGGAAAGTGGGTGGCAATCAGCTGACTTCATTCAGGAATTGACTGACTGAATGACTGACTGACTGCAATTTGGCACTGTCTTTATGGACTTTTAATTCTCTGCACAATTTGCATATACTTAATTCTTAAAGACAAAGGCGCTACGGAAGGAATCGATCGGAGTAAAGGAAGCCATGATAAAAACAAAAAAAAAATATATATATAAGACAACAAAGCGAAAATTGCCAGCACTTGAGCGGAATTTAAAATTCACTTATTTTCCTTAAAGGCACAGTGGTAACAGGTCATCCCAAATTAAAATAAAAACTTACAAATAAAAAAAAATTAAAAACTTTAATAATGGCAAAGGAGTAATTAATAAAATGTATATATTAAATCAAGGGAATGAAATACCCTTTTCAATTTATTTTGATAAAAAAATAAAGTTCTTTTTTGAATTAAATATTGTTATTAATTTTATTTAATATATTACAAGCTTAATAAATAAACTATTAATTTTGTCAAATTTGGTTTTCTTAATCAGCAATTTATTTGTTCTATCAAGCAACTGATGATTTCACATCTATTGTATAGACTTTGAGTCACTGTTCAAGTCAGTTGAGGCTGTTTTACACACACAATGCGTTGCCATTGATTTTTGGGTCTCTTTCAAGTACAGTGAAATTTTTTTATATTTTTTTTTTTACCACTTCTTAGTGCGCCCTTAGTCACATTCGGGAAGGATGAGTCAGTTTGCCGTGGCGATCCATCACGGAACCACTTGGCAACGGATGGAATGAGAGAAGAGCCTCTCATCATATGCAAAACAATTTCGCTTGCAATCCGCTTTCATTGAGAAAACGGCACAAATTAAGCAAATTTATTTTGCCTGGTACTAAATAGAGACAACACAGACCAGACGAGACTTTAGAGGCGAAATTTATCCCCGACAACGACGCGCAATAACAAAATATTTTAGCGAATTAAAAGAAAATTGCCTCATCCGACAAACGACGAGGCTGTCTGGATATAATTTGGATAGATGACATAGGCGTAGTCATAGTCGTAGTCCAGATGTATTTAGCTAGCGTACAAAGCGAATCAACTAGCGATGAGTCACATAAGTAAATCTAACAAGGTTCTTGAGTGTTTACTAAGCAACTAACTAGCTAAATCAGTGACTAGTTACCCGGGTGGGTGGTTCAATCAAGCCAAGGCTCTTTCTTAATTAAGGCTAGGCAAATAAAGTTGCATTTCCTAATTACAAGATTATGACTTGCTTATATAAATTGTAAACTGTATATTCTAGAAAATTTACATAGTTGATAAGAATCTATGAACTTTATTTCAGATGTTGGTTCTTTACAGATCCTGAGATTCATGAGTTATGGTTAAATCAACTTTTCATTATCAGATGAACTCATTTAAGGCTATCTACATCATTTAAGAAATAGGTTCTCTTTAGTTTTTTAGATAATAATATTAAATATTATACTTATCATATAACGTCTCTTATCCTATTCAAATTTCAGTTTAACCTATGCCATTAGATTGCATTAACCTGATATTTATATTATTATTATATGCTTGTCTATATAATTTCGCTTCTTGAACAAATGATCACAAGAAATTTCTATTTTTAACAAGCCAATAAACAGAACCAAGTTTTTATGACTTATTTAAATGTGTTTTTTTTTTTTGCTAACAATAAATGTGAATTGCTAATAAGTTTCTAACAACTTTGCCAGCTGTTTGTGCATTTCAATAACTTGACAAATATATATAGAAATTGGTTTTTGCATGCTCTTCAAAATTATTATTTATTTCTCAAGACAATTTTTGGTGACATTAGTATGATAATTTGTTAAAGAGAGTAACTACTGGTCGTTTACCACAATTCGTTGACAGTTTCAACGCCACAGTGACATCTTAGGCCCCATTTGAAGACTGGCTTTAAGCCATTCGTCAAATGGCAAATTAGAAATTCTTTTGGCGTTGCAGCGGTGGCCTTTGTAGGAGGCACGTGTCGCCAACAACAACGACAACAACAACGACAACGACAACAACGATGACAGCAGCTGCAGCTCGGCTGTTGCCAAGTGAGACGTCATCGACAACAACGTTGTTTGCTGTTCGCGTTGTTGTTGTTGTTGTTGTTGACAGGAAGCGCCACTGCGCCAAAGCCAAAAAAAAGAGAAGAAATTAAAGGAAAATAAAGCGGAGAATAAAAACGAGGCAAGATCTATGACAAAAAGATGCGCTAACAAGGACTTTGGGCTAGTAAACTAATCTCAAAAGTGTGCCCCAGGAAAGGACAACAGGACAACACCAGGCAAAGGCAAACACAGCCTACATCCGGTGGAAAAGAACAACAACAACAGCAAGAAATTTAAATGAAGAAATGCAAGCATAAAAAAATGATGAGACATATGCCAAAGATATCAAATTTATATATTATATTAAAAAAGAGGACTTTGCTTAGCGAGTGAGAGAGAGAGGAGGGGGGGGGGGGGGAGATACATAGTTAGTTTGTCTCACCTGTCGTGTCCATGTAAACAATTAATGTGGCAAAGACGAACGCAAACGAGAGCAGGCACAAGAGACCGGGCAATAGTTGGCGATACGGCGATGGGCTGAGACGCGGATCGAGTTTCTTGCTCTTGCAGGAGGAACCGCCCCCCGCCGCCGCCGCCGCTGCTGCTGATGATGAGGAGGAGGTGGTGGTGGCGCCACAGCCCGTTGTTGCACCATGATGATGATGGTAATGATGATGATGCTGATGTGGCTGGTGATGTTTTGCTGCCGCTGCCGCTGACTGTTTGTGGCAACAATGCTGATGGCTGTGCTGCAGTTGCAGCTGCAACGGCGCCTGTCGCGTGGGCGTCGACAGCGGCGATGAGACGGTGCTGGCCGATGGTGAGCTAATCACACTGCTCAAATCACTCATAGAACCTGTTGTTGTTGTTGCTGCTGCTCCTGTTGTTGTTGTTATTCTTGCTCCTGCTGCCGGTGTAGTTGCAACTAACCCTCCGCCTCTGTCCAGCTGCTGATGTGGCATTTGGCGACGCTTGTGACGCAGCTGCACATGATCTGTCTCATCGTAGCCAGTGTCTTTGGTTTGTTGCCTCACAATCTGCTTGCCAAAGTTGACATCGTCCACATCCTCGCACTCGATGTCATCATCATCATCCACGGCCGCCAAATTTGTTCGCGCCGGCTGCGTTTTCCGTGTACTCGATTCGCCACCTTCCATTCCCATTCCCACTCCCGCTTCCATTCCCAATCCCAATCCCGCTGCCGCATCCATTGACGCTCCTAATCCCGTTGTGCTTGTGCTCGTTACTGCCGCAGCTGTTGTAGTTGCTGTTTTTGTAATTGCTGATGCTGCTGCTGCTGCTGACGATGTTGCATGCCCCGCACAGCTTCTGCTCAGTGTGTACTTTTTGGGCGTGGCCTTCCGCCTGCTGTTGTTGGAGCTGCTCGGCGCTGCCAGCTGCTCAGCGGCCAGCGCTGGATGCGCCGAATACACTTGCTGTGGCATGGTTGCTATCCAATGATCCTCTTGCTCCTACCCGCTCCTTACTAACAACACTGAGACTCAACTCCTGCCTCTCCCTGACGCTGTTGCTTCTCCTGTGGCTGCTGCTGCTGCTGCTCCTGTTGCTAATGCCGCGTCTTCTGCATCCTGGCAACCACAACTGCAAGAGAGAAAAAAACAAAGAGAAGAGAAATCCAATTAGTTTCACGTTCGTACAATATACAAATGGCATTTCAAATGCTCACAAGTCGACTAAAAAATACCCTGTTATAATCTAACCACATTTATCTGACAACTGAGTAACAATTGAAATACGATAAAGAATTTATTTTAAATTTTAAAATTCTGAATGCCCAGTCATAGTCATTTACTTAGTCATTTATTTTTTTATTTTAATGATATAAAACCGATTAAAAAACACACAAGTCGACTAAGAGATACCCAGCAATAATCCTATGACTTACTAATAATTTTAACAGTTTGAAAAGTGTACGTAATTTATTTTAATTTTATTTTTTTACCTGTTATATATTTTTTTTATTTATTTTATTTACTTTATCTATTTTATTTATATACTGTACAAGTATAATACTGTAAGACTCAAATTTTTTGTACACCTAAATGTAATTTGAATACTTCATATTTTTGAAAATCAATTTGAATGATTTCTGTAATTTGTTTAAGCCCATCAGCATATCCATCTTTCCTCTAATGATACAGGGTATAAAAACTAATTTCATAAAGTGCATTGAACTGAATTCAGAACTGAGCTCTGAGATCTCCGAGCTTGACAGTAAATTCGGCATCCTTCGAGAACACTACATGTGTGTGAGTGTATGAGTGTGTGCGTGTGTGTACCTTTGGTCTTTGGTAATCTTTTGTTTGCTGTCTGGCTGTCTGAACTCATTTGCTGTTTTATGAATAGGCAAAAATACATTCCAAAAACGAGAAACTAAAAAAAACACAAGACGAAGAAACCCAGCAGAAGAAAAAGAGAAGAACCCGAAAAAAAAGAACTCAACAAGAGCCCAAGAGCAAAAGTCGCCGGCGATGGCTCAAAAGAAATTGAATACAAACTGCACCACCTGTCAAAAATCGAGCGACTGCCGCCACTGCCAGACGGTGGAAGGAACAGCAGCAGCTCAAGTCTTTAAGTGCTGAAGAGCAAGAGCGAGAGAGATAGAGCGAGTGCGAGGAAGTGGGAGAGGAAGCGAGAGCGGGCGGAGAATGAGAACTGAGACGATTGCTAAAGAATTTCAACAACAACGCGAGGTATTTTGTGATCCAAATTAAAAAAGACACAGAGCCAGGCGAGAGAGAGGAAAGAAGAGAGAGAGAGAGAGAGAAGGAGGAGGCAGAGGTAGAAAGAGATGGAGAAGGGGACAGAGGCAATGACTGAAGCAGAGGCATTGCAGCGAGGCATGAGAATTATAAATGGAAAACATTGACGAGCACAAGGGGCCCCTTTGAAACGAGGGGCAGCCGAGAAGTTGTTGGAGGAGGCAAAAGTTGCAGAAGGTGGAGGGGGAGGCAGTTGCTGAAGTGCTGCCAGTTGTTGTTACTCGCAATCGGTACTCAGTACTTAGTACTTAGTACTCAGTACTCGATACTTGCTGCGCCTGCGCAACAGACAACAACCACAAGCCATGTAAGTGCGAGTGAGACAAGGCGCGTGGTGAAAACGAGAAAACGAATCGAGTTCATCAACTGGCAGCAGATGTTTTTCCAATGTTTGGGCGGCTGTTGCTGTTGCTGCTGCTGCCTGATCTCGTTTTTTTTCTTTCTTCTACTTCATTTTTTTCTGCGCTTTGTTGTTCTGCTGTTATTCATTGTTGTAGTTGTTGTTGCTGTTGTTGAATGCTTCTCGTTTTTGCTTTATGAACCATAACGTCTTCTGCTCTTGGCTGTTGGCTCCTTTCGAGTGCTCGGGCTTGCTAAGGGCAAGGCTGACCGTCGTCATCAGTTTCAAGCCGCTAGCCATTTGCGCATTCATTTGACCATTACGCGTGTGCTGGACTTTTGGCCAAGAGCCAGACTCCGATTCCGACTCAGACTCAAAGTCCAGAGACCAGTTGCCTGATCTCTACACAAAGTCAGAGCCGAAGCGAATCCATGTTTTATAAATGTTTTGATTTGCTTGCTTGGAATTTATTGAAACATATCCCCACAAAGCCTTTTGCAGACCGGTGATTAAATGCAATGTTGCGACTGTTGCAGCAGCTTTTAATGATACTCTACTCCGCCTCCTCTCTCCCTCCCTCTCTCATTCTTTTCCTCTCTTTAAACGATATGGTTCTCGGAATGCGCTGACTCTGAATGAATATAATATTTTTAGTCATACCATCTTATAAGCAATTCATGCAGGTTGTTATTCATCCCTCTCTTTCCCTCTATTTATCTCTCGCTCTCTCTCTCTCTCTCTTTACGACTAACACATCAATAAACTTCGATATGCACGTCTGCTATTAAGCCATTAAAAATGCATGTCGCTGTAATTGTTTCAGATTTGATAAATATCTCAAGAGTTTTCTTGTACAATTAAAATATAATTTATATCGAAAAGAATTTACAAGTTTATTAGTGTAATTGTTTTGTCAAGCTGTAAACAGTGAACAAGGCAATTTATATTTAATTTACCAATTTAAAATTAAAATAGACTAAATATTAAAGCAAAGTTTCAATTAAAATTCCTGCTCTATACCAACTTTTGGCACTGTAATATGCTCACAATTTGTTTAACTTCCATTAATATATTTGAATACAAATATGTATTTATTCTAGATTAAGATGTGTTAATTAACAACATTATTCATGGCAAATCCCGTGGTTATATGTAATCCAATTGAATTAATTATAATCACGTTTTATTTATTTTATAAGCTCATAGAGATCAAGAGACTATTGCACTTTCTCTTTTTAAAAATTCAAATCATTAATGGGTAAATCACCAACATCTCCAAAAATAAAAACAAAGCAATTGTTTACATTATTTTATTTCGGCTTTTTTTGTGTAATGATGGGGAATGCTCTGATGAAAATGCATTACTTGTGTGGCGCAAGTTACATTTCACGGTTCAAATTTTCGATTGTAATTTTTATGGGATTTTATTGAAAAAAAAAACGCCTTAATGGGCTTTTAATTTAGAAGTTAGTTTGCTGGCATTCGATTTGTTCAACAGAGATCACACACAATAAAATCCATGTTGAAGTTGTAGAAAATAAGTATCTACGTATCTCATGGATACCACATAGAAGATACAAGAAAAGAGCGGCATAAAATACGGCGTGTGATTTACAGCCATGTCGCACAACGCATAAAATCGATCGATTAAAACTCGAGAGATTCTCGCTGTGTGTGAATGAGTGTGTGAGTGTGTGAGTGAGTGTGTGTTGTCTGTGGCGTCGCTTTCATTGAAGTTTTTTTTGTGCTCTCAATTTTTTGCTTTTATTGTCTGCTGAATGTCTGGTGAAAATTGTGCGACAAGCGAAAGAGATTTGGTGACATTGGCGCCACCTCAAAATGAAAAACAACAAAAGCGCTATAAGATAATGATTTATTAAAGCAATTGAAAGCGATAAACAACAGCTAAGGATGTGACCACAGAACAGACATACAGTAGGGGTATTCAGTGAAGGAGAATAAATAAATAACAGTTAAGAATCCTTCAAGTTATTGATTTGATACATTTTTTCTGGCTAATAGCACCGTTTGATTTAGAGCTAAGCGGGTAACCAAAAAACTTGGATAAGGGTGTTCAGAAAAAGAAAATGAGAAATAAATAATATTTAAGACTACCTTGAAATGACTTTTAATTATTATTATATTATAATTGTTCTATATTATAAAAACTATTAAAAACAACAAGAACTGGCAGTTTTATCGCAAAACAAGGATTCAGTGGTGGATTCAATCAATAAACTGTAAATATTCAAGAAATCCTTAAATTGTTGTTTCTCTATTGTAAAAAGGCACGGTGCGGATAGTCAGTTAAAAAATAAAAAATGTATTATAGTGAAGTGAAAAGGTTGGAATATATTAATATTAAAATTTAGCAAATATTTTTAGCAATACAGTTTCTACATTATTAATTCCAATGCTTGTTTTTTCTTAATCTTTATAGAAGAAACGATAGCAATTTCTGGACTATACTCGTAGTGCGACATATTTTACGCCCTAACTTCTAAGAATTCGCTAGCCAAGCTAACAAACAGTCAATTGGATGGCAGACGGGGAAAGGTAGCTTATAGGTTGGAAAGGGGCGTAAGGAATCAAGCAGGCAGAGCGACCAACATGTTGTCGAGTTGTGGATAGAACTAGCCAACATACCACGACAATGTTTTGCGGTTAATGATCGTGCGACGAGCAACGTTTCAACTGTAACAAAAAACAGCAACAAGCTGTGACATGAGGGAGGGGGGAGGAAAAAAGAGTGTGTGAGTGAGACAGGTAGAAGTTAGAGAACGGCACAAGACATTTTGATAAACATTTACAAACGCACTGAAGCAGAAAGCAGAAACTTCATAGCTACGTCCCAAACAACAACCGCCAAGTCCAAGAAGAAAAATAACCACAACAACAACACCGAAGAAGACGACGACAGGCTGAAAGAACAACAACAACAACAAGGAGAAGAAAAAGAAAAGAAAAAGTCTGGTAGTAGAATATGCTACGCTTTTAACCATATGGTTTATTTATACAACAACAACAACAGCAGCAGAAGCAGAAGCAACTCAACACACAGTGGTAACAACAAAGTGGCAGACAATAAAAATGCAATTCTGAAAAACCTACAACCAACGACAACAACAAGAACAACAACAACTGTGCAACAACCATTGAGTATGAAACGTTGTTTGGAATTTTGCTGCTACGTTTTCTTTACTTGCTTGTAAAACGGGGCCCATTGGATGATGTTGTATGTTGATTGTTGGTTGTGCCATGCTCTGAGTTGCCAAATGCGAGGGCTGTTTATAAGGTTTATTAATACGAATTTTAATGCGATTGGGCAGAATAATAGATGGACATTGCACCAACTTTCTTAAGTTTCCAAGTAATGAAAATTTATTAAGATCTAAATCGATTCCTATTAGAGATTTCAAGATCTTCATATGGAACTCATTTCATTTAAATAAAAAAGAAATCTTTATGAGATTCACACCTTATTACAAAAAAAAAGTCAGTCACATTTAATGTTACAGATATCTAAAACAACTTAAAAGATCTTTCGCAAAATATAATTTTAACGACTTATTGAACTCACCTCGCTGCTGACCATTCACCACTAAAAAGCTGTTGAAATTTACCGATTGTGGCAATTATTTAGTAGACACATTTGTACTCGTACTCGTACTCGTACTTGACCCTCAGCTAGTTTCCCCCTACGAAACCCAACGACCCGAGCGAATGTGCTAATGAAAAATTGCAGTCGACGGTAAGTTAAGAAGGCATTTCGGAAATTTATTGGTAACAAAAAAAAAAATAAAAATAAACGTATAAAGAATAAAATAAAAAAGAAAAAATGTAAAGGCAAAAAGAAAAAAATAAGTACAAGTGAAATGTGTAGCATATGCTGTCTGCAGTTGCAACAGTTGACAGGGGAGCAAGGAGAAGGGAAACTGGAAGGTGCCTCACCTCTGTGTGGTCGTTTAGGAGGTGACTACAACAGCAGCAGTGTCGTCTTCTTATTCTTCTTCTTCTTTCAGCTTATCTACCTTGTTTATCAGAGCGTCGTCGTTGACGGCGACGCGTCGTTTAATTGTTTGTGCCGTAGGCGACGCCTCGCTTTTGTAGGAGTTGCAACACAAGAGTGCAACACAAAAAACACAGTTATTTTTGCAAAATTAGCACGAGTAACTGGCGAGTTGCCAGAATTGCCACCATGACAGAATCTAGGGTAACCCCCGCACTCAGTCACTTGAAACTCGGCAAATTGCAAATGTGTCTACGGCTGCGCTGCTATTTTATTGCCTTTGCATGTTGGCAATTTATTACCAAAAAAAATAAAAAAGGAAAAAGAAAAGGAAGAAATAGAATAGGGCGGTATATAGACTAGGCAGTAAAGTATATATATAAATATATATACCGCCAGTTGACGTAGTTCCCGACTCGACAGCTGGCGTGTGCCCAAAATAAAAATAAAAAGAAAACAGGGAATGAAAAACCGCGAAACCGGAACTTTAAGACATTGCCAGTCTGGCAGACTTCAACTGAAAATTCCCTCTTTTATTCCTAGTTGCCAGGTTGCACTTAGCATGCGACAATTCCCGTGTCATTTTATTTGATTTGCTATTTTTCACCACACCTCTGGAACCTATATCCAAGCTCCGTCTACTACTAAATCAAATCGGGCAGGTCCGCTTATCTTAATGAGAAGTTGACGTGTTTGCATGCCAATTCTACAGTGCCTCCAAAAATTTGCCGCATATCCCATAACAAAATGGCGCAGATGGGTGCAAAATGTATGGCCAAAGGCACATAATTGTGGGTGGGCTCAAGTCAATAAAAAAAATGTGGCCAGTCAATTTGCAAATTGCGTCATAAAGTTTTTCCTCCTGCATTCTGACGCATTTTGCAAGAAGTTTGTTTCCCTAATAGGATTTATTTTTTCAAGCAATTAGGTTAAGAATCATAAAATAATTGCTGCAACTTGTGCAGGCAATAAAGAGTCATAAAATTATAATGTATTCATAAATAAATTGTAACTGTTTCATAATTCACTTTACCATTCAATTATGTTAGCAATAAAAAGGAATAATTTTGCATTTTTGCAACTCTTGTATAGGGTGTTACAACTGGCAAAAATATACGAAATTATGTGTTTCCGGCGATCTGCTTAATTTCATTTACAACTGCTTTAATTTCGTATCTACCTCGTGCTTATCATTAAACTAATGCATTTCTGTGGAAACATGATATATTCGATCAGCAATTACGCAACTTGCTCAAGCTCTTGGCATGCTGAGCAATTAAATTGTAATATTCCGCTGGCAACATTGTTGAAATGATTTCCTTGGAAAAAGAACGTTATATTAATTTTACCACCCAGCATAACAGAAGCAGCAGCAGCAGCAAGAGCAAAAACACTAATATCAACAATAACAACAACAACAGCATAAATCACGTACCATTGACGTGACTGCAGTCAAGCAAAGCTCAATGAAGCTGGTCACACGGCAGCAGCAGCGTCGACAGAGGCCGAGGCAGCGACAGAAGCAGCGACCACAGCATGTGAAAGAAAGAATGCCAAACGAGTCAAGAGAGACGTGTAATGAGCAACACGCACAAAATGAATAGAAAAGGAAATGGATCAAGAGCAGCAGCAGCGAAATGCAACAGATGCACAGAAGGAGAGTGGAGAGAGGAGAGAACAACAACTACACAGGTCAAGCAGGTACAAATGCAACAAGCGTTCGTTCGCTCGGCTGATTAGAAAGAGTGCAATGTGCGTGTCCGCCGCTCTCTCACGCACACACACACGCGCTCCCTCTTTTTCTCTCTCTCTCTCTCTGTCGCTTTGCAAGTGCGTGTGTGCTAGCGAGTTCTATTTGTTGAAAACATAAACAATATTTGGTGGCTGCGCTGTTTGACTGCGGCATCAGCGTCAGCGTCGTAGTCGTTGTCGGCTGCTTCTTGTGTGTCTACACATGCATGACGAATGAAAGAGGAAAAGAGTGCGAGATAGAACCATAAGGTAAAGCAATGAGCAGCATAATAGTTCACTTAATCAGGATTCAGCAGATTTACCGACGACGGCACATTTATCAAAAAGGCAAAATCAGGCACAAAGAGAGATGGAACGAGATGGAGATACGAAATTGGCCTGACCAGATAATAGACAAATTGTTGCTGTTCAAGAGCGTAAGCATGTTTCCCTCTATATGGGTATTTAGTTGCCCGTTTTGCCGTTGATAAGCAGCAACAACAACAACGGCAGCAGCAGGCAACAGTTTGAGGGCTAAGTGCATGCGGGCGGGCGGGCTGTCCATTTAGGCAGGTGAAAAATGAAAATTGAGATTATGCTAAAGACGAAGATGCAGCAGATGAAGAATGGAAACCCAGACTCCGACTTGTACTCAAACACATGTCGCTGTTTTTTTCTGAACAAACGGAAGACGGTTGTTGCTTTATGCATGAATGAGCATGAGTATGAGTATTTGTCGGGTATCCAGTGAGGAAATTCAAGTGGAAATTTTTCATCAGGATGAGGATGTGTTTTTCTTGTACATGTTTTTGTTTGCAGCACGTTCACGTGGCACAAGCGCTGTTGTCACATTTCACTATGACCTTTCGTTTTTCATTCAGCTTCACATTTAATCTTAGATATTAACCTGGATTGCTCAAATTGCGCCTTGAACAAGGAATTTTTGTTCGTAATTGCTGGGAATTCCAGAGTAAAATCACAACGCCGCTTACAGCTGCTCTTATTTTGATTTTCATCTCAACGATTATTATTTAATAACTTCTTGAAATTGTGTTTCCCACGAACTCAAGAATTTAATTTCACAAAATTAGATTGAAAGAAGAGAATCCTGATTTCAGTTCTATAGTATTTAATATATCTACCCTAAAAAGCACTCAAATATAAAACAGGTACTTTTAGCTCATCCCCCGGTGAAGCATGCAACCCCACGCTTCATAACTGTACTCTTGAACGCCATTTTGAATGTTAGCTGGTCGGTCTCGCATAATTCGTTAAAGCGCCAAGAAACGCAAGCTTGCAACAAAACAAATGGCAATAAATGTCAGAAAGCAGTCAGAGAAGTCGTTCCTCGTCCATGTCGTTGGGAGTTCGTGTCAATAAATCGAAATATAAACTCAATTTACAAAATTGAAATTGAAGCAGAGGGTTAAACGATGACAATGCACCTGCACCTTTCGTACGTTCTGCCCTCGTGATCCTCCTGGTTTATGGTCTGTTCGGACTCATCCACAAAATGGGTTTTTTTTTTGGGGTTAGTTAATGTGCAAATCAGTGTGAGGGTTGGAACGCTTTGGCAATGGAACACACGAAAACTAAAGCCAAAAAGGTGTGTGACCTTTTTGTCGTCATTTTTTGCCTCTTCTTTATTTAATGTTGAACGTTGACGTGTGCGAAACATTAAGACAAACAAAAGCAACAACAACTATAATGGAAACAACAACAACAATCATGACTGCGAAATTCGCATAAAAGTCTGAGAAAAAGTAAAACGGTTTTACGAACGGATTACCACAGAGCGCCCCAAATACTCAAACTTTGGGATACCCTGTAAAATGGAAATGCTTTTAGTATTCTATTTTAAAGGGATTTATGTATAGGATTCATTTAATCAAAAGTATTACAGAGATAAATTTGAATGAAGCAGGAAAGAATTTTATTTATAATTCATTTCATTTAATTTATTTAATAAGCTATTAATAAGAGATGTAGATCACACTTGTTAAAATGAATTCAAGCATAATAAAGAAGAATATGTTTCAAAGAAAAAGAAAACTAATCAATAAATTAAATAAACAGATTAATAGTAATAGAGTAAATGTAGAAAAATTTTAGTAGACATATTTTAATATTATTTGCAAGTTGGGATTTAAATATCTTAGTTTCACGGCTGGATGTTTTTTATTGTGATCTTTCTTTCAAGGGGTAACTATAAGTGGATCATTTCTCTGGCAGATTTGATAGTTTTCGCAACCATTTTGTTGGGTTTAACCCTTTTCAGCCATCATGATTGTCAAATCCGTGGCACGTGTGTTGCCTTTAGCTTGGGTCAAGTTGTGGCGTGGGCGTAATTAGTGGTTAGTATATATAGATATATACTATATACAGTGGTTGGCTCAACCAGGTCGTGTCTGCCACCGGGCGGCACCTTAATTTGCCGAAATAATTTTGTTGCCCTGCGGCGTTCGTGGATGATGATTTTGTTTATCAATTGTTGTGGCATGCCACACACACCAAAATGTTGTTGTCGGGCGCATTGAACCCGAAACTGTAACCAACTGCTGCCACAGCTCCTCCTGTTGCAAACAGAGCGAATGTTGCGTTGTGGTTGTGTGTGTGTGTGTGTGTAGCCAAGCGGCGCATGTGCAGCCGCTTGTTGCAGGAAGCCAACAAATTAAGCCAAAAGACACAGACACATCGTCATAGTCATCGTCATCATCCTCCGTCCTCTATTCGCTATTCTCTTTTTTCTAACCTCATCCTCAGGTGCTAGACAAATGATTGAGCTGCGGTAATTTAGTTCAACTGCCAGCCATGGCACATTTTATGGGCCACCTTTTCTGGAGCGCAACGTGCCACAAATCTCCTCCCCCCCCTCTCACCCCATCACCCTTCAGCACACTTCCTCGACAATTTTTCTAATTGAAAAGCAGCTGACAAAATGGCGGCTCACGTTTTAATTGATTCAACTGTACTAACGGCACATTCTCAAGCACTCTCGACTATATTCTCTTAACTGCTCTTAACTATTTTCCCTCCTCAAACTATTTTCCTTCTGCTGCTTTAATTTCAGCTCGATTTAAATGTCACTTTGTGCTTTGTCATTGTCATTGTCGTATTATATGATTTGAGTGTTTTATTTTATCTCTAGAAACTTGATTTGCCCCTCCCTCCCCCGCCTCTTAACCAACCATCATTTCTTATCCATCTTGGGAAGTTGTTAAAGTTTTGTTGTTGCCAACACTAAGAAGAAAATAAGAAAAAAGAGCTGAGAAAACTTTTGCGCTGTCTTTTTTGACTGCTTCTTCCGATGTTGTCTTTTACATGACACACACACGCACACACATCTTTACTTATTGTTGTTGTTTTGGTTCTGTTTCTGTTTTTGTTTTGGCGGCCTAAAAAAAAACTTCTTTGGCTTTGACTTGTCGTCTCTCGGTTGAGAAGTTTTGTGGTCTAGAATACAAAAAAAAAACTTGTAACCACAAAAAGTTTAAATTTCAAAGGCAACTTTGGTTCTTTCTCTTGCTTCTTCTTCGTCGTCTTCTTCTTCTTTAGTTTCTTTTTCTTCTTCTTCTTGCCGACGAATGTGACGCTTGGATATCATTTCGTTTTTGGTTTTGGGTTTTGGATTTGGAACCGTGTGGCATTGTTATAATTATGGGAATTCTTATTGTGGTTTCTCACTTTTTGTGGTTTTGTTGGACAGCGCAATTTTTTCGAAAAAGGGAAGGGATCAAGGGAACTGAGGGGGAAACTGGTTTACAACAGCCCAACCACAGATAAACCAAGACGAACCAGATACGATTGTTTGGGAAATGGCGTTGCACTGCTTAAATATATGTGTGAGTGTATTTAAACAGTCACATCTATCATATTAAAAACAACTGCAATTTGTGCATTCTACAAAATCGGAAACCGAAAATCCAAACGAAGACGAAGAAGAGAACGTTTAAAATGTGTTTATATAAGCGGCAAACTGCCAGAATTTGTGGGGCAAGATCGGCCGTCAGACATTGTTTATAATATAGTGCATGAAAGAGGGCAGTTCACAAAGTTGATGTCAATAAGAGATTGTTAATCTAGAAAATTTGAATGAACATTTTTACTTTATGTATCCGATTGAGAGGAAATAATAATATTAGTATGACTTAATATTGGCACTTTCTTAAACGTATAAGTATTTCAAAGATAACAAGTTATAAAAAAGTACCCTCTATCTCTCTCTCTATACTCTCTAAAATATATATCAAGCTTTAATACAATTTATGGCATTTACGTGTACTTATTTACATTCATGAGAACTTTTATATCCCGGGGTTTTATTTGTAATTTCTGACAATAACAAAATGCATAATTTTTCACTAAAAGCAAATCCAAACAAGTGCGCATTGAGTTAGGCGTAAACTATAATATTCACGACTTATCATTCAATTGAAAAGGTATACCGTCATAACGATTCCAATTCAAACTCGGGCCTCTAAGAAGAACGCCTCCAGTCTACGGTCTACAGTCCCCAACGGAAGACTGTGGGTGGTGAACTGACTCAGTCATAACATACTGCGCCAATATTTACACAACATTGATGGACATATTCAACATGTTTACCTAATTTGTATGTGCCGGCTTTCCTCTATTCCTTATTTCATTTCATTTCATTTCATTTTTTCTTTAATTCCATTTTATTTTTTAAGCTATTTATAACTGGCATACTAATTTGTAATTTGTTTAATGATTCACTTAGAGCATTTTATGAACTGTGGGAATTTGGGGCGACGCCTGTTAAGCCCAACAATCAGTCAGACACTATCTAAGGTATTTCTACACTCTTCATCTATTGAATTGAATTGTTGACCCAACTTGTTAGACAACAACACTGACAGCACAACAGCAAGAGACCCTGATAAGATTATAGACAAGGCCATTAGTTCTCAGAACTGACGAGTCTATAAATTATATATAAACGACAACTATATCTAATATTTTCCTTTGAACTGCGGGATCTATTAATTAGGGATAAGAGCCAGAAGAGTAAATATCAATTCATTAACTCCAACCTTAAATAATTTTCATTATAATCGAAACTTGATCAAAACAAAAGTCAAACAGACATTGTGACGTCACATAGACTCTGAATCGAAAGAAAGAACAGTTTTCAGCAGTTTATAACACAGTGCACATCTATCCTAGGTGTATGTACTTAAATTGTTTATAGAATAGCCTCATTCATCGATCCATTCATGAGTGCTTCTTGAGTTGTTGCAAATCAAAACAAATGTCTACATTATTTCCAATTAACGAGCCAATTTGTATCAATTTATTGAATTATGAAAATGGTCTAGACTCTATAAATAACATTAAATTCTCAGAAATTATGCACACGGCAAATGTTTTCTACAAAAGAAGCTGAAGTTTTCATTACTCTCTCGATGATTAAATGTAAACAATGGAAATGGAAAATATTTCACATTGTATAAATGTGTCAAAATGTCAGATAGGTTCTTCAATGCGAGCCAACACTGTAGGTTCATATATAATAATTATGATCTTGCACTGAAATCTCATGTGCTTATTTTCTGAATATTTATGTCTAGAGAAAACTGATGACTCAAATGTTGTGCTTTACCTACTTTCAATAAATTTGTGCCGACGCGAGCAAAATGTTCAGACCAAATATAAAAAAAAATAATAATATATAATAATAAGAGCAACAGCAGCCGATTGACAACTGTAAAACATGGCCAAGTTTGTATGGAATACGACGACGCCATGCAAATGACGTAAGCTAAACACAGGAGGAGGCCAAAGCAGAAAAACAAAAACAACAAGAAACTATTTGGCGCACTGAGCGAACAATTTACAATCGGCTAACAACAGACGCATGATTTATTAGCGACAAACATTTGCGAAATTACAACTCAAGTTTATGGCAAAGGCGCACCCACACAATCAAAGCGAATGGGAGAGGGAGAGTGATGGAGAGAATAACCAGATATATGCATTAAACGTAACGTAAGCTCAACGTAAATGAGTCTGTTGCGTCTCTGTTTTTTTTTCTCTCTCTCTCTCTCCTCACACAATCTCTCATCAATCAAATTGGATTCCGGCTTGGCTTTCAATTGATCATTGATCAATGCAAAATTTTTGTATTTTGTCTCTTATCGTAAGCTCGTCGTAAGCGGCAAGGTCGCCGTTTTCATTCACAAATCCAATTGGGTTCCGGTTTAATTCAGACCAGAGCGACAGAGATGCAAGATCAATGCAAATTTCGCATGTTTTATAGTTTATTAATAGTTCTCTCACTTTGTTTTCTATCACTCCTATGCACGTGCTTACGCCCGCAAAAGGCAGAAACAACAACAACAACATGAAGCAGTAGAGTCGACGTCGCGTCGCTGCTGCGCTGCTTCTGCTACGCTGCTGACGTGCGCTGCGTTTATTCTTTCATTCCTTTTTCTTTTTATGGTGTGGTGTTATTTTTGTTCTTTGCTTTTGGTTAATTTTGTGGAGCTTGTGAAAGGAAATAATTACTTTATTTGTTGTTGTTCGCTGGCCAGCTGCGAGCTGCATTTTCAAAAAGTTTTCGATGGGATATTCAAATTTGTTCGCAAACTTTTTTTTTTGGTTTTCTTTATTAGCTAATATGTGTGCCTTGCCCAATACTTAAAATCTAAACAGTAATAAACAGTAAATAAGAAATAATAAAAGAAAAATGGGCAGGAAATGCGCGCGTCGGTAACATAATTAAGACGACTTGTAGGTCAAGACGTGGGTGGAAGGGGGGTGGGTCTTCAGTGTGGCTTGGTGTTGCAATAACGGTAAATACAATACACATAATGACTCAAAAGCTCACGCTGACTGACAGCGGATGAGTGAGCAATTGAGAAAGTGAACGGTAGAGAGAAGAAAATATAAAGTGAAAGAGGGGGAGAGAGAGATCAGTGACAAATTACAAATGGCCGACAATTAGTTGCAGCTTTAAACGGTAACTTCCGCGCAATCAGAAAGCAAGAATATTAGACAAATTTGCACATCTAATCAAAGACAATTGAATAATTGCGATAAACTAACTGGAGTACTGACGACTGAAGTAGCAGAGCAAGACACAGACTGAAAAGACAAACAAGAGACCACAAGGAAGAAATCAACACCTACACAAACACACACATACTCACATGCATATTTGTGTTCCCGTCTTAAGCGTCGTCTGCTCTCTTGCCCAGTTCGGCAGGTGCGAGAGCGAGACAACAGTGCAATGGCAAAGACAATTGTCAAGTGCTGTCGCTGTTGATGTTGTTGTTGTTGGTTTTGCTGCACTTCCTACTAGGAAATTCTATAGAAGTATGTACAGACGACCGCGGCGTCGGCAAGTGTCATTTGAGACGCACACACAAACACACACACAGATATTCTGAGACAGATCTCTGCTGAGTGAGCAAGCGGCAGCTGTCACGGTTCATGTGCCCATGTGTGTGTGTGAGTGCATTTTATGCTCTTTTTTATAGTATGCAGCAAAATTCATAAAATCAAAGAGCAGCTGTCGCAACAGTAAAACCTAAACTCTAGTTCCAGTCGAGTCATAAGAGGAATAGTGGAGTGGGATGGGGGATAGATTGGGGTTGGTTCTGCTGGAACCCCATGAACTTTTGTGCTCAATATTCCACTTGCCAAAAGGCAGGACCTGACAACTACAACAACAAATTGCATAATGATGCCAAAACTCCATTTGGCTGCCAGCAGCGTTTGTATTTCGCTTTGATTAATGCACAGCAGCAGAAGCGCCCTCTGGCGTTTCAATCTCAAATTGTGCCAAATTGCAGTCGCATTCCCATTGGATAATCATCATTATTGTTTCTTTTCTATTTAGTTATTTTCTATTGAGCAATACTTTTTATATTTTGCTGGAAACTGCGGGTGGCTAATTTTGCGCAGTTTCAGTAACTCACATGTACAGCATTTGCATTTTAATGTGTGTGTGATTTTCTAGTTTTTCCACGCTGCCCTGAAGAACATTTTCATTTCATTTTCATTGCTTTCTCGCCCACCTATGGCGGCATTCAACATAATTTGTTAAATTTTGGTAATGCGAGAATTTTTTCTTTTGCTACCTGACAGTATCTAAGAATGCATGTGTGTGTTTGTGAGTAAGGAGGGCGTGGGAACGCAACTCATCGAAAAATTGCAATTGTCGAAGGACGTGTGAAAATGTGCGGAAGACAGGAAACGTGAGCGGGAAGCTGGCCCCCTGCTTGGTTGCAATTCCAGGAACTGGAACTGCAACTGCAACTGGACGACTTGAACTAATTGACTGACCCATGGCAATAAGGAATAGTACATAAATAGCAAACAAAGTAATGAGTTTCAAATAAAATACGCACCTTTTTGAAAGCCTCTCTGCAAGGAGTGAGCGCGTATTCCAAAAGCAGCTTCCCAAAATGCGATGACGAATTGATCGAAAAAAACTTTCGACTGACAACACACGAAATTGTCAAAATTCCATAAACACATACAACATACACTCTCAATAACTCGCGAATATGACGTAGGGAGAGTGAAAAGAGGCACTTTTGGGCAGCTTGAGAGCTTTTTTTTGCTTTTGCTCTTAAGTCGTACGAGTGTATTTAACTCGTTTTGTTATTATTTTAATTTATCTTCTTTTTTCGGTTGAGATGAAGTTGTAGACGATTTTTCACACTTTTCTTACGCTTTTGCCGTTTTTTCTTTTATGCATCATATTTATTTATTTGCTTTTATGAGTAGCAACAATTTATTTATTATAAATGCTCGGGCTCCCACACAAACACACACGGCACACTGAAAACACGTACGCAACGCAACGCACCGCGCGCTCTCTCTTTCTCTCTGCAAACACACATAGACAGAATATTCATTCACGATACGATTACGATACGTATAAATGATCTGCGCGCTCGCTCACACCCATGGAGGCGAGAGCATTTATTGTTGTTGCTGGATTTGTCTGTCTGGCGGCTGCCGTTGATGGCTGCGGCTGCGACTGTGGCTGATGGTGTTGAAGAAAATCCAAGAAAAAAATAATACTAGTATATGAAATGAATGCGACCGCAAAGCAAAGACGCACAAAAGTAATTAACATAAAAAAAATAAGTGCTGCTGCTGCTGTTGTTTTTGTTGCTGTTTGTCTTGTGGTGTTGATGCGCTTCCCTCGCAGTCCAAATTCTTATTCTATACTTTTGCGCTATTTATTTATATTTTTGTGTCTGATGTTTGACTTTATTTCAATTTTTAATCGTTTTATGGTGTCTTGGACGTTGTCTACCTGTGCCAGCGCTGCCGACGACGCTGCTGCGGCTGCTGTTGCTGTTTTACGTTGAACAAGCACAAAAACAACACACACAACACTCACGAAACGTTAAGTGGCAAAAGCAAGAGGAAAATACGATACGCTGCGGAACGAACGGAACCCGTATATATGCACGCGCTCGCATTTAGAAAGGCACTTGATTACACGGCGATTACACTTGCATGCCGCTGTTATAAATTATGAATTTCATTTCTGTTTAGTTCGCTAATTCGTTTATTTTGGTTGGTGGTGCATTTGATTTCGGTTTTAATTGCTGCTGATTTTTCTCTCTGCCACAAAAACCCACTCGCGTTACGTTACGTTACGGACGAAATACAAGCGTTTTATTTGCTTGACAGCGACAGTCTGAACCAAGTGTGGCAGTGACTCGTCAGCACAAAAATGTACCAATCTAAGCAAAATACCAAAACAAACTGAGCTTAACATGGCGTTAACAGTGTATCTTTTGCGTTAAAATGCGCAATAATGTGCTAGATCGCATGTTGCCGTTAATTAAAGGCGCTGTTATGGGTTTTGGCGGAAAAAATTTCTTGAAATTTTCTATAAAAGTAATTTTGTCAAAGTGTCTAAGTACTGCAAATAGCAGCTATATACACGAAATGTAATAAGTAACAGCAGTCGTTAACAGGAATGGTTAAAGAGTTACGCTTATGGGCAGCACTTTCTGTTATGCGCTTGCCAGCACTGTTCAACAAGTTGATTTAACACGCGCTTTTAAACGAAAATAAACAAAGATTTTCGGGACAATCAACAAATAAATGGGAGTTCGTGGCTTAACCAGCTACATAGCGCAACGCGCCGAGATATATCTGAAGCCCTTTGAACTGCACAACACAGCGCTGGTCATCGATGGCGACAATTTGGCGTGTAACTTGTACAAAGACGTGACCGGCTCTTATTCCGCGTTTGGCGGAGATTACGATGATTTCTACCGCGCCGTAGTTGAGTTTTTCCAGGTGCTCGCCGAGTGCAATATTCGGCCCTATGTGCTCATGGATGGCGGCTACGAGGAGCGCAAGTTGCGCACCGTCGGCAAGCGACTGCGCGGCAAGATTTCGGTTATCAAAAAGATAAATCCCTGCGCCTCCGTCACCCTCTTCCCGCTGCACCTCAAGGAGGTCTTCATCGACGCCGTCAAGGACTGCGCTGTGCCCCTCATGCGTTGCGTCTTCGAGGCGGACGACGAACTCGCCGCCCTGGCCCGCAAACTCAACTGCCCCGTGTTGTCCTACGACTCGGATTTCTATATACACAATGTCAAGTACATCCCGCTGATCACACTGACCGTCAAGGTGCTCACCAAGCAACGCAAACAGGGAAAGCAGTCGGAAACACAGCGCAAGTTGAGGCAGCACGAGGCGAAGCATGTGGAGAAACGCACCAAGTCCCACAAAATCGTGTCGGGTATTAAGACTTCATCCTCGGAGTCGCCTGCTAGAACGGGCAAGACTTACAAGTATCTGGACTGCTGCATCTATCGCGTGGAGCATCTGTGCGGACGTGGCGCCTTGAGCGCCGAGAAGCTGCCTCTGTTTGCCGCTCTCCTGGGCAATGATTACATAGCGCGGTAGGTGAAGTCAACAAAAGGCAAGGGATTCATCTCGATAATATCATAAATATTTCAATTCTTATACTTTGTAGCTCCGCTTTTCGCAATTTCTTTGCCGTTGGCTTGGGCAAAGCCGGACGCAGTCGCAAGTTGAAGCAACAGCAGCGACGGATTCGTGTGATTCTTCAGTGGCTGCGGGAACAGACGGCGGAGTCAGCGCTGAACAAAGTGCTCTCCAGACTCAAGAAGGTGAACCTGTGCATATAATCATATATAGACATGTGCCTAAAGTAAATTCTCTACTACAGTCACAACGAGATTCTCTGGTGGCTCAGGTGCAGGCGGCCATTTCGGGTTACTCCAATGAACTTTGCCACTCGTATGATTTCTTTGACAAGCACTGCGAGGCAGCTTTTCCCTCTATCGGCTCGGTTAGTGAAGCTGAAGAGGAGGAGGAGGAAGTCAATGATAATGATAATGAAGTCAACGCCTTGGGCAGCTCTGATGAGGAAGAGGAGCCAGAGCAGGAAGAGAATGACAAGCAGCAAAGCAGCAACGACGATGATGGAGATGAAGATGTTGCTGCTCCCGATACCGAAGTTGAGGACAAAACGCTGCTGTTTCCCACATGGTTCCTAGACAAACTCTATCCCGGGCATCTGCCGCGTTACTTTGTGGATCTGCTGCATCTGCGAAAGTACATCAACAATCCACAGATTGAGCATTTTGCCCACCACGATGCCAACGCACTGGCCCTGCCCATACTCAACTATAGCTTCGCCTTGTTGCATCATGTGGCCGGCGAGGAGACACAACCAGAGTTGGATCAGGAGGGTCATCCTCTGCCCATTGCATACACATATCTGACTCGTGCGTTGCGTGTCACAAATGTGCGTTATGATCGCGTGCCAATTGAGAGATCGCCTGCTTATGAATTTGTGCCCGCATCCCCGGATGCGAGGCATCTTCGTGTGATCTTTGAGGAACAACTGCCACACGCGAATGTGTCGCTGCTATTCGAGCAGTTGGAACTGCTGCCGGAGGATCTGCAGCTCTACTTTCTGGCCATTGTCTATTGGCTGCACAAATCGGAGCATTGTGATCTGTTGCATCTGCATGCGCTCCTCGTGTGCCTCGTCGTGCTCCGCACCGTGGATGTAACGATTCCCGCCGAGCGGGAAGTCAAGGAATTCGCACGTCGTTTCGGCAAGATCCTAAAGCAAGAGCGAGCGGTGCGGGATAAGGAGGCGGCGGAGGGAGTTAGGCGTGGCATTAAGCCCACTTTGCTGGAACTATCAGTTCCACAGCGCATGGCACATGTGCCCAAATCCGATTGCTATCTGGTGCAAGAGAATTTGCTGCCGCACTTTCACATGCAGGAGATCTTCAAGAAGAAATACGATTTGTACTCCACGACAGTGATCCATTCGTTTGCCGAGTTCCAGTCGGTTGTCTACCAACTGAATGGCCTCAATGCGTTGCTCAATCAACCCAGGAGCAGTCCTCGAATGAATCAACTCTTCTGCGGCGCCTTCATCTATAATCTCTACGATTTATTGCGCAATCGCATCGATGTTCGCTATCATGTCGAGCACTTTTTGCTGGCTGACTCCCGACTTATGTTTGACTTCTATTGTTATCTGTACGATTGGTGTGCGACCTTTGTGCCCCGCTGGAAGCAGCAGTCGGAGTCGGAGCAGGCAGCTGCCAAAGTCGTGGAGAAGAAGCGTCTGAAGAAACAGCGACAGGCGGCAAGAAAAGCGGCAGCTGCAGTCGACGAAACAACGACTGATCCCAATGTACAGCAGTTGCCGAAGAGTGAGAACGAGGAAGATGAATTTTTTGATTTGAACAACAAATTCTGTGGTTTAAAAATGTAACAAATCTGTGCAAATTATACAATTTTAAATTAACTCGCTTAATTTTAAGCAAAAGCTACGTTTGCCAACACTGGCTGCTTACAAGTCGTATACATCGCTTGCAGTAATCGATAACTACAAAAGGCAATGAATAAACTATCGTTTACATCACATATACCTGAATGACACTTGATTTTTATTCATAATTAAAAAACGGCAGCGACAATCAAATAAATTAAGCAATTTACATTAGTGTGAATAAAAGTGTTGCTTGTGAATAATTAGTATATATTTTATAAATACACATTTGCCAAACAGCTGTGCATTAACATTTTGATAATGTCATTCCACTATATGGCAACACAGCGACCGCGCAGCTGACGTCGCTGCAAACGCAGACTTTGTTATCGTTGTAATCAGTTTACAAAAAGAATAATATAAAGAAAAACAGATTTTACGAACCAAACGAAACTATTTTGCGATTAGTGTAGTTATTAATTAGCAACAAAATCACTGCCAGCAACAAATGCAAGAAAAAGCGACGTAGCAGCAACCCTGGGAACGGCAATAGTCAAAACAAAGGCGAAGTCAGCAACAATAAAAAAGTCACAACGTCATTTGAAAAGCGTCACCCCAGAATTGTGGAGAGTGTGGTGAGTGTGAAGAGTGTGAGGGGGGCGAGAAGTCGATGTAGATGCTGGTTAGCCTATACGCGCAGTTAACACGCAGAATGGATAGCGTTTTTGAGGCATACCTCGGACCCGACAGCATCTTGGCGGGCGCTGTGGGCGGCGCCGTGGGCAGCGGGGAGCCCGAGGACATCCCAAAGCGCAACACAGAAGTTTGGCTGCTCGGCAAGCGCTACAATGCCATACAAGGTGAGAGTGTGTGTGTGTGTGTGTGTGTGTGTGGGTGTTACAGGTGTATATATATGATTATTAACATTATCTGCTTTCAGAACTGGATGTCATACGACGTGATATTGAATCGCGTCTGTGGTGCACATATCGTCACAACTTTGTGCCCCTGGGCGAGATGCAGCTGACGAGCGACAAGGGCTGGGGCTGCATGCTGCGCTGCGGGCAAATGGTGCTCGCCCAGGCGCTGATTGAACTGCATTTGGGCCGCGATTGGTTCTGGACACGAGACTGCCGGGATGCCACCTACCTGAAGATAGTCAATCGATTCGAGGATACACGCAAAAGCTTCTACTCCATACATCAAATCGCACTAATGGGCGAGTCGCAAAACAAGGCCGTTGGCGAGTGGCTCGGACCAAACACAGTGGCCCAGATACTCAAGTGAGTGGTCAGGGGAATCCTTTAAAAGGCCTACATTTCAGTATATCTTTAACTTTACATCTAGAATCCTTGTGCGCTTTGATGACTGGAGCTCACTCGCAGTTCACGTGGCCATGGACAGCACTGTGGTGCTGGATGATATATGTAACTAATCTTATATATATTTAACGCATTCTTGTGACACTAATCTACGATTTATTCGCAGTCCTCCGCTGTCAGGAGCCTGGTGAGACGTGGAAGCCATTGCTGCTCATTGTGCCGCTGCGTTTGGGCATCAGTGACATCAATCCCATGTATATACCCGCATTGAAGCGTTGCCTGGAGCTCAGCAGCAGCTGTGGCATGATTGGCGGTCGTCCCAATCAGGCGCTCTACTTTCTGGGCTATGTGGATGACGAGGTCTTGTATTTGGATCCACATACAACACAAAGAGCAGGCGCCGTGGGTGAAAAGGAAACGACAGCGGAGCGGGAACTGGACGAGACCTATCATCAGAGATATGCGGCCAGGTTGAGCTTTAGTGCAATGGATCCCTCGCTGGCTGTTTGCTTCCTCTGCAAGACCCGCGACAGCTTCGATGAGCTGCTGCAGCAATTGCGCCAAGAGGTGCTCAGCCTGTGCACGCCCGCGCTCTTTGAGATTAGTCAATCCCGTGCCGTCGACTGGGACACAGCTGACGACATTGAATGGCCCGCCATGCCCGACATTGATTGGCCCGCCAGCAGCGACTCTGAGCCATTTGCTGTACTGGGTGAGTGAGAGATGGCTTTGTGGTTGGTTTTCACTCAATTATTGTTGCCTTATCAATGTGCTCCAATTTGGCAGGCAACAGCAGCGTCGTCGACAGCAAACCCAGTGCCCCCATCTGAGAGAGAGCTCGCTCACGGCGTCTGCGCTGTGCACCAAATTCATGGAACCTGTACGAAACTGAAACTGAAACTGGAGCAGCTGAGCTGCATCCCAAGCGGATGCTGCCAATACAGCGGGGCTAATAAACAATAAGTGAAGACTAGACTTAAATTTAAAATTGTTTACGATTGAAAACACACACACGTACACATACATAGATATATACAAAACGCTCGTTTACTTGAAGAATGTTATAACTCAAACAAATAAAATATTGCAGAACTTTGAATTAAATAAATTTTAATAATTTGATAAAAATAGTATAACTCATTTTTTTACATAAGATATACTTCAAATAAATGAGCGATATACATTTATGTAGATACACGTATATATACTTATATATATATATTTCATATGCTGCTTTATTGTACGATGTATTGACTCCATGGGAGACAATTTGGCATAAACACACACAAACACACATACACTTACACGAAACGCAATGTTTATGCTTTCTATAATGCTGATGAATACAAACTACCTTATTAATTGATTAAAACGCCATTTTCTATATGGAAGTTGTTTAAGATTATTCAGAAATATGTTCTTGTTTCATTTTGTTTTATATTATTTGTATGTATGTATGTATTTGAATTTGTTTGTAGTAAGTATATGTATGTATGTAATTCGTATACATATATTATTTATATGCTCGTAAAATGGACCAACAACTAAATACATAATACTTGGACTAAATGTATGTATGCATGTATAAATTTCACTAGATTTAATCAAACTTCGAGCACAATTAGACTGTTTTTCTTCTTCTTATATATGTACAGTAGAGCCTCATAATGTAATTATTGTTTTATAATTTTTTTAAATTGTTTTCTGAAATTTTCTAATTATGCATTAACAGAACAAATCAATCACAAATTTTGGATTCTGAGCGTCTACTGTATTAAAATATTTATAAATGAATAATATTTAGAAATATAATTTTTTGGGGTCTTCTCTCTACGTAAGAGGGAACAGTCTAATGTGTGCTCGAATCATAACCATCAACTTGTTGTACATTATTTAATAAGTATAATTAATTAACAGTTTACAAAACTCAGAATCTACACGAAATAAGGAACTCTTCAGCTCTTCACGCCTCTACGCTAATAACATCGCCTCTCTGCCTTGTGTCTGGTTAATCGTTAATTATTAAATTATTCATAATTAATGATTTCAACATTTAACAAACATTTTGTTGGCCTACAATATGCAGCATTGCCGTTCGATGCGGTTCTCCGGCTTCGGCTCTAAATGCAGGGCCATCTCCACGTGCTTCCGGGCCAGCCAGGATTGCTTCTGCAGCCGGTTGACCACAATGCGATAGGCGCCAATGATGTCAGACCTTGGGCCGCTGGGCGATGCGGTGATCAGCATTTGGGAGCTGACGCCCAGCTCGGCCAGGAGTTGCCGCGCCTCGAACTCCAGGGCGCAGAGCTGGCTGAGATCGTCGGTGTTGGTGGGCAACATGACACAGCTGCCGGTTTCCGCATCGTAGTTCTTAAACAGCGGACAGTCGTCGGCGACTTCGATGCTCCAGGGACTCAGCTTGGTCGGAGGTCCGCCATTTGACAGTTGCTTTTCCGGTTCCGTTTCGATGGGCGTTATCTTCTTCTTCAACGAGCCGCAGAATAAAAAACTACGCCTGCTCGGCCCGGAACGCTTTGTCGGCTCGCCATTTGCCTCCTGCTCCTTGGCATTTGCCGGTGGAATCTCCGGACTTGCCAGCTCAATGGGATGCAGGAAACTGTGCACAAACATCTCGTTCTGTTGACGTGTATTCATGCTAATGGCCGGCTTCTTGACCACCTCCGCATAACGTTCCCTCAACGAGGCCGACTTGCGCAGCCGATGGGACTTACGGGCCCAGAAAATGGAACGCTTGGCGGGTTTGCTGTGCAGATTCAACTCGTGCTGCATCAGCTCGGCGCTCAGCTTGGGACAGGTGACAAACTGGCTGTTCAGCATGTCATCAATTGTGGGCCGCTGGGCGGGCACATGGATTAAGATTCGTTCTAAAAACAGAAATTGGACATCAAATTGAGCAAATCTACGGACCAACGTCTTACGGATTAGTCTTATGCAGGGCAAGCTAAGCTGGCCGGGAAGCAGGTAGTCGCCTTTGAGTATGGCTGCCTTGAGTCCTGGTATGGTGGGAGCACGAAATGGCATATTCCCAACGACCATAAAATACATCAAGATGCCCAAGGCCCAGACATCCACGGGAGCACCAATGTAATGGTCATCGGAGAACAATTCTGGAGCCGCATAAGGCGGCGAGCCACAAAATGTGTCTAGCTTCTGATTGGCACCTGTGCAGAGAGATATGATAAGTGATTGAAATTAAAGAAATTGATTAGGATTAACTACCATTGATAAGCTGTGTGCTAAAACCAAAGTCCGCCAACTTGAGGCGATCCTCGGAGAGCAACAGGACATTCTCCGCCTTGATGTCGCGATGCACATAGCCCAGACAGTGCTGTAGGTGGAAAATTAACATATAATAAAAAAAATGACGATATATCATAATATTTATGATCAAAAGCATATTCAAGCTCCAAACTTTCTGATATCCAATTTTGTGACGAACCTCAACCTCATATATAAGATATTCAAAAAATAAAAGTTTAATTTAAATAGATTTTCCTTCGAAACCAGTCATGGCAAATTGGCCTTTTTCCGGACAGATTTGCCCGGTTTTTAACTGCTTCAGGCGGGAAAAATCTTAAATATATCCTACACGGAAATCTAGCAATCCAAAAAGGATTGAATTCTGACAATTTTGGAACTTTTTGAAATTGGTAATGATATAAATACGAAAAATGAGAGAATATTGAAAATAAGTTTCGGCCAGGAGCAAAAAAATAACGAGACTCTGCAGGCAATAACCCTTTTTCAGAACTGGTCACTTTCGCTCTAATCCTTCTATCGTTGCCATGGTCAAATGCAGAAGTAGAGAGTGTTTTTAGCCAAGTTACTTTGATAAAAACGAAATTGTGGAACCGTCCACAAATAGAGACGTTTAATGTTATTTTGACTGTTAGGTAAATGTATATATTACACAATTTTTCAATTATATACGTATCTTCTGAAGATTTAAATTACTTGTTGCCATACATATAATTAATCTGGCAAATACCTAAAATTAATAGGCACCAAGGCGACGTAAGAAGAAAAAGAAAAGGCCGAGGAAAAATGCATCGAAGATGCATTAAAACTTTTAAATTAAATTAAAAAAAATATATATATTGTCTCTTATTTCTGTTTGTTTTTTTTTAACTTTTAAATTAAATAAAAAAAATATATTGTCCCTTTTTTCAGTCAGTTTCTTAGTGTTTTTTCCCCTTTTGTCTTTGGTCGTTTTGCCTTTTTTTTCCGGAAAATGATTGGAAACACAAAGATACAAAGTAACATTTTTTTTTTTATATTTTAGAATAGTTTATATATTCAGTTGAATGATCTTAGTCACAAGTGGATATAAGAATTTTGGAACTTTTGCTTTTGTCAGTAGACTTTTACCCAATGCAAAGGTTTGTTTATTTAATATTGTAAAATCTGTGACTTACCATATGCTTGACGGCCAGCAGCAGCTGCTTAAAAAGCGGCGCCGCATGAATCTCCCGGAGTGGACCGCCCTGGGTGATGTGGTTGTACAACTCACCACCGCGAATCCATTCCGTGACCAGATAAACCCGACCCAGCGTCTCAACCACCTCAAAGAGCCTGTGGGGATCAGGTGAAGATTACCACAAGAGTGTAAATTATTCTTAGGCTTCGCTCTCACCTCAATATGTTGGGATGATGAACACACTCGAGTGTCGCTATCTCGCTGGACAGCATGCGTAATGCCTTGGCATCTAGTCCGGCGCGATCCAAGTCAACTACCTTGATGGCCACCTTGTCTGTTCATGGATATATTGGTTAGTTTTGCTAATTGATGAGCTCCGTGGCCATTTACCTCGTGTCAACTGATGCACCGCCAATTTCACTTTGGAGAAATTGCCGCGTCCGATGTCGCCACAGAATCTGTAGAGGCCGATGCGACGGCCAATTGTTACCTGATTTTAGATGAAGGCAAGACGTTTTTTTAAACATTATTTGTTAAAATTCGTTAAGCATTTAAAATTCGTTGCTTTATTATTTATTTATGCAGTAATTTTAATAGCCTTGGATTTTATATGTACTTTTTTATGAAATTAATAATAGGGAACTTGGCTACAATTTTCTTACTTTTATATCCTACCAGTTTTATTATTTGATTTCTTTAATTAGATTTTATATTATTTTTGTTCACTTTTTCTTTTTTAATCTTGTGTATTATTCATTTAATATATCTTACTTTTCTAATTTTTTGTTTCATAATTTATTTATTATATTTACTAACAAATATTCTTTTATAGAAATATACAAACTAAATATTAATTTAACTAGTACTAGTCTAAGCCTTCGACATTGTGCTTTAATTTCCCAATATTTTCTTGAATTTTTTCTGTTTTTAATTTTACTCGTGTACTTTACTTTAAATATTGATAAAATTGAATAAAGTGCAATTCTCTTCCTATTTTCTCCTGTTCTTTCCCGTCTTTCATTTAATTATTTAACCTTAATTTCTTCACAAGTCCGTTGGTCCGTCAACTAATCTACTTAGCGCAATGTCAAGCAGGCATAAATACTATATGGTTGTATGTGCATTGTGAAGAGCTCTTCAAGCCATTCGCTTTATTGTTAATCAAGGTCAAGTGCGGGGCCTGCAATTTGGTAATGTAAATGTAATTGGAGAGAATGTTGCTGCAGTTGCTATGGCTTTTGTGGTTGGATTTTCTTAATCCAAGAGCTGTAGACAAAGGCAGCTGTCGCAAACGTAGCAGCGGGCTGCGTTAATTAACGCTCTGCAAAACGTGGCGTATACGTAATGCGGCGGAATTACATTTGCCACACGCGCATTTCGCTTGCACACACAGAGGCAATAGCAAAGCAACACAATAAGCGAGGCAAGACTCGATGAATGAGCGTATGCACACATACACACATCTCTATACACACACACACACACACACACACACACATATACATCCGAATACACAAAAAGAGTGTGCCTGCTCATTGGGGCGCAAGAAAATTAGCCTTGAACCTCGACATAATTGCAGCGCAGCAGCTGCGACGTTGACGCTCACGCTGTCGTTGACTGCAGGAATATGCATTAGCTAACCAAGAGTAAGCTTTGACCAGGCACGGAGTCTCCCGTACCCCGTGCACAATTTCAGAAGATCTAGACAGCTATAATTGAACGTTGAACTTAACATAAGAAGTGCTCTCAAATTGCAACTCGCACATTTTATAATGAATATAAAAAATATCAAAAAATCAAATAAAAATATGAGAAATACAAACAATAGCAATAACGAAGAACAAGCGATTGCTGTTAAGTGATTTGAAATTCATCGGGTCATCTATTTGGTCATTAAAATGGTATTAAAATCTTTCTGATTTAAAAAACTTTCTCTGGCAATCAAGGAATTTCCAATAATATTTAACAAAAGTTCGTTTTTGTTCATTTGAAGAAAAAAACATCTTTCTGAATTTTGAGCCGCGAGATAATACTCAGATCCTATATAAACCCGGTGCTGCTGCTTTTAAACAATTAGTTCGACTCAAATTTTCGTAGAAAAATCAACAACATAAAGCTCCTTTTTTTTGCCACCATCCTTGTGCTCGCACTTTTGGCAGTAAGCGATGATAAGTATCATAATAATCTACAGAATATATATAAAAAATTACGAGTAATACAATTAAATATGTTTTTTTTCTACAGCCAAACCACATGTGGATGGAATTATTCAAGGCTGGGAAATAACGAGAAAAGTATATCGTGGTTGATTCATTTACAATACCACATCGATTCCAATTTAATAAATATATGATTGAGTAATAATTATTAAAAAACTAGAAACTCTTTTTAGAATTAAATAATAAAGTCTAGCTCTTAAGAATCTACTCGTTAATATTTCTCAGAATTTAACTTGAGTTAATTTCTATCGCGGCCTAAGACCCTAATTATTCAAAGTTCGCTCCTGGCTCTGACGTCAGCAAAGAGCACACAAAGCGGTACCCACTTAAAGTTTGACCGCAACTTGAGGCGAACTCTTTGCCATTTTCCCTCTCTTTCTCTCTCTCTTTCTCTGTCAATGTTGCTGTTGGCACTTACCTCGTGTCCACATCTCGGATCGCATTGCAACGCTTTGGTCAGCCGCTGATAGGGAGGCGTTGGCGCTGGCGGCTGACAAATTGTCAGCGGCGGCAGCGGCGTCGACGGCGGCTGCGTCGCTTTCACAGTGACTGAACTGCGCAGCGTGTTGGTATCCACGGCTGCCGTTTTGTTGCTGTCTCTATGTCAGCGCCTGGAGGTCTAGATAAAGGGGTCGCAGGTGAAGATGGAGGTGGAGGTGGAGGTGGCAGTCAGTCAAAATGGCAACTTGTTGGTCTTGGGCTTCTTACGACTCTCGAACTGTTGCTTGTCTATAAGTATTAGCCGTAACTGTCTATTGGTCTAACTTTTTGTCTAGCTGAACTCGCCACTTAGATTCCAGGTTTCGATTGGGGCTTACATTATAAAAGAGTTTCGTTTAAAGCTGAAAGTATAAGGAAAATAAATTATTGTAGTACAGATAATTAAGATAATTGCACTTGTAGTAAATAAAATAATCTGTCGACCCAAAAAATGCATTTCCATACTTCTAGAGATTATTAAAACACGCTTTAAATTCGATATTAATTTCAAATCCATTTCGCTTTCGCATCGGATAAAACAAACAATTTTCAGTCAAATTATCACACACGTTGTTAATATATTACAGATAAGACTTAAATTCAATATCAATTTCAAATCAATTTCGCTTTTGCATTAATTTACTCGGAGCATATTTGCTGGACTGCATAAAATTAAACGAGCCTTACAATTGTGCTTTCCACAAATCTGTTTCACTCAGCATTGTTTCCATTGCAATTTTATAGAAATTATTCATTAGCATATTTAATTGGGGTCAGCAGAAAATTTTCCCGCTCGATGGCAGCAAAAATTCTAACGAATGCGCAATGAAAATGGGGGAAAGCTGCGTTTATATCGTGCAATAATTGTATTGGCCAGTTATGAAAATGGGCCAGAAAACTTTTATGTCGGTTGTTGGGCTCGTAATCAATATGCATGGCCCGAGCTGCTCATCTAATTAGGAAGGACCGCCGACAGGGACTAACAAGTTTAGTTATCCCAAAAGAATATGAAAAAGAGGGGAAAAGATTTCCAATAAAGCAATAAGCAATTCTGTGTAATAATTTAATAATAAAAGGTCTAGGGTATCTGGGCAGCAGAAAACAGCGCAATTTCATTTAGCTGACAGAACTCTTCCATCTAACGTTTCCGAGAATCTTCTCCCCTTGGCCCTCTCCGCCGCTTTAGGGTCGCACAGCAAAAGTTAACGTGAAGTAATTACGTAAATGGATTTTTCTGCGTTGCTCAAATTTCCTGCACGTCCTCTCAAATGAAACATAGAAACGACTCAAGCAGCAACAACAGTAACAGTAACAGCAACAGCAACAACAATAACCATCATGTTTATATGGCTGTTGCCCTCGAAGCGTGACAGGAAGTTTCCCAGGAAGGAAGCGAGCAAAAGGCGCAAGCAAACGACGACAACGCTTTCTAGACATATAGCCAACAATATTTCAACTATCAACATTTTTAAAATATATTATAAAAGACCACAAAGGCCAATGGCAGACCACAGAGGCAGAGCGGAAGGGGGAGGGGGCCTGGAGAAACTTTTACGACAACTGTGCGACAAGTGACGCCATTTTATGATTGACTGACAAGTTTTGCACACAGAAAACGAATCGGGAAAGTGCTGAGCATAAAGATGAAGATGCGGACAAAGTGATTGAGGCAGCTTCAAGTGTGTGTGCAATTAAATTCACATTTGCATACATTCACATTTACATACATTCACATTTACATTTACATACATTTACATTTACATACATTCACATTTGCCTACACATTTCAGTCAGCCTCAGTCGCAATTTTCATTTGGCGCTCAAAAGTATGCAACATTTTTTTATACTTATCAAACATGGCGCAGGCGGAAAGCAGTCGAGTGTAATTGCATCTGTGCCTGTCTGTATGTGTGTGGGTGTGTTACCTTGAATGTTTCTTTTGCCACTCGACACTGGAGTGCATACATTTGCATGCTAATGTCAGATTTTCTCACTCTCTCTTTTTTACCGTGTCTTTCAGGTGCTTGTGCGTGCTGCTAGAATTACACTTTTAATTACAAAACTAAACATGAATGCATTTGATATCAAACGAAAACAGAGACGAGGCTCACTCACAGCTTATACTTGCAGGCAAATCTACTTCACAGTTGGTTGGAAACGATGACAAAATCCAGGCAAAATCTAGCAAAATGGGAGCGCAATGGTATATATGCTCTTGCCCAGACTATGGTCATATCTGGGTTATACATTACTTAGTACTTGTACACACAGTCAAAGACAAATTGGCAAGTTATGTCTGTGAAGTACAGAAGCATACACGCACACGCACACACACACATACTTATATCATTGAGTCAAATTTATAAATTGAAAGCCGTTGCAGTTGCACATGAACCAAGTCACTTAAGCTTAATTGAATTTGAAAGCATGCAAGTAGATGAAACTATTTGAGGATCCCGAGTCCTTTACTAATCTAGCAGAGGGTTTAGTGCAAACATGTTGGCAATTAAAAGACGACTAAAATGAGAAAATTTGAGAAGACCAACTATCCACATAGAAAATGACTTTGATTTGTATGGGTTAATGCTGTTTAAATTTTAGTTGGATCTTAGTTTTTGCTTCACAGAGTTGTAACTTCGTAATATATATATCCACGACTTAAGTTTGCCAAAAATATTTTAATTAGAATAAATGGCATGCCAATAGCTATAAAATTAATTAAAACTAATTAAATATTAAAACAATTTAAATGGAGCTGTGCAAGAAAATAATGTAGCTAGGTATTTAGAGGCATTTAAAGGGTGATTAATTTCCAATTTCTAATTCATTAGGGTTATCCCAATTAAAAGTGTCGAGTATGTCTTAAAACTAAAATTATTTTTGTAATAAATAAATAGTGAAATATGCTAATCAATAATGTCTTTTAAGCAGCTAGGCAATCAATTTGTAATAAAACTCCAACTCAATTATAAACTATTTTGTTAGTGTCAGCACAGTGAACTCTTCTACTAAACAACTAACAATTATTTATTGCTTGGCAGTTGGGAAAATTCCATTAGCTGCTTTAACTATAAGTCTTTCGTTCAGCAAAACAAATCAATGTGTAATTCAAGTTTACAAACATAACAGGCAATTCTCTCATGCCACTTGAAAAGTCTTGGAACAGTTAACGGCTGAGATGATAAAGAAGAAGATGGACACAGTGTGTACTTGCCAGCATCTGCACTCAAGCAGCTAACTGAAAATTTGCAAATTTTTGGGTCAAGTTCAATTGGCACCATTAATTATGGGAAGGACTTGGCACTGTTGACTGACACCGAGCGTGGAGCAAGTTCAAATAAATTGCACGCCGTGTAGAGCTAAGTGAGCGAAACGCCCTCCAAGTGGATAGCCACCATCTCTTAATCTCCCTCTACTGCCACGCCTCCCCTTGCTCCGCCGCCTCTATGAGTCTGTCTACCTTAGTGCGTATTCTGTTTGCCTCTTGGCATAATTAAAATATTTGCAGTATATGAATCATGTCATGCGAGTGAATCAGATTTGAACAAGTTGCGTAGATGTCGTCCGATAAAAATAACAAACAGCACAAAATGCAATTACAAATGCACAAACGGACGGACGGACGGACGGACGGATGGATGGACAGAGAGGCGGGTGGTGCGGTGGATGCAGCACTTGGCTAGAGGCTAGTCGAGGCATGAAAATAGAAATGCTCCAAAATAAGCCGCAGCTGCATAACGAGCACAAGGACACATGATGTTGTTTTGTTGTTGCCGCCAACGGCAGCAACATCTGTGTAATTTGTTATGGGATGCTTTCTACTGCCACGCCCATTCACCCATTTGACTACAAAATCGATCGGCATCTCCATAAATATTCCAAAAGCCACAAGAACAAAAAGAAAGTGTTGAAAATGAAATTAACAAACATGGAAATACAGTCGAACTTCTTTCTCTAACTCAAACTTAATCGAGTGGCAATAAAAAAAAAGAATTCCATAAGTTGAAGTCTATGAAATTCAAACTTTTTCTTGTAATTTATTTATTTATTTACTTAACTGTAATTTAAATATATTTTTTAATCTTAATGTTTAATTTAAAATAAAATTGTTGTTTCGGCTGCTTTTAGCCTGATATTAAATAAATAAATAATTGGGATTCGAATTAGGGAAGTACGACTGTAGTTATGTAAGAGACAGAAACTGAGAATTCTGTACACAAAACATGGCATAACTAGCCAAAGGAAAAAGGAAGCATACAAATGGCATTTATCACAATTTGCACGTATAATTAGCCACTCGAAATTCCGCATTCCAAATTCAAATTCAATTGCAATTCGAATTTGAATTTCATAAAGCAAATGCGACAACAAAAAACGAGCTGCTTACGACGCGGAAAGGGGACAAAGTAGTGGTAATGTCCTTCAACTTCAACTTCAATTTCCAAGTGCCCGAGGGGGTTTTTGAGCGGGCAAAGGGCGGTACATAAAATGTTGGCCAACATAGAATAAATAACGACGGCAACACAACAAGAGCAAAAGTATAACGAGTATAGCAATAGGTTGGTCAATAGTCCTGTAAAGCATATACGACACTTAAAGGCTCTACAAAATAGATAGAATTCTTACTGGCGTAAACCAATTAGCCAAGACTTAATTCCTGCTAATAACAGTGCCAGAACAAATAAACAATTAACTTTTCATTCTCATTTTAACACAATTTTGTCACATGTTTGTCTTTACAGATATAAATGGCTCGCTTACTTTTTTTGTATACGGTAACTTTTTTAATATAATATTTTGAAACCCCCACGCAATTAAATCGTGGTACAATAATACGAGTATAAAATTTTCAGATGGCAGCAAAAATCACTTTAGCTGACAATAATAATAATAAATGTTATTCGTGCAGCAAAAGTTATTCCACGAATTCGCTTAGTGTAAATATTTAAAGCTTGAAAATAGATTTTAATTATTTGCAGTCGAAATAAGTAGTAAACTATAAATATAGTATAGTATAGTATATAGACATAAATATGTCAACAAATTGTATTATCTATTAATGATGCCAATTAGATTTTTTTCAAGTATGTTTTTAGATTTTTTAATATAATACTGTTAATTAATTAAACTTTAAAAATATGTGACCGGGATGCGAAATAATTTTTTAGGTTTTGAGTGTAAATTGTGGAACGAAAGAGTGCACAGAATACATTAATCAAATTTCTAATTATCTTGAAAATATTCTAACCTTGTCTAGAGATTTGCAAATTGAATTAATAATGTAATTGAAACAACTTTAAGCATTAAAATATATCAGTAAATTAAGTTCAGCAAAAGTTGTCTGCTAGCTCGAGGAAATACTCAATTACTTTGAGTTTGTGTAAGTCTCATGAAGAGTCTTAAGACCTTCAGTTTGGTTTGACTCATTTGCCAGATAACAAATTTAAATAAGTTCATGTATTCGCAAGAGCTAAATTTAAAACTGAATTATAGGTGGGCAGCCAAATGGTTGGTTAAGTGGACAGAACTTGACTTATCGCAATTGCCAGCAATTGTTACAAGCAATCCAGGTGAGCTAAAGTACCCACCATTATAATTCTCTAATGGCAATTCGCAGTAATGCAAATACTCGCACTCCCGTCGACCTCCGGAGAACATGGGAGCAGTCAACCAAAGTACAGCGCCGATAAGCCAAAACAAATTTCTCAGTTGTTTTTTTTTTGGCTATGAGGGATGGAAGGGGAGCTCTCGAAATACCTGGAGAGGTTGGAGGCGACGTCCATTTGGCGGTGGTTTTTTCCCAGGCGAAGGCAAAGAAATGAAATAAAAATTTGCATAAAAAAACCGAAAGTTGTGCGGAAGTTGTATGCGAATTTCGCATGGGCGCACGCCGAAAGTGGGCGTGACCCAAACGCCGTAAGGTGTAATGACTGTGGAATGTCGTAAATTTTTAAATTACTTCATTTTTTTTTTTTGCACCACTGCACTGTCTACGCCTGTGTAAATGGTTTGGTTATTTCGGCTTGGCGAAGAATTGGCACAGGTCAGACACTGCCAGGGGGAAGATGGGGAGCTTGGGACTGGGAATTTCCGTTGAAATGGTAAATTATAAGCCACGCACCAGTAAACGCCGCCAATCCAAGCCCAAAGCTCTCGACTTAAACTCAACTGCTGAGCCAAGCGCTGAGCGCCTTCGCCTTTTGTTAACTGAATGACAAATCTATTGCCGCGATTCTCCAATCTATTACACTACACTACACACACAGAGACAGCGCAGGCGTAAATGAGTGTCAGACGCGGAGCTTAAACAATTTAAAGCAATCAAAAACTGTGCAAAAAAAAATAAATAACAAATGTGAAGTAAACAAATAAATATGCAGTTATAAAGCATGCTCAACTTGACGATATCCTGTTGGCAGCATGTGTAACTTACTACATATTTATTTTTGTAATAAACTACATATTTATTTAACATCAGCTAAAAGCAATAGAGAATATTTTATAAAAAAAACTCATCTCAATAAAATAATAAAATATAAATTGATTTTAAACAACTTGGTCAAGTAATCTTAAAAGAAATTAAATAAAATTTTAAACATTAAACGTAAAGGTTCTTACAATGGAGCTCAATGAATAAATTATTGAGTATACGTATTAAGTATACTCCTTGCCCTATAATACTAAGTAATTTGTATACATTCTACATTTTAATTTCCAAATTTTGGTCTCTCTACTTAAACCGTCTCTATTTTCAAATAACAATAACTACCCCATTTATAATTATTTTACAGGGTATACAAAGAAAAAAACGAGCACTTCGAGAGGCGTGTAGCAAGTGAACCAACATCGACATCGACACCGATGATGTCAAGCCTAATTTGTTGGCTATTGGAGCACCCGTGACCAGGCTGACAGTCGGACAGTCGATACTCAATGTCATACCCATTTTGAGTTTTCATCATCTGTAGAGGGCGGCTCAAGTACAGTTACACGCACTTGTGACGTGTTCACTTAACCAGACAAATAGACCGAGTTCCCCCTTTGTGTTCGAACTAAGGGACAACAGATTGTTCACATTGTTTTCGGTTTGCAGCCTCATCGATAGATTCGTTTGGTCTTTTGTTGACAGCCAGTCCAACTACAAGTCTACTTATATTGGAACGGAGCAGTTGACACGTAATAGACGCTAACTGAACGGCGCCCTCATGTCGCACATATCATGCAAATTAATATTAATTAAGTGTGTCTCAATTTCCATTAGCTATTGTGTTATTTCGAGAACACAAACTCGATGTCGGGTAATCGAGATGAATGGCAAAGATTAGGTTCTGTCTGGGTTTCGTGTATTTTGACCAAGTGCCCTGGAACTTTCTCATCATCAGCAGCTCAATCTCAAGTAGTAATCAGGCTGAGAAGTAGATTGTCATACCAACGAGTGTCAAGGATTATGAATAGATGAGATTAAAATAGATATGTATATATATACATATATATAAATACGTAGCTAGTCAGCAAATCGTTCAAGCGCTTTATTATGAGTGTTAAAAATAACTTTAACCTATATTTATATGTATATTAATATACCTACTTTATAAATACATTCTTGGTCAGCGTTGAGGAGTAGACGGTATTATTGTGTCATATATAAATAATTAGATCAAACTCAAATTTATATTATAACAAAATTCAAGGAGTATGAAAAAGTATTCAGTCTATTCGACCTCCTAAAGATAGTTTATAATTTTTGAAGTAGGCTGTTTTTATGAAAGAGCTCTGGGTATTGGAATTAAAAATATTATAATTAATTTTAAAATATCCAGTGATTTGATTGGTATTAGAAAGCATCATAAATGTTATTTTTTATGCACCCACAAATCAATTAAAAATTACTCATATTTAACCATAGCTAAAATTGTATATGACTGAGTAAATACTCTGGAATGGGCGTCTATGCATTAGCATTTTTAATTGCTTCATTAGCGATTTGGTATCTAAAAATAATCGGAGTATAAAAAAAACAGAAAACCAAAACACGCAAGGGCTAGCTAATTGAAGCCTCAATCTCACGATACTAAGGGAACAGCAAAGCTCTTCGGCTAATAACAATAAAGCCCACTGAAAGAATGTTTAACTATAAGTTGATGTACTTCAAATTGTTTATACTCATAATTATCAACAACTACAAGGCACTTTTTTGATTTCCTTTTTGGAATAAACTTTGCTGTTGAGTTTGTTTGTTTGCCGAGAAATTTCTACCATTATACACTGACAAGAAATTTAAGTGATAAACAAATGTAATTCCAAAAAAAAAAATAATTTTATTAAATTTATTTTTATTCAGCTATTTATCTACAAATTAAATATTTCTACGAGTTAAAAAAAATATTAAATGTAAACATCAAGAAAAGTTTGAGCTGCTTATGGCTTAGGATTTGGCCAAAAAGAATTACCAAATGCTAATGAATTCAGTTCTTAAGAAAGTTTCTGTATAAGTTGCATGACCAAAAAAGGGAAAACCTCTACGCCAGGATATATATTTCCAAATAATTTATGTGAAATTGCCACATAAATCTTGAGAACTAAACGAAACCCAAGTAAATTGTGATGGAAGTGTGAAGAGAAAAAAATGCAAAGGGGAGACCTACCCCAAGGAAACATTTACAGTCACATTAACACACATACAAATACAATCACAAATTGTGGTTAGTGGAAAGTCTTTCAAGTTTTCTCGCCATAAATTTTCATTTTGTTTGCTTGTTGCATGCAACGTTTAATTTAATTTTCACTTCATTTATTTGAATACATATTATTGAAAATTATTTATTTAAACGCACACAAGTGTGCGTCTATGTGTGTGCGGTATTTATGTACATACATATATTTATAGCGCGGAGACATTACCCATGTTTTATTTATAATATTTTTTTTTAAGTACAATGAGCAAAACGGCGAACGCACCGACAAAACTGGCATTGAGTGTTTACACAGGCCTCGACTCGGATAACTGTGTGTATAAGTACGAGTGTGTGTGTCTAGATATGTAAATATATTATGACAATAATACATACTTAATAGTACGTCTGGGCAACAGCAACAACCATAAGGCTGCACGCCTATTTGCACAGCAATAAAGTCAATTTAGTTAGTGCGGCGCAAGCTTCATTAAGTGCAGCCGAAACGCGCGACATCGTCGACGGAACAGAAGTTCCCCACCCACCCCTCACCCGGCAGTTCATCCCCCGTATCCATGCCTATGCCTGGTAAATCCTACTGTGCAACACTTAGTGTGCTACACAAGTACAAATATTTGGCATTGTTGCTCCTTATTTATTTTCTCTCGTTTTTTGGTGTGTAAATTTATTTGTTGCGTGTGAATGAGCGCTCAATTTGCTTGATAAGAAGACAGCGACGACATCATTGACGATAACTGAAGCTGCTCTGAGAATCCCAGTGTGTGGGTGACTGCGGCGGAGGAGGAGGGACAAAGGTGGGCAGACAGCAAACACTGAGCAAAATTTGATAATGTCCTTTGCCAGATTTGCCATTAATTATTAATATTCCATTTAGCAAAAAGCTTAAGGAAATTGTCTTCAACAAGCTTGCCATTGTCAGCAACGGAAGCTGTGAAGAGAGAGTAAGTGAAAGAGAGAGAGAGACAGAGAATAGAAGGAGCAGAGATTTTCAATGCAAAGTGTTGGTCTTAATTAGAAGAAGATGTTGGCAAACCATATTCTACACCAAGAGCATCATGAAATTGGGTTGTTCAGTAGATAAAAGAGACTTCTGGAGACAATTTATACACATATAATGTTAGATAATTATTTATAAAATAACACATAAATTCTGCATGTTTGCAGAATGTGCTGTTGATTTAAGAGATCAAATAATCTTTTGATTACTCAATTCCATTTCAGTCAGATTTTTCTTTGATTTTGTAATGCTTTAAATTTAAGAAATTTCAGTTATTATTATCTTTCAACCCTTTTGATTTTTATCAAGGTTGTTTGGGTGCCAAGCACTTGAATATTTCGCTCAGTGCACTCTTATGTCTCAGTTTAGTATGCAATGCAAAGTTTTTTGCATAATGTGCGTTTAATAAGGCAGGCGGTGTTGAAGTTTGGGAAGCTGACAAAATGTAACACATACGCCATGTGGGACGTCAAGGCATTGTTGAGGGCTTTTCAACATCCCCACATTAGAGCGTATAAGTGTGTGTGTGTGTGTGTGTGTTGTGCATTGTGAACTTTAGCTGCCTTGAAACTGATTATTACTGCTTGACACATTCGCTTGAGTCGTCAACATCATCAATATTAACATCGACATCGATGGCATATCGACATGCACATCAAGCATACGACCCATTGTAGTGCGACTTATAGACAAAACAAAACTTACATAGTAGAATGCAAATACAGACTCACATGTATGTAAGAATATAATGTTGTGTTTGTATTTGCACTAGCACCCGTAATACGCTTTAGTTTTGCATTGGGTTTTTGCGCAAATACGAAAGTGGCAAACGTAAAAGTGAAAATAAATAAACAAAAATATTACGAGAATGAGAATGGGTAAGTCTGAGAATGAGTAGGAGAACGAGCATGTTTATGGGAATGCGAATGGGTAAAAGAAATAAGAATGAGAATAAGCAAAAAGTCAAAGTCTTTGCCTTTTGTTGCGTGTGCACTTTTGTGCCGTATGCGTCTTCCATATAGATATAACAATTTGTAACTATAGAAAAGCTCAACAGAAATAATTGAATTAAGAAGATATGATATAATACATGATGATTATAAGAAGCTCAACAAATTTTCGTTGAATGCATATTCATCCTAAATTTGATTAGGAATTGCATTAGACAAGAAAAGCATACAGTTTGTAATGTCTCAACATTAAAATTCTTAAGATGTAAGTGGATTTAATATAAAATTAGAATTTTATTATAGTGTTTAAAATGTCGAAACACTATAAATAAGTAATATAATTATAGAAATATAATGACATATAAGATAATTATAAAATGTCATCAAAATACCTTCAAGATTTCCTCTCACAAGTGTGAAATATATTGTCAACAATCAAATTAGATTTAAATTTGACGGAGCGTAATATTAAGAAATGCCCTTACAAAATAAACAACTTCAAAATTTCCAAAGTGAAATAAAGTTAGGTTTGTGAACAATGAACTAATTCAAGCAAGTTCTTTAGCTTTAATAAAGTTCCCAGAATTTAGTGGTAAATTCGCTAAAAGAGATCATCAGATCGTACAACAGGTTTATAGTGCTTGGAAGCGTAACATCGGAAGCTCGTCGCAGGGAACATTGTCTACTTTTATTATTTGTTTTCTTTTTTTTTTGCACTTTAATTTTGTAATCTTTCGCCGGGCTGGGGCAAAAAGCTGTTGCTAGTTGCGGGCAATAGCCCCACAGCGCATTACATTTGATTATGTCTCTATACGAGACGGTTGCGTGTGTGTGTGTGTGGGTGTAGGTGTATGTGTGTGTGTGTGTGCATGAGTGCAATGGTGGACGGGTACTACGCCTTATAAATCGTAAACCATTTGCCCGTTTTGTCCAACTCCCCCCTTTATCCATTGGACGGTCGACGATGCCGACGGCAGCAACAGTCACAGGAAGGAAGCTTCAAGACACGATTAAATCAGCAAATAAAATAGCAAGTGAATGGCAAGAGAGCAACAAGAAATTGAAGGCAGCTTAAAATGAATGCGAATGCAAACGTTGCAGAAAATATACACACATTAAATAAAATACTAGGGCGAAGTGAAAGAGGTGAACAGACGAAGAAAGAGAGAGAAAAACAAAGTGTGAGCTGAGCGAATGCAAACAACGCCAACGAAAAATGCTAAATAAATAAGTAAGAAATGAAAGTGCTTAACGTGCAGATACCCTTTAGTAAATATGGAAGATCTTTTATTTTTCTCTGCTTCACATTTTCAGATAGTAAACGTTTAACAGCAGCAAGACTTAGTGAATTTCCGACTAGAAGATACCCTGTAGGACAAAAAGATAATATTCCAAAGTATACCTTTGTATACCAGAAACCATGAATATAATTTATATATGTTACCCCCAAGAAAGTGATGCATGAAAACATTATCTCTAATATTAATTCCATTGAATGCTCTTGCTATCTGAAATAATTCCTTCGGTTTCCAAATTGATTTATTTGGTATACCCCTCCAATCAATTTTATTCACAAAGGGTATAAAAAGTAAAGTCAATGAAAATGTTGAGAAATGAATTTTTTCAAACCAAATTTGTTATGAATAAGGTAGGTAAGGCAGGAAAGAAGGACGGAAGAAGGTGGGCAGAGATAAAGAGAGGGAAGAAAGCGAATGAGCAAAATAAAGAGCTGAATGACTGACTAAGGTCGACTTTTTGATTGAATGCAAAGATAACTGAAGGACAGGTTCCATCCACACCGGATGGAAAATTGATTACAGCATGTGCAGAAATGTAAATAGCAGCTGGGGAAATACTACAATATAGCCATATACTCGTATATGGAGTATTGACTCGGTTGTAGTCGTAGATAAGCGTGCAAATTGCAGCACAGCGTGAACTTGTCCAAAATCCTTATCACCGTGAACATATTGACATATCAAATTGTACAAATGTTGCTACTACTAATGCTCGACAATAAAACAACAAAAAAAGACAACGAGATAATTAATAAAAAAAATAGAAGTGTAGTCAATAAAACTATGATGACGTTTAAGATTTAACCATTGGGAAACAGACAAATCTTTGAATTAGTACTTAAGTGCTCTAATGGAGATTATAGATTAATAAGACAATGTATCTTTTTGCTATAACAATTAAGTTATACTTAAGGATAATAAGAATCAGAGGAGAATATAGAGAGACAATATCTTACATATTTATTTCTTATATTTAATAGTAAAATAAAACAAGAAGAGAGCAGTACAATGCTCAACTTTAAAACGTGTTGATTAAAGGTCTAATTTAGTTTCAATTAAATTATAATTAAATTTTAATCACAAGCCTTATTGTCGAAAACAAAAATGTGCGTTGAGAATCTAAATCAACGCATACAAAATTTAATTTTCACTTTATTTAAGTGAATTTAATTCCCTAGAGTAAGTGGTAAGTATAAATAAATGAGAGCTATAAGCAAGTACTTGCTATATAACTGCCAATTTATGCTGGCGTAATAGATTGGAAGGGGAATACCCTAAAGGCAGCACTGATAATATAATAAAAAGGTATCAGGTTGAGTCCAAAAATCGCATTATGTTTGCCATCTTTTGGCCAATTACGCAGGCAGTTCAAATGGCATTAGCCACAGTCAGAGCTTCAGGCCAATTAGACTTCAATGCGCAACGGCGAGGCAAATCAAGACCTGGTCAAAATAAATTCAAGAGCTACCTCCTCTCCCAAAAATGAAGTTACGTCTTTTGATTCACTGTCGTTGTCGTTGTCGATGAGTCACTCCCTCACCCCCCACCCCTTTCGCGTAAAAAACACTTTGGAAAATCATTGTCCAAAAAGCAGTGAACAAATTGTGGCTCCAACTTGAAATTGAGACCAAGATAGGAAAGATTTCATTCTCAACTTAATATACTCGTATTTCGCTGTTTTTGCTGGTCTTTGTTTTTGCCTGTGTTGACAGACAATTCACTCGCACTGTCAGTTTCCCAAGCATTTCGGAGGGAAGCCTCTTCACCAGCGGAAGGGGGAGAGGGGCAGTATTTTTTATAGCAAGTCAAAAACCTATTAATGCTCAGAAAGCGCGTTCAACTTGTTACAATTCTTTACGTTTGACTCGGTTCATTTTTTTTGTTTTTTTTTCGTGTTTCCGTTTGTTTGCGAACTTATTTGTAATACCCTGCAAATGTGTTTTGATTAGGTATACATTTGTTTAATTACTTTAGGTAGCAGATATTAATCCTTTGTTATTAGACATTTTATTCTTTTAATATAAATTTTTAAAGAGAATTGATATAAAAAGTATAACGTTACTAATAACAATGGATAAATCTCAATGATAAATATTAATACAATTAACAAATGATTAATCTCAATGATTCATTTGAATGGTCTGTGTGTAAATAAAATGCCTATTAAATTAAAACGTATCTTTATTACATTGGATTATTCAAAATGATTTATTAACAATCACTTTTGAGTACTACGAAAGTCTTTATTTCCTCACACTATTTCTTGGCAAACTTAAAGTCTTTTTTGAGATTCTAACATAAAATAACAGACTGTTGACCGTATTCGAGGGTATTGCCAAGCTGGTCACTCTCCAGCTAGCCATTATTATATATTTTCAACTATTTCCGCTAGTCTGCAGTTCTGTGTGGCTTTTGCATTAGACTCGCTTCTGCTTTTACTCATAGTTAAGGTTTGGATTCCGGTTCGAGGTTTGGGTTCCTGTCTATCTGTGGGTCTCTGACTTTAACTGCTATCCGAATTTATCAACAGACCTGAGTGTCTCTGTGTCTGTATCGTGTCATATGCCGCATTGTTTGACATGAGTTTAATTTTGTTCAGAAAAATAAAAGAACGATACAAATTGCAATTGCCTCCGGCCCTTTCCCCGCCCATTTGCCCCATCACCAGTTTCAACTGTTTCAACCTGTACACAATATTTGGCACTGTGTCGCAACGTGAATCGATATGTGGCAGCAATAACGGCGGCAAATTTCATAAATAGCTCCATGTCAGTCGAAATTTTTGACTTTCAACCGTGTTTGACAAGTTCCCACTATCGCCTGCCTCTGTGTGCTAGAGGCCTCTTGTCAATTGGGAGCACTACATGAGGCCCGAAATGAATCAATTTCAATTAGGGTAAGTGGAGCACCTGGCTGCCAACCTGCTGTTGGGCAATAATTAAGCTGCGTGCCATTACGCTTTGCTGGCCAGGATCATTTCGCTTAATTCAATCATCTGTCGCAGCGCCGTCGTTCATCAAGCGGACTTTGACACGGCGGTGAGAAATTGGTTTGGTGGAGCTGAACTGACTCTGAACTCGGGAAATAATCACCGGAAATCTGTGAGCGGAAATGGATGTAATAATGGCACCCAAAATGGACGACAGCCAAACGTTAGGCGTCGCATTTAGCCAAACAAAGTGTTGCCCAAGTTCCCAGCTGTCGTTGCTCCAAGTCCCAACTCGCCAGTCCAATTCCGGGCCTTAAACAAAGCGTCATTCGGCATGCCAACGGCTCATTAATTTGTATTCATAAATTACGCCAAACACAGAGAAGAATATGAACTACCTTGGAGTTTGGCATATGGCAAAGTGGAAATCAATGCAGTTCCCACTCAGCGAATCAAGTCGAATTGCAAACCAAGATTTTGTGGACTGAAATGGCGCCTCACCAACCTCAACTGGTTGATTAGAAATACGTCTGGCAATTTGGGCATTAATCTTCATAACGATAAGAATTTATCAAAATGCACGTTGACTGCTCAAAATACATTAACATTATTTTTGGGGAACTCTTTTTTGTATCCCACATAATGTGTTATTCCCACAAAGGGGATTCATACAATATCAGTGTTACATTCTTAAAATCTTAATGATGGGATTTTATATCTACCGAGTGGTATTTAACATTTTCTATAAATAAAAAGACCCAATATTGACAGTAGATTTTAACTTAAAAATAATATAATTGTTGATCTTAATATTATAAGTTAGTAAACCAAGTTTAATGTAAAATATATTGTAAATCTTTAAAAAAAAAAAGGGTTCAGTTGTCGATATAACTCCAAGTAATACCGATAAATCGAGTTTTCCTAAAAAAAATTGAAGAAAATGTAATAAGAAATTCAAACACACTCGTTAAAGTTACTAAGCTAAGAAATATTTTCCATACGTATTTTTTTAAATGATGACACTAGTACTTAAATGTCTTAAGATAGAGCAAACTTCCATGTTTTTGGATCTTTGTCTTTCAGTAGCACAAAAAATAAAAATTAAATAAGCACACAATAAACTTTACTGGCGGACAAAAATATGGTCCAAAAGGCGTGAAATTGAGCTGTAAGTGAGCATTTAAGCTTATTAAAAATTGACTCACAATAAATTACGTATACGCACAGTGTGCGTGCAGCAAATGCCGTTGCCGTTGCCGTTGCCACAACTGTCAAATATAACAATTTGTGGATTCAATCAAATGTCAATGCACATAATTGTTGCCACTTATCAATGCGTTGACTGTCGCAGCGTCGCGTCGGCTGCATGGCTCGTTGCAAATAAACGGAGTCAAACATTGCCCCAATTACCTACACACACACACACACATGCTTTTATCTAACTCTCCCCAACACAAAACTCCGAGACATTCACTAACTTATGTTGACTGGGGAATAGGAGTGAGAAAGTAGCGTATGGTTTATAATTCAATTAATTTTAATATGATGCTCGTAGGATACGACGAGAAGGGGGAGGAGGAGGAGCAAAGCGCTGATAACAGACTTTTTATGCATTTACTAAGCGCAAATTGTGCACAATTAATTTTGCATTTTATCTAGTCACAACGACAACAACTAAAACAACGGCAATGCCAAAAAGATACAAATCAAAAAAATCAACAACAAATTGCAATGCAAACAAAAAAAAATAGGAAAAGAAAACCTCTGCGGGGGCTGCTTTTGTGCTTTTATTTTCGAATTTTTGAATTGTTGAAATTTGTATTTGCACTGCAGTTTGCTACTGTCACTGGGGCAAAACAGCGACCGCTCATTTGGAGGGCTAGGGGAATTGTTGTATCTGTAAGATACGCGATAAAAAGCTTAGCAGCTGGTATTTACCTTTATACTGTCGTGTCAGCTGCCACATGCGCTTCCAATGCCTCCACGCAAAAAATGCAAGCAACAATAAAGATGCGTTTAACACAAATTCTATTTTTTTAAAAGTCTTTTGTATATTGTTTAAATAAAAAAAATTTTTGAATACACCGCTGACCGCTGCTGTCCACTGGGCTTCACGGGTTCGTTCGTGCTTGTAGCTGTGTATAAACCGTTACGTTCTTAACGCGCCGCATGAACTTTTCAAACTGAGACCTGAGACCACGCGCGAGCGAAACGACGAGCGCTTCCAACCCGAGCAGCAATAACCCGAAGACGCGTCGCGTCGCATCGCATCGCGCCGGTCGCCGGCAGCAGCGAACGCTGCAGCAGCAGCAGCAGCAGCAGAGGCAGCCTCTGCCTTGCAAAAACCGAAAAGGGTAGGAAAAGTGGGCGTGAAATTACGCTCAGAATATTTGAGTGCGAGTCAAAGTTGTTGAGCAAAACTCAAAATCAGCCACGATTAAACGCGATTTGATTTAGGAGAAAAACATATCAATGTGAGATCTGAAATATAAGATATATTGACCATTCATCTTCTAAAAAAAAATTTAATTATATTTTTTCTTTGTATAAAGAAGACTGCAGAAGTCTCCTCTCCCCAATGATTACTTAATATAAATAGAAAAATATGTTTAAAATGTAATAAATATATTTCAATTTATTTTATTGCATTTATCAAGTATCTGTTTCATAATATTTTACTTAAATATTTGTTTCTTAGTATAAAGATGGCTCTGCACTTTTTATTCTCTCGCCCAACGATTATTTAACATAAATAGAAAAACATCTGTTTAAAATGTAATAAATATGGTATTTCAATTTATTGTATTGCATGTATCAAGTGTCTGTTTTATAATATTTTACATATTTTGTTTTGGTTTATTTCAAATAAAAATCTTTTCTTGCACAATAAAAATACTAAATGAGTTTAGAATTTGATTCTCGATGAATATGCCAATTTACATAACGCGTTGAATAGTAAATTAACAAATATAATTTTGTTTCTTAGTAGGCATTTTAATATTACGTGTAGGTTTTGTCTGTAAACTTTTACAAAAAATCACATTTTCAGCTGCTGCACTGGTTGGTTGGGTTAAGTTTTTTCTTTTGCAGTTATTTTTTTGGTATTAAAAGCATCCAATTATTTTAACAAATTTAACAAAATCTTATGCATAAGATAAATGACTAATGACTACAATTAGGCACGTTGACTGTAGGAAGTAGAACTAGCTGAAGAAGTAGACCGAGTCAAGGACATTGCGCAAATCAAAGTCGCCCTTTTGTGGCAGCTGTCTCAAAGTTCGATTCAGCTGACGTTTGGACAGATCTTCCACAGAGCCATCGTTGGTAAAGTCGCTGAGGATTAGAGATAAACATTTATTGGTTAGTTGCTTGTGTTTTGGTAAGGTTATAAGGAATCAAAGTTTGCAAAAATATATCAAGGGTTATTTATGAAAAAAAATTTAAAATTTTTAAAAATATCATACGTGTCTTGGAAGCTGTAGGTGTGCTGCATAAACTTGGACAACTGTTCTAGAATAGGTTCCGAGTGTAGAGCCACAAACTGTTCTCGACAGGCGCGGTTAAGTTCTGGCACGGTACACGCATGCGTCCAGAAGCAATCGTGCACGGAAACAAAGGTTAGGCCCTGTCTCTCACACTGCAACGAGGTGAGCATCATGTGCGATGAGTCCAGCGAGTGAATGAAGTTGGGTGGAAAGGCGTTCTTTTGCTTGAGAATGTTGGGACGTTCGTATAGATCCGTGGACATGTTATTGCTAACACGCAAGCCACTGCGTGGTGCGTGCTTCGCATCCTGGCGATTGTACGGCTGCACCACTGGAAGACCCAGCGGTGTGATCCACTCCACATTCTGGCAACATACTCCTGCGATTAAACGCGCACACTCCGTGAACCAGTCTTGAATCTCACGCGTCGAGGTGAACATTTCCCGCAGGCTTTCAAAGGTTTTTGTTGTCAGATACGTGGACGCAGGCCACACCCAATCCTTGGGGAAGTTATCAATGTCCTTCAGCTGTCGTGCAATCTGCAGACGTGCACCATAGCGGGTGACACCGTAAACAGTCGTCATCACCGTCTGCTTGATGACTTTTCGACGCACAAATCCCTCCAACGCCGCTGCTACATGCAATCCGTTCTGTGCATCCGTTTTGCGTGTTCGTTCCACAAGCGCCGCCACAGCACTGTAGACATCCTGCGGTATGGCCGAGGGTGCCAAATTAACGCTACATGCTCCAGCCTGGTCACGACCTAGAGCCGCATAATGTTGCAGTCCATTGCATGAGCCATCCTGATGTATGGGAAAGCGACTCAGATACGCAGCAGGATCCGGAAAACGTTGCACATTAGCGATTTCCATGCAACAGGCGAGTGTTTGCCACGGTTCATCTGACTTGGACCACCACATGCGACCTGTGAGTGGATTATCTGCCGAGTCCAATATCTCTGGCATAATTTCCTCCGCATACAACAGACGCTCACGCACCGAATCACGTTTTTTCAGACCTGTCAGATTAATGCAGTGCAGCTTCAGCCAACTGAAACCGTCGATGCCCAGAGGTTGAGCCTGATCAAAGATCAGCATCGAACGCGCCAGATCCGAGCCCAAGTGATTCAAGTGGGGCGGCACGGGATAAACACGACCACGAAAGTCCATATTATGTGGCAGCCAAAAGACCTTGTCACGGTACTGAAAAAATTGAAATTAATAAGGATTCAGAACAGCTACGTTTCCTGTTACTTACATGTTGAGCCAGCGACAGGCGATAGAGTGCGTCACACCACAAGCTGTACATTTCGGCCTGTCTGCGTCGATGTCCGAGCTTATCGCGAAACTGCTTTGCACGCTCCGCCGGCGAGACGGGATTAGCTCCACCACTTTCAATTTCGGCAGCTGTGGGCAGAGTTGGCAACGGCGGCAGGGAGCTGGGCGGCTGTGGCACATCTAGCTTGGCATCGCCACCGTTTTGGAAGACCTCAATGATGACATCCAACAGTTGGGTATTCACACGCCAAGGCACGCTCGCCAGCTGATTGAGAGAGTCGAGTGCCGGATAGAGATGTTGAGGATTAGAAGCTTGAATACGTTCCCACTGCTGCACTGCCTGTTGTGGCAGACGTATGAGCTCTGATTTGTTCAGCAAGTAGCCGCCGTTGTGTGGAGTGCTCCAGGGTTGCGGAGGACACAGCATGGGCACCAGATTCGAGTCAAAGGTGAGCGTCTGTTGACGTGAGGCGCGCAACAATCGCGACAGCACAGGATGTGGCTTTACCTCCTCCTTGACCAGTCGTCCTTGATTGCGGAACAGTGTATAAAAGGCGGGCAACACATTTTGAGGCGTCGTCGTTGTCGTTGTCGCTGTTTTGGATTTACTCTTCTGCCGCATTATTTGCGAATCAATTTTAATGTCCCGCATTAGAATATTGTAGAGAAACCGTCCAACGCCCATGAGCACATTCGCTGGCCACGGCACCTCGGGCAAATCCATCGAAGGTCCACTATGCCGCTGTTCGTGCACCAATCGTTGCCACATCTGTCGCGTATTATCCTGGGATTTTCCACTATCCCATAGCCCACAATATGAACTGTATATTTCTCCGATTTTCTCCAGCGTGCCATTGTGTTTCTTCAGTTCAATTTGATAACATTGCTGCACCTTTTGACCCAGTTCCTTGTACAGCTGTCCCACTGTGGGGCTAAAGGTTTCAGATCCTTCGGCCAGCTTGTAGATTTCCTTGATGAGTATGTCCGTATAGTGGCTTGAATCCAACACTTTCAAGTAGGTGTAGTAATTCATATATCCGTGCGGCTTGAAACGCACCTGAGCTCGCAACGTGTTCAGATCCCGCACAATCGCAGCTGAGATTTGCTTGCGCCAGTTTTGGTTGAGTTCCGTTAACTTTGTGCGCTGCAATAACAATAGGATGTTAAAGAGAATCCAATTTATTTATGACCTACAACTTACGCAAAATTCAGCATTGGCAAACGCTTTAGTTTTCTCAATGGACTTGATAGTGATGCAACCGTCCAGTTCAACTTGCAGCTGCTCCCGCGCCAGCTGCTCCAGCTGTGCTTTACTGTAGCCCCGCTTGGAGTTCATGATGTTGCAATTCTTCTCTGCGATTGCATCTGTTTCGTCACTCACGGGTATTACATATGCGTTGAGATCATTCAGCAGCTGGTTGTCGTAGCCCAGCTCTGGTGGCACATAAACTGGCGTAAAGTCAGCACGTACACGCCGAATGGCATCCAGCGCAATATCACGTTGATCCGATACGAATTTCGAGCGATCCATAATCCGAATTAGACTGTAGCCTTGCTGTTCCGCTTGCGTTATATACTGTTCAATTAATTGCTGATTCTGTGCATCCGACTCTACACGTCCAAGGCATTCGAAGACTGCTGCATAGGTTTGCTCGCTAAACTGCAGACCATCCTCATGGATTAGCTTGAACAGCTCCTGGCAGCGGTCAAATGAACCCTTGCCCGCATAACCGTGCAACAGAATGTTGTACAGATCAATGGAGATAATGTTTTGTTTCTGTTGTGCGTTGTTCTTTTTAACGCGAGTGCGATAGGCAAAGATTGTGGAGAGGGCACGACTCAACATATTGGCCGAGACGCACACATTTAGATACGTAGTCAAATTGATGGTTAACGCACGGTGTTTGGACAAACGCTCTTGCTCCTCATTGACGTGGATCTTCGACTTGAATCTGTTAATAATAATAAAGAGACAATAACAATGCTGATATTAAAGGAACTTGGATAGCACACACCGCTTCTTAGACTTGGCTGTTGCCGCGTTTATATTGGGCTGAATTGTTACAGCTACTTTTTGTGGCTCCTGGACGTCAATATAAGGCTCTATCGATTCAAAGGGATCCACCAATGCCGCATCATCTGCATGCTTGGGTGCATTTAAACTAAAATTAATATAAATTTATATTATTGATTACGGATTACAGATATGTTAGGCATTCACCTATAGCTCGCCATATCTGCTTCAATATTATCCTGTCGTTCATTTTCCATGCTCTCAATGATATCCCGATAATTGTGAAAGCTTTTCAGTATTTTAAGCACCTCATCCGGATTCGCAATGATCTGTTTTGTGTACATTTCCTTCCCAAAGAATATTAAGGGCTTGTCATCGTACATGCCCGCCTCCAGAATGGAACTGTCAACAGCATCCAAATCGATCTTTTGATATTCGGCGGGTTGTCGCTGCGCTGACTCCTCGTTGCTGGCTTTGGACGTCTTCCAATTTTCATTCAACAGGATTTGTTGATATTCTGAGAGCTGCAGCTGGGCTACATCTCCGCTGCTAGTTTTGCCCTTTTTTAGAAGACGTCGCTCCTCGCGCGCACGCTTCTCCAAAATTTGCATCTGAGTTTTTTGTATGAATTCGGCCAATTTTTTGGATTTTAATCGTTTAACGCGGGACTTACGCTCGCTGGCAGTGAGCTCGGTGACTGTAAAAATACGATTTTGCATTTTTAACTTTCTTATTGATAAATTAGTTTTTTAAAGTCTGTTTTACCTTCGAGCAGCTCCACATATTTGGCGTAGCGTGGTTTACGTAAACGCTTCTTTTTGGCCAGCGCAAGGGCGTCTGTTTGTGTGGGCGTGGTGGACTGTGTGCGTAAAGCAGTATTGGCATTTATTGTTGTTGTTGCTGAAATAATTATTGACATTATTTTATACGGTTTAGAGTTAACTTATCACACTTACTTGCCGGCGCTGGACGGTAGAGCATCTGATAATATTGCTGATATTGGGTCAAATTGTGTGCAGTGCTGCCGCAATTGCAACAGCCTGAAGTTGGTGCAGGCGCTGGCAACCGCAGCACTCTATGCATAGCTGTAGCGCGGTTAGCGCTTAATAAACGATACATATTGTTTTAACAATTGTAACGTTTGGTATTGTAATTCAGTTAATTTTCTCACAAATATTTAACGCTTGCATAATATTTTGTTGTCCATTGCGCGCTTCACGTGTTGGTCTGACAGAGTGGGGCTGTTGATGTAATATTAACATATCGATATATCGATAGATATTTTTGGCGATGATATATTTTAAACTGATTTTTTTTTAAACGAATATATCAATATTTTTATAATTGTGCGCTATTTTGTATAGCTTTTTTAAGCTTTTGCCGCCACTTTAAAATGCACTTCATTATTTTAGATAATTAAAAATTTTTTTGGTTTATTGAAGTTGTGCTTAATTTAATTAACAAAAAAAATATTCACATTTAAATTTCGCCCGCGAGAATTCTAATTAGAGGAGAAAAAGAAAATGACCTAACCATAGCTATCGATATTTTTGGCTATGCTGCCAACTTGTGCAAGTCGAGTGCTGCTAAACTCGGAAAGTTTTTGAATATGCTCAACACTGATTTTAACGTAAGATAAATAACCATTTTGTTGTAAATTAGAAAAATGCCGTCCAAGCGCGATAAGAAAGACAATAAGGGGAGTACGGAGGCTGATGATATGGACAAACCGCAGCCACCCAATATATTTCTATACATCCAGCTGGCGGGTATTGGTAAACTTCCCAGCACCATAAACCCACTGGAAATACATATGGAACAAGGCGGAAGTGTAATTGTGAAATGTGTAGAGCAATATAATATCGATGGGATCATTTTGCAGGATGAGTTCTTGGCCAAGCCCACATACACATTGATATTTCAGCAGGACAACCTGGATCGCATCAATCATGCAGCCGACAATCCATTACTTATAAAACTTTATATGCGCAAAAACGAAGGTTTATCATTCTATGGCGAAGAGGAGGAATTGGAAGAGGAGAGAAATGTTGAAAGCATGTTGAAGGCGATGCTAAATGAAGTTGACAGTTCCTCGCAGGAAAAGGGCGAAGCCGACTACTTTGATGAGCAGGCCGAGCTCGTATTGCTATGCGTAGGGTATTTGGATTTAATAAAACTCTTTGGCCATCATCGCTGCATGGTACGCGAGGAGCTCTTTCTTTATCCCGTGCCCAATGTGCCCAATGAGCTGCGTTCCACTGTGCACTCCGAGTGGCACCTTTACACGCTGGTGCCAATTGCCAAGGAATTGACTTTCACCAATCTGGCATTCGTCACCTTCGAATCTATTTACAACTTGAAAGAAGAGTATTCAATTGACGCATCCTCGTTTAATGTGCAACTCAGCTTTCGATCGGCAATGCCCGTTTCACGCAATGAATATCATGTGATTCCTTGGTGCAGCTTTAGCGGTTTCACCCATGACACCATATCAAATCAGAATAATTATCTCTTATTCCAATCCTTTAGAAATGGAGTTGATCTCAGCTATTCTCCAGGGCTCAAGTCCACCATGGAGGTGCAATTGCATAAGCTATTCTCTCAACTAATGCGATCCGATGACTTGGACGTCGATTTCGAGGCTATAAGTATGGAATATGACTTGGCCCTTATCTGCAACAGCTTTCATCGCTTCATTCTCACCCTTGAGATGTCGAGCATGCTGTTGAATGCGTTCGCCTGGAGGCGTTACGGGATCCTGGTTGAAGGCTTTCAATCGGCTGCAGTGGAGAACAAGAAAGGTGCCAAGAAAAGTGGAGAACAACCTGGGAAACAGAAAATATTCGAGGGAATTCTCGATCCATCTATTATGCTTTTTCCGGGTGGTTAGTTAATACCTTAATGACAATATTTTCCTATGTTTTCATCTTTATTCTTTGCTAGTGCAAACGATTCGCTTTGCCGTGGAGCTCAAATATCTGGGATCAAAGAAGAAGGTGGTGAAGACGAAGCGTATGACAACCATAAATGAACCAACCATTCGTAAAGACAGTCGCTTGAGTACCACGGAGCCAGAAGGAACTACGTTTGCCATTATCAGATTATGCCTATTGGCTCCGCTGGGTGAGACGTACCATGAGCTAAAGGTCTTCCGCGATAGCTTCATTAGCCAGAACCGTTTGCTGCACTGCAATATTCAGCCTCCAGAGCCATCGAAAATGACGCTTGGCGATATGCAACGAGAAAACTATATTCGATTTGATGCATTTATTCGCGATACCATAAGATATATAGTTGATAAAAATGTTCATAGCGTGGAGGAGAAGCGAGGAAACTTTTGTTGTGTTCTTCAGAATCTCACCAACATTTTGCTTAAAGTGATGGGTAGTGATTTCAATATGCGCACACACACGACCACAAATGCGGAATTTGCAGTCAGTTTTGTTTTAATACTGTATAAATCATTTTCCTGATTCTGATGATTTTTTATATATTTTTAGAATCTCTGCGCCGTTGCCTACAATGAATTGGAATCGCGAATTCACCACATTCTGGGTAAGATCGAGGAAGAGGGCTTGGATGAGCTAATCAAGGATAGACATCAAAAATTCGAATCCCTGATGGATAATATGAATACTATCAAATTGATGAACGCTGTCGGGGATAAGCGGATGTCCATTTATTTTTATGAGAAGGTCAGTAAAAGGATTGGAGATAAGATATAAGTATAGCTAGTCTATTGATTCATTCTACTAATTGGCGATCAATCACACTCATATACTATCATATATCTAATCATTTTAATATACTTTTAGGTGAATCAATCAATTAAAACTCAATCAGCTTCATCTTTCAAACGTGCTATTATTCATTAACCATTAACCATCATTACTCATTAGTTTTACAGTTGAATTTAATTTCTTTATCATCAGATTTTTGTACTAATGAAATTTTCTATTTTTGTAGGAAAAAACACATGGTGGGCCTGTCTTTGAGTTCTACGATCTTATCGCTAAAATGGAGTGCGCTGAATATTCGACTGCTAAGAGATTTTTTAAAACAATGAAAATACTTTCGTGTAATCATGAATACTTTGCGTAAGTCATTCAGCTTCGATCATCGATTTTGTACACTCACCATCAGATCTCAGCGGCTGGATTCACATTTATCTCAACTATGTGGACACACGCGACGATCCAGATCCCGCCATCTCGGCCAAGGCCAATGAATGCCTATTGAATAGCATTACACAATATGCCGAGAAATATGGTCGTCAACTGGATGGTTGGATACTGCTCTATTGCTACTATAAGCGTTTTGATTACGCACCTGGGTTTACCTATGCACGCTGGCGCTTGGAAGAGCAGTTGGGCCACAAGCAACCAAAGATCAACGAAGCTGAAGCTCCATTCAGCTTGTGGGGCCTGTCTCTGAATATTAATCCCGAATTCAGTACTAAACGCGACAGCATGTTCTTTAAATGCTTTAAAATGTTTGTTCGACTTGGTCTCTTTGAGTTCGGTCAGGTGATTTTTGATGAGGTGCAGCAGCAGTGCAATGAGATTGATCGTTATTTGATCAACACGCAGCTTAAGATTCTGCTTAACCAACTGGATGAGGACTTTCAGCCAGTGGAGTATGGTGGAGGCGAATACACTTGCGAGGAAGAAGAGATGGTTTGTGTGTGGCAAATTCATATTAATTACTAACTATTTTCCTTTACTCCTTAGAGTCCACAAGATGCCTTCGTTGCTCAGCTTAATGGAAACATTGAGTATCATAGAGGCAACTGGGAAAAGGCAGCTAATTATTATGAACGCATTATGGATCAGTCAACTCCGGAAGGCGAGGCTCGTGATAACTATCTGCTGAGTAAATTACGACTCGCTTATATATCTTTTGAAATGGAAAACTTTGATCAAACGGTCAATGCTCTGAGTCAATCCTTCGATGGCAAGCTTCTTACTCTAGTCTGCAATTATTTAATGGGCAAGGCATACTACAAACTGGATGAACTTAATAAGGCACTCGAGTGCTTTATTACCTGCACCACATTTCATACGCATGTGCCAAATATTTGGGGATTTCTGGCCTTAATTAATCTGCAAATGGGCAACAATCTGAATGCCATCAATTGCTGGAAATATGCTAGGATTGTAAGCAATAGATTTATCTGAACCTAAACAGAAGTACTCATAGTAATCCCTCCTTTATTCTGTTTTTGTTTTACAGGATCCATCAAAATCGATTACAGATGAAACCATTTTTAAGGAGCTGAATCTCATAGATGTAGATAGTGTTGATCTTTATATAGACGTGCCCGAATCAGGCAGCAGTTTGACGTCTTCGGTGAGCAGCGATGAAGAATAATGTATGTTAAAAACTGGCCTAGAACAAATCACTAATCACAAGCAAGAAATTAAGCCTCCTTAAATATTCCCAAAATAAATAAAGATGTGTAAAGTTAAGGCAATAGCTGTGGAAAAGTATTCTCTTAAGGAGTAAATGTGTCCATGAGCTCAGCCTCTTTCCCATAGTTATTGTCTTGGCATCTCTCATCTTAATTTCACCGCAAAACCGTTGTGATTATGGTCTCTGCGCTTGCAACATGCAACACGGCTTGGCAACTGTTTTTGTTACGTATCTCATTTGTGGTTGTTGTTTAGCAGCCGTGACTTGTTGACATAAGGTAATGAGGCAGCCCGCAATTTGCTTGCATAAGACTGCAACACACACACATACACACACACAGAGAGATACTTTTACCCATGTATTTGTAGTGCATCTGCTCTTGTACTTTTTATAGCATACTTTCGAGCTGTTTACAAAAGCCGCGCCACATTCAGTCAGCATCAAAACATGGCCAGCGTTGGAGGCTTGGATTATGGCGATACGTTGCCACCGGTGGGCAGCGTGACCAGCAGCACGGCTTTGGCTATACGCAACTCGACAATTATAGCACATCGATTGTCCATCTATTTGCCGCAGCTTCTACTGCCCTCGAGGGATCCACAAAAGGTTCAAGTGCAACCACGTTTATTGAAACCCAATTAATTTTTAAAAATATTGTAAAGATCAAAATTTTCAATTTGACATTTTATAATTCATATTCTTTAAATATATGTATATTTTAAGGTACATGTACATTTACAAATTTTCCATTGTCACATTTTTAATTTAATAAATATATATATTTCTCAGTTTTAAATTAAATCTTTTTTCTGTTTTATTGGAAGTTTAAAAATTTTTGAAACTCAATACTCAACTTAATATATTTTTTTTTTTTAAATAATATAAATTTTACTAATAACATTTTAGAGTTTTGTTTATATTTGAATAGTATTAACTATATTTATATTTTAAAATGTTAACTTTAATTGTTTTAAAAGTAAAAAAAATATATGTGGCATTGCAGCTCATCATGGAAATCAATGGTCATGTGGCACAATTTCGAGAGCTGCTCATCTACATTGGACAATCGCGAGATTCACCAGAGCTGCGCGAGAAGATTCGTCGGCTGCGTCGGAGCTGTGTGGATGCCTGTAAGCAGACGGCCCATTTGATTACCCCGCAGCCGCGTCATTGTCTTGGCAGTCCCAGTGAGCGTATGCATCTCTCACTGCTGTTCCAGTTGACGCAACTGTTCCGGCATGAGCTAATCAAAAGCCATCGTCTTATCCAGCTAGTGCCATGCGACATGACGGACTACTATGGTGAGTGGAAAGCAGGTTTATATACATATGTGTGTAAATATAGATCTGACTAACAAATAGTTTCATTAATCAGCACCTACACGTACTGCTCCCTCCAATCTGGGCAATGTGATCAGCCAGATATTGTTGTGCAAGCAAATCAATCCAGATTTTCAGCAGGAGGAGCTGTGCAGCATCAGTAAGGATGCACAGGAGTTGAATGAACTGCTCGACGAGCTGCAATCCCATTTGCCCAACCCAGAGGCCATCGACGGAACCGAACACTGTGAGTAATGTCAAGTGAACTGAACTGAACTGAACATGCGCCTAATCTCCGTCCTCTGCAGCTGATGGTAAGCTGATGGCCTCCCCAACTACACCGCCAGTGTGGTACACACATCATCGTCGTCGCAGCTTCCTCAGTCGCAGTCGCAGTCTCTGCTGTTGCTTTAAGCCTTCCCGAGTGAATTCGTTTTAAAAATGTCAAACATGTAAGAGAAAGTCGAGCGGCATTAAAGACCTCGTTATACCCTTTAAATGCATTCGGAAATTATATTTTATATTATATTGTAAATAACTCTAGTCTTAACTTATCTACACACATGCAGGAAATTCCGCATAAAGTGGGCCCTGATAGTGATTCCCATTGTCTGACATTGTCGGGAATTTTCTACAGTAAAATATGTTTTATTGGAACGATTACTATTTAATCGCCGGGTAGGGCATGATAATCTTAACGATCATCATATGATGCAAGCAATCTATATATTTAATCATATTTACTTTATAATCTTTTCGATTTGTTATACTTTTTAGGTGTATTCCTAAGAATTGATTTATTTTCTATTTTTACATTTAGTTTACTCATTATTATGAAATTCATTATTCTTTATTAACTTTGTTGCTATATTTCTAAAGTATTAACCTTTTTTTTACACCTACATATATTCCGTATTTAATTATTCCAGCTAACTTATTGTATAATTTTTTAAGCTTTTTCGCTAAATTAGGCAGCCTTGCAACATTTCACTTTTTGCATATATGCAAGTTCATAAATAAAAATACTTTCAGCTGCCACTGTACAACATTGTACGATAAACCTGTAACCAGTCACAAGGAAGTGAATGTGGCACAAGGCAAAAACAAATAACAAATCTGCTTGTGTGTACCGTTAAGACTTGTAACATTTAATTAAGGGCAGATTTATATTCAATGTATCATCTCAAAGTCCTCAATAATCGCCTTAATATAGCCCCGTTGTCAGGTGTTGCCAAGTGGCAACGGATGATGAAAGTCGTTGCCAAGTCTCTCGAGATGATGAAATGTAATTGTGCCACTCAGGCTATCAACTACTCAGCTGATAAGGCAATCCCTGCCGTAATGCCCACTTATCGCTTTACTTGATTAGATGATAGTGCATTTCAATCAAAAAAGTGCAAAAAACCGGCCTCCAAATAAGTTCAAATGCAGTTAATCATTTTAGTTTTTCATTTTGTTTAATATATTTTAATTTTAAAAATATGCTTTTGTCTTTTACAAAACATATCTCTACATTAAAAATATATAATATATTTAGATATATATGTATAAGTATATACTTTATGGAGTTCTATATAGTAGTGTATATATATAAGGTATAAACTTCTAGTATATGTCATATGGATTTTCACAGAAAATCTTCAACTTTCATTTTGAGTAATGCTTTCTTTTTCCAATTGTTTTTCATTTTTCTTCTCTATTCCTTTGCTTATTTTCTGTTTCTGCTTGTGCGTTTCTTTTATCTGTTTCGTTTTCTGACAATCGTGTTGAGCATTCTGCATTATATGGAAGATGCGAATTTTCCTTTTGAAATTTCCAACGGGATGATGTGCACCAACAATTGTGTTTCATAAGTTCTAAGTTATCTTTTTATATTTTTTTTTTGATTTGTGCACATTTGGCATTTTGTTTGTTTGTTTTCTTTTTTTTGTTCAAAAAGCAACAACATCTAAATGTTAACAATTATTGTAATATCGTTGGACTCTTTTAGCTACATTATTAAATTCACTATCTGTTTTTTTTACAAACTTTCGTTTGTTTTCTCATTTCTGGCTAATATCACCGTTATCACTGCGCAGTGCTTAAACTTGTTTAAGGTTTAAGCTAAATGTAGTCTTCTCTTATATTTCTACTACTACTTCCTTTTCTGTGTAAATGTATGTGTGTGTTGTGCCATTATTACAGTGCGAACAAATAATTAATTAACCGCTTAACGCTAATTCAACACATTGCAGAGCTTATCATAAAACTCAACGCGTACAAACAACAATAAAAAATATATAAACAAAAAAAATAAAATAAAGGAGAAAACCCTAAGAACTAAAAAGCTTAGATATTAAGCACTAAAATTAAACATGAAGTGAGAAATTCCCACTCGCTCTCCCTCCTCTCCTCTCTCCTGATTTCTCCAGCGAGTGAGCAGTTAATGCAGCAATTAAATAAAATGTGGACTTCTTGTTTGGCTGGTGGCATGTGGCATGTGGCTTATGGCTGATGATGTTATGCTCTTTTTAGTTGGCGCCAAAAGAATAATTAAAGGAACACGGTACTGAGGAGACCTCCGCGACGAGGCACTTCAAAGGCGTGTTATTTTATTTGCCACCGTTGCCGACGTCGTCGACAGCTGCTCCAGTCGTGAGCACAATTCCTGTGCCAGACGCAGCTGATGCGCCGCAGCGGCAGCGCAGGAAGTCGCCGGTGCATTGCCAGCCACAGGCAGTTGCTGCACTGCAGCGGACATCGCTTCCGGAAAACTTAAGCAGACGCCAACCCAACGTGCTTTGCTGCAGGCATGCGACTAAAAAGATCAACAAAAGATACGACTGTCAGTTAAGCTATTTAAATTCGCTTTGATTTAGTTTAACTCACCATGGCAAAGTCGCGTTTCCATTGCACACCGCACTGTCCATCGCAGAGGGGGCAGGGGCGTTCCAGGCTATAGCCACCACATTCGCTGCAATCCAACGAGACATGATCATCGGTCCAAGAGACGCCGCACGTAAAGCAGGAGCCAATGTGCTGGCGCAGTTCCTCAATGGTAAGCACATTGTCCATGTTTATCTCCAGGGGACTTCCAACCAAATCAGGCAACGAGGCAGACAGACCCAAGCTGTGATGACTGCAAGAGATAGGGAGATAGAAAGAGAGCCAGATTAGTAACTGATGTATTAAGGCAGGAGCGTAATTATTTACTAAATATGTATACGAAAAATTTGTTTCTTTTTTCGATTTCTATAAAGAGTGTTCAAATTGCTCAGAAAAGTTAAAATTGCCATATTTCTTTATTGCTCTTCAAGGTAATCCGCTATCTTAGACAAAGATCGAATTTTTAAAGTTATTGAAAAATGAGGAAAAACTGATAAATACGTGCATATTTATCACAGACTAAAGAGGAATGTTTTTTGTTGTATATAAACGTTACAAATTAAAGGGGGATTTCTTAAAAATCATTTGCAAACAAAAGTTCTAAATTAAATGCAGTCATAATGTGAGGTCTATTCAAATGCGAGAGCACTAATTTATTAAGTGTTTTCCACTAAGGCTTCAGGCATGATTGATGAGACTAGCTTTTGAAAGGAATTTTAATATTGGGCCCGCAACACCCCCCTAATCCGCACCTGGGCAAGCGAAAGGCAAACCCGGCCACACAACAGGCCATGACCTTGCACGGTGGGCGGACATCGCAGCCGCTGGCGTGATTATGATAATGAGCACAGCATGGCAGGGCATGGCAGGGGCGGCAGCAACGGCAACGGCGAGCGGTACGAGACTGTACTAAATAACGACAGCAACGAGACGTCGCGACGGGCAAAGTGACAGCAGCTTTCGCTCGATCATGTGAGCGTCGCATTGTCGCCAGCTTTTATTGTTAGCACAAGAGAGCGAGCGAGCGAAAGAGAGTGTGTTATGATAATGCCTTCAACTGATAGCTCAACAAGAACAACAACGACACAATGCAGTATTTCATTAATGGCTGCAGATATTGTTGTTGTTGTACTCTGCACCTTCAAATCACGATAAGATTGCAAAACTATGAATGGGAAGCGCATACTCAAAAACCGATCGATAGTCACTGTCACAGTCACAGTCAGCGTTGCGAGTCAGCTACCAGTTCCCCTTAACTGGCCCTGACTTTGTTTACAACGCCTCAAAAATTCGCGAATGTATCGAACATGTCGAAAGCAGGGGCGCAGCGGGGCGGGGCAGGGGGAAAACATAGCGAGGCGGCGCCGTTGTCATTAATTTCAAAACGGAAACGAACTTCCAGCTAAATTCATACATGAATCACAAGGCGTATGAGCAATCTGGCCATAGATAGATAGATATGTACATATCTATTTGTGGTATATCTTATTATCTACTATTAATGGATAAATCTGTAAATGTTACTCTATCTTTTTTTTGCTACTTACGCCAATGGACTGCAAATGTCGGCAATTTGGGGAGCACGTACGCTGGCACTCGACATAGTTGTTGCTGTTGTTGGTACTGCAATGAGAGAGAAAACAAAAACAAGATATAAGGAAAAGTTGAATAAAACAATTAAAGACAGGGGCCAATCAAGTGGGGGGCATGTATATGTCAGGGGCAATAAAATACACTGAAAACACAGGTAAACAAACGCACGAAGGTAAACGAGCTAGTTGTGCAGCTGTTGCCACTGTGTCTGTGTGTGTGTGTTTAGAGTGTAGTTTGTATATATTGCTGGGAAGTTATTATTAGGTATTATGTGTGGGTATTATAAAACACTTAAATGTCAACAAAAATTGCATGGCAAGCTAATTCATATCGAGCGCAACTGTACCAAAAACAGCTGATGCTGTGGATGATGTAGATGCTGTTGTGACTATCGCTTAACCAATTCCAAGTACAAAGTATAGTTCGCTTTTATAAAGTGTCAATAAACACCATTCCCAAAAAAAAAAAAAACAAAACAACAATAACAAATAACAAAAACTGTCAACTTTTGTGAGCTTGGGGAACTACCGCTGAAATCCGGTTAAAGTGCTCCCCATTTTTTGGCCAGAGGAGAAGGAGGTGTGACCACACACAGCTGCTTTAGCTTATGGAAGATGCGTCATTCCAATTTGTGATTTTATTTTTATATTGCCTTCAAGCCCGAATTTGGGCCTTAGCGGTAATTAAAATAAACTTTTAATTATTGCAAAATGCTTCTTTATATTCGCAACTAAATTGTTATTGTCTGTGCATACTATAAAATAATGCAGGTGTATTTATAGTGCGTCAATAAATTCTTTTAAGAAAATATACGAATTTTTTTTTTTTTAATTTTTTAAAACAGTTCAACCCAATAGATCTATTACTCCTTTCTTTACATGTTTTAAAAACAACAAGCAATTATAATAAAACAAAACAAAGAAAATTTATGAATTTTTGTCAAAACAATTACTTGACATACTGTATATGATCGGCACGAGCGCCATGTCTGCCATTTGACTTTTGGGGAGGTGCGCTGTTGTGGATTGTGTGTGTGCAAATCTTTAAATTTGGCAGCATTGCAAATTTTTATTTTTGACACACAGCGACACATGACTGCGCTCATACTTCTTCTGTTCTGCTTCCCTCTGTTCTTTTCCGTCTGCTTTCTTTTGGGTTCTATATTTAGTTGATCATATGAGCAGCGCATAATAAAATGTAATCAAAAAAAATAAAGCGACATGCTAAATTTAAAGCCTCAACAAGTTGACAACCAACAACAAACAACGGCCATTTTGCAGCTGTTAATGTAAATGCAATGTTAATGTTAATGCTATGTAAGGTGAACCGCTCATACATATGCACATATCTAATGAAGTTGCCTGCAGCAAATGGCGGCTAACTGTAAACTCTAATTTTGCACTCGCTCGCATCCATATACATATATGTACCTATAGATATGAATGTTTGTATGTATACGACTGTTCATCATGCAATGCGGCAGCCTCAACTCACAACTAGTTGCATTTAATTAAAATTGATGTGATTTATTTATAGAAGGGCACTCATACACACGCATGGCAAAGAATGCAACTTTGTGTTGTTGTATTTCTACAATAGGCACACATACAAAAGAGACTTGTATGATTGAGTTTATTTTGGGCACGGAAATACTTACATTTGTTGCTGTTGTGAAATGTAGCTGGTTTACAGAATATCTGATTGCTAACGACGCAAATTTGTTATTATACACTATTAATAATCCAAATTTGGATATTTCTCTGTTTATTTGTATTCTCCTTAGTGGCTTTTGTTAAATAGTTTATTTTTATTTCGTAATTGTTGGCCTTGCATAAGCGACAACAATGAAATTGCTTTGACAATTGCTTTTAAATAATTGCAATTAAATGTTTTTGTTGCTGTTGAAAATTATTGTTTAACTTTTCACACACGCGCGCGCTCACGACAGTTAAAACACAACGAACTATTTTGGCAAAAAACCTTTTGCGCAACTGTTGATAAAGAAATGTTAATAAATATTGTGAGAGAAGCTGCAGCACACTTTTTTAGTTGGGCTTTTCTTTTGAACGTTCAAATATGTTTTGTTGGAAACAAATTAACTTTCTGTAGTTAACTAAAGCCAAAAGACCAAGTGGCGTGCACGACAACACAAAAATTACTGAAATGAAGTCGCTCAACGCGACTCGCTTTTATAGCAAAATGAGCGGATGTGCGAGCGAATAGGAGAGAGCGAACAGTGAGTGAGCGACAGAGCAGCCGACACAAACACACACAGAGTGAGTGAGCGTGCTGATATTGCTTGGTGTGTGTTTGGGAGAGAGAATGAGGCAGAGCGAGAGAGCACATGTGGAATGACAAAGCAAAGCTAACGAACTTGTCAGCTGAAATTTGAAAATGCGCACCAACACTGTTAAACAAAATAATGCGAAACGCAGAATGACAGAGCGTAGGGTAAATCAAAGTTAATGCTAAAAACAAAGTCAGCAGATGCTGGCCAAATTGGCGGTATACGCATACATATGTACATATGTATGTAGTATATTTATGTAGTTGGCAACAGGCTGACTATAACAACAAAGCAAAACAAAACAAAACACTGATCATAAAATGAGAGCACAGCACAGAGATCCACAGAGGGCGATAGTGTGAACGAGATGGTGAATGAGAGCAAGAGAGCGTGCGCGCGTTGTGTTCGTTTAACGGCACAAGGCAACAAAAATTAAAAATCCAAACTCACACACACATTTGTACACTTGCATATGTATTTACACTTATAGTGTCAGAGTGAAATACGTATACGCAGCGTGGAACAAGTCTAGTACATTGACTAAATGTAAACTCAAGTCTCGAGGGGTTGTTGACGTAGGTAATTTGGACAAGAAAACACAGCAAAACAGAAGAGCAAAAAGCAGCACGGCAACAACCGTCAGCAGTGACGGTATTTCATTTAAATAACAAATCAGTTTTAACGCTGACAGGTAAAGAGAGGGTACCCGCAGTGCGGAACAGAACAAGGTGTAACTTCAGCAGGCGGTCCACAACCTGGACAACAGGTAAATAGCGCGACCTGCACTTTATGACTTAGCTGGAACTGATTATCCTTATCTGAAACGAGTCCCTCTCTCTCCCTTCAGTGGTTCTCCCTCTGAACCTCTCTAATCTTATCGACGTGTGGCAAAAACTGTGGCATGAAATCTAATATAACAGCTGTAACGGTTTTATTTCAAAGTCTATATGTAGCTGATGGAAATTGCCAGCGCAAGTGCTAAAAGCAACCACAAAATATTCGCATGTTAATAGGAAATTGTATTTATTTATTTATGTATTTTATTTTATTTTTTTTTTTCGCAAACAAGTCGCACGTCGTGGCAGCCAGCGCTCAAATTTCGCCAGCTTTACGAAAAGGGGCCTCGGTCTGCCCCCAAAGCACTACAAACTGACCCTCGCTAAAAATAATGCAATTCAGCAGCGACAGCGTCAAACTATACATTTTAAACAGCCCCACTCAAATACTCACACAAACACACATACACATACACTTGCATATATACTACTATAAACAATTGATGTTTATTTAGAAAAGCTTCATCATGATCATCATCGTCATCATTATCACATCGCTACGATTCTCCCAGATTTCATTATTCATACGGCACACTTTCTGACTGGCATTCAACTTTGAATGCGGCGCAGTTTCATATTTTTTTGGGGGGAACTCATGATTATCACGCTGGGATGCTGGGACATTGGGGGAAAGACCATTGTCATCTGAGAAGGTCACACGGCAATTACTTGAAACACCTCTGCCCCGCAATCGGAGATTGCGTCAGGCAGCAACGTGAGGGAAGTAGAAGAATAATGCAAAATAATATATGTATATAACAAAAACCGAACCAAATAATATTTAAACAATATGTTTATATTTTGCAAACCTTTTAAAAAGTTTTTAAGTGCGCTACGTTCATATTTGTTGTGTATTTGTGGTTCATATTTGAGTTACCTGTCTGGAATACAAGCACTTGTCTTGTCCAGGCGGCAGTTTAAAGAGTAGCTCCACTTCAGAATTGCAGCCCTGGATAAATCTTTATTATATTATTCTTGGCAATATTTTTGCTAGATAAAATATATGTGTGCAATATATACTGCATTTACAACCATAATAAACTGTTCCAAGTTCAATAACCAGGGAAGCAAACCCTAGCCTGATAAGCTCAACAGAAACTCAAGATATTCGATAAACAAATCTTATAGATAAATTCACAAATTACAAAAAATATTTCACATAGTCAAAAACAAAACGCAAAATAAATGAAGGACAATCTTTGCAGTTCAGAAAACTAGCGCTGTCGGATTTTTGCGAACAGGTAAAGTTCATGGTTATTGAGTTTAAATTATTATTATTTTTTTGTCAACAAATGCAGAGACATGAGAGATTAGCAGATGAGTCTTGTCTTTCTCTTTTCTATATTTAATTTTGTGAAAAGTCTCAAAGCATACTGAACTTATATATCTATGAAATAAACGCCTTTTAGAATACTAGCTATCTGCTCATTGATTTCAGTTTAGTTTGATTTTTTCATTTACCTATTTTATAATAGTCGCCTGAGTCTGAACTTATTTGTTCGAAATATAAATTCTCCAACTATAAATCCTTGCTTAAGCAGACGTTAATGTTTTCTATAGCTCATTAAATAGACGCTTACTGGTAGAACGACCCTCGTTGGTGGTCTGTACTGAAACAGAGACAAAGACACGAACAAGTGCTGCTTGAAGACATGCGCTTCCTCTTTAGCTCTGCAGCAGCAGTTCAAACAACTCATTTCTCATTTGTTTCAGATTCGCAGCTATGCAAACAAAGCTGCTCCTGCAAGTGGCTGCCAATTGTTGTTATGACTCTGTGTGCTCGACTTGGATAAATAAATAAATACATATGGATGGATCGATGTGGTGTGAGATGGGAAATGATATTACAAATACGAGACCTGCAAAAACAGTTGACGTCAATGCAGAACTCCGGAAAAACGTAACCAAAAAAACATGCAAATAAAATTTAAAAAAGAAATAAAATAAAATGCATTGTTTTGATCATGAGCCGAAATTGTGACCATTGTTGATTCACGGCTTTCGAAGAATCCATCAATTGTGGGTGTGTGTTGTCTGTGTGTTTATTATAATGATAATAATTATAATACGCGTGATTTCTAAATGAGAAATTCCAAGTCAACAGCGCCATCAAATGCTAATGAGTTCAACACAAACCAAAACGGGTTTTATTTTTTATTTAATAAAATCTTTGGGCTTCCCTCATTGATAGATTTGTGCAAATAATAAAAAAAAATCGACTAACAACTGTTTACTTAATTAATGGGGGAAAAATACTTGAGAATATTACGTCTAAATGTAGGTAAACAGGGCGGTTCCCAAAACGAAAGTGGCATTGGAAGAAACACGATCAGAAAGAAATATAGAAAAAATGCTTTTAACTCACGAGTTGATAGATAATTGGGTAGAAAATTGACGACCCCAGACGGAGATCTAACTGTTGACAATGGCAATTAGAAGTGCGCGAATTATATGGCCGACAGGCCACATTGCAAATGAAAATGCGCCATGACATTGAACTTTGCCATAGTCTGTCTAAGTCTCTAGGAACAGCTGTACTGCGAAATTTCAACAAGTTGTGTAACAGTTCCGCCTTAGATATTATCATTTTCTCAGAGATAGAATAATCTGTGCGAACTAAACACTGCATCACAATAACATTTGAGTGTTATTAACAGCTCTGGTATAAACAGAAGATTACAGAGCTCCCCAGTAACGGTTCAACGTTGTTAACAGCTCTGTTAAATAAGGTATGATTACAGTGCGTCGCAGTAACAGTTGGGAGTTGTTAACAGAGAACAATCCAAAAGAGGTTTGGCTCGAAAATGGGCAGCTTCTATTTGATATTGATAAATTACATATGGGTGTCAAGTCAAAGCGTTATCTTTGATGTGCCATAGGTAATCAGTATTTTATTGATCGCCGATAAACGAGTAAGGTGATAAAATGGTTAACAACAAAAGAAATGTGATTATTAAGGAAAGTTTTCGTCTTGCACCTTGGCTACATCAATTATACTTTATCTAGCAAGTAATTGTGTTGTTCTGAGTATAGAAAACAACTTAAATGCTTTAGTTGTTTAAGTATTTTGATCAATTATTTTCATGTTAGCTGCAATTATATGTCTAATAAACAATTTTTTGTACATATATAAATTAATATAATATACTAAGTAGTCATGTGAATGCGATCATCTAATGTTTATGCTCATTTCTAGTTCCCAAACTCAATTTAATAAATTATGTATGGGACAATAGATCTATTATGCAGTCAAGCGAAGTACGTATACAAATATTTATATCTCATCGGGCTGGTTTTGTTCAACATATATGTACATATACATATATAAGTATATTATCTGTCCATTGTTCACAAATTGAGTAAAAATACTCTTGGGTTGCTGACGTCACGAGTGAATGTTGAAAAGATTGTAGCACCTATAGTATTTGTTATTTAAATATAGTATTACATAGGAACTGCCCCCCATATCGGAACATTGGAACGTTAATAAAGTCCAAGTATTTCGCATTATCGGAATCGTATTTGCATCGCTAAATGCGCAATCGGTCGGGTCGAAAAAAAAACCCCAAATGAAACTACGACAGCTGCCCTATCATCTGGAATACCTCGACCTATAAGCCGACATAGCTTTAAAATTAATTAACAGCTTTGCTGTGGATTTACATATTTGCAAATTGTCTGACAAAACAGTTAGCTAATTACATGTGCCAACTACACTAAAACAAATGAGGTAAGTCTGGATAAAAGAAGGCTCTGGATAATGAATAGCTCTTAATCTGGCGTGTGCATAATAGTTACAAAGCTGAAATAATTATATTATGGTATTATCTATTATTATTTGTTAGCTTTGTTGCGTTTGCAAAAAATCTAAGTGTTTGAAAAATAAACACAAAGAGAGAAAACGTGAGAAATATATTTCGGATATCTTAGTACTAGTTCTCAATGTTGCTCCATTGGAGTAAGGTCTGGTGATGTTTTTATTATTTTGCATACGTTTGTTTATAAGTAAGTAAATCTCTAGGCATCTCAAGTGATCTGACCGACTATTTAGTTGACTTTAAATGGCTGACGTTGACGTTATTGTCGTCATATTATCATCATCATCATGACGATGAGCAGAAGAGGAAAACTGGCGTCTGTGTTAGATTTGCGTCGCACGAATCGTTTGTCAACTGCACACACACAGAATACACAACCCATTCACACACACACACACACACACACACACACACACACACACACACAACGAACTGAGACGAGTTAAGTTTCCAGTTTAAACCGATTGATACTAAATAATGTCGTTGTCATTGTTCTTGTCTTTGCTCGACAAGTCTCTCTGTGTGTTAAAATTGTAAATTGATAAAACAATGAAGCGCCTGCAATGAATGAATGAAGCGTAATTTATATGGAAATCAATACACACACATCAAGTAGTATAAATTGTTGAACGTATTAGTCAAGAGTCGGAGAATGTCTCGTATTTGGTATTGACTATGATGTCGATAATGACTATGACCTGCCCCCCAAATTGTGTGTCCAGCCCTGAGCTCAGACGAATGCCAAGTGAAGCTCATATTATAAATATATTATTCGTGCACGTTCCATTGACACTTGTCGTGGCATTAGACAGCACCTCCAACACCACCGCCACCGTCTGCACCACCAAAACCATCATCAATACCAGCAACGACTCAAGTATCCGCTGACTTGGATACTTGACTCTTTCTCTCTCGCTCTATCTATCTTTTGCTGTCGTTGAGGTTATAACCGGCTGGGACCCATGTGAATCGGTTAGAGGCCGCTTCACAAACACACACACCCGATACACAATACATTCAGCTAACTGGCGTTAACCGGCATTTTGATTTTGAGCGCGTGTAGAAGACATTCAAAAAGGTCAAATCCGATCATCAAATTGCATTTTCGGCACCTCGAACCCGACCACAGCGCAATTTGAAGCGTCGCGTGGACATTGACAGCTTATCAGCAGTCAAAAATCGACAACTACAACAGCTACAACATCTACAACAATACGAACTGCGCTGAATCTGCTACTAAGGGCGAAACGAGTGTCTGATCACCCTCGGGTCGTGCCTGATGATGTCGGCAACATTTCAATAAAGCCAAAAATAAGCAAAACATTAAAAGCACATTTTAAAAATGAACTAAACTACTGATATTTTGCTATGATATACCCTGTAACCGGTTTGCAACAGTAAGCATCTCGTTGGCAACAGCGTTAAGAATTTGTGTTAAATAGAATTCCTCGAAATTCTTATTTAATATATTCACAAAAATATCTTCTATTTAATCCATTGAATATTTCAAGAATTTTTGTTTAAATGTAAGATTTAATTTTTCAAACATATTGTCATTGTAACCCGAAAAAAATATTTTTTTTTATGAATTCTGTTATTTAAGTACACGCTTATAATTAATTCTCAATTAAATCCAAATATTTCTGCAATCTGTTATGGAAAACCCAAAAAGCCTAATAAATTAACTAAATAAATTTTACGTGTTGAACAAACATGTTAAGTATATCGAATTATTTGTTAGTTAACTGATGTCTAAATGCAAATACAGTGAGCTTCGGGCAATTAGAACCTGGGCAAATCAGTTAATACCGGATATTTAAGCAAATTATTAACTTTCGTGAATTGCCAGTGCTCACTGTAGTTATTCTACTTTCCATGTTTATACAAAATAATAAGAACTAATGATATATTTTCACGTGCGTGTTAATAACAAATATAAATATTCAATTTGCAAGTAAAATATTTTTCAATATTTGTTAATGAAATTATTGTTGCATTTGCAAAATGCAAAAGTATATCGAATAAATTATTGAAATATGATATGTTTGCTAGACTGTTACAAAAGATGCATCAAGTGTGTGTACTATGCGTTATGCAATTCCAGGGTATAGATAGTCTGCGCGTGGCGTTCCATTTGGCTAGTCTATAATGAGCATGGGAATATAAAAACAGACACACGATTTTTGAATGCACAATCAAGCAGACAGTTTAAAGGTGGACTGGCTTGTCACATCGAGAACGCATTGGAGGGGCAGTGGGGGGGGAGGTACGTGCAGTGCGAAATTGAAAACGGTTATATTTTTAAAATTTGTCATTACGCTTTGTCGCTTTAATAAGCAATTGCATAAATGCGCAACGTTTATGTAAGCAATTTGCATGGGAGCAAAAATTGTAGTTCCAAGTGCATTCTGAGCAAATTTTCCTTATTTCTTTATATATTTTGTTATTTCATTTTTATTCCCATCGCTAATCGAGACAGTGTTGCGATGGGGGTCAATGTCTGGGGGATATGTTGAGCAAGTACCCAGACAGATCGATGATATAAGAACAGCTGACTGGCGATATCGATAAGGAATAAGTGTTGTTGTGTCTGGCCTGTAACTGATTCAATGATTCATTAATGAGAGTAGGCAAATTACTGAATGAGATAAGATGCAAATGATCATCAACGATAAGGCCAGTGTGTCGTAGTATATGGGAAACAAATAATCAAGATAAGTAACAACAATTACATGGGGAAATACCTGAATCACTTCAACAGACAATTGAATATTTATAGAATCTTACGAATTGCTAATTAAAACATATTTATCTATGAAATACTCGGAAATGGGTATATGAATGCGGTCAGTTCCAATTATAAGGAAATGTTGATAAAACTCACAACATTATCTTTAACTATATCTATGTATATATGTATATTTATTAACAAAGCCAGACCTTTAGAACAGTCATACTATGTGATATACTATATTTATATTTCTAATTATACTTATATTTCCCATAAAGATATTACAACTCATGTTTTGTTTCTATTCATTCGAAATATGATATTCGCATTAATTTAAACAATCATAAAATATTCTGTTATTCAGCAGTATTATAAAGCGTTAAGCTCTATACAAAGTAACCTTTATGCGAGCTTAAGTGATAAAATATGAGTTCAATATAAATATTTATATAACAGATGCGGTAGTACGTTTAATTCAACAACATTGGGGAGGCTGTATTTACTTAAGGTCTGGATTTTTATTATGTTGAAGAAATTCCATACAATTTTATGTATCCTATTTAAAATCAAGCAGGAGTGTTCGAGTGGGAAATACTCTGCATCCATTTGTTAATATTACATTTACAAGTAAATTAATTAAGTCTTCTATATACTGTCTCAAATACACTGCAAGAAAGGGCAAAGCTTCATTGGCACCAATGTCAACAGATTGCAAAGTAAAGTGCACGCCTAGTATAGAACATTAAAAATAAACTATAAAGGAAATTTTACATCCCTCGTTGTCTAACTATTTTATATGGGTAAATATACTAAATACATGAATAAAAATTAATTTGTAGCTTCAATAAAATTTATACTCAATAAAGACTTTTCGTTTCGATTGCTAATCATCTAGGTTCCTAGGTTATCCGTTTCTCGATGACAAATCTCTGCGGGTGGCCCCATTAAATAGCATGTTGTAACTTCCTTAAACGGCCAACACGCGTCGAGTGCCATTTTAATAAATGGACTTTGAAGCGGCGCACGCAACAATCATAAATTGCGCGTTTAAGCGCCGTTGCCAGTTCTCCAACAAAAACAATAAGGAAAATAAAATATATATGTATGTATGCATGATATTTCATTTTGTTTGTAGGCGTCGCTAATGTGCATAATCCCCCGCCACAGGTGATTAATGTTTGCACAATTTGTGGTCTACCTCCCCCTTTGGGCTAGGCAAATAAAATGAGCAGCTGGGAGTTAAGAGCCGAGAGCGAAAGAAAACAAGTCACATGATAAACGCGTGAATTTCATAAATTTTCAGCGACAACAGAAACGTGTGAATAAGCGAGCTGCACGCTTTGTTTATACAAAATGTACGAGTATGGCTAATCAGATCGCAGATAAACCGGCAACAGACACAACAACAATTAGCACATCAATTCTTAGCAACAGGACACGTAATTGATCGATGATCAATGAATTGGTTCCACATAAACAATATTGATCTGTTGTAAATATAGAAATTAACTTCTAAATATAACTGAAACATCCATTTTATTTGGAACTGAACTTGCGACAAGAGAGCGAAAAGTCCAAGCAATGACATTATATGTCGTACATATGTATAACATAGAGGCACCCACTCGAGCGATAAAGCTGGCAATTGATGTTAATAAAAATTTGCACCAGTTTCCGCTCAATCAAATTAAATAAAACGAAGCCCAAACATTTGGGTTTCCGAAAATAAACTGGTCTAGAAAACTGTTTCTATTATATTTATCAAATTTTCAATTCCTTTGAATTTTGATTTGCAAGCATGTAACGTTGTGTTTGTTATAATAATAAATCTATTGGAGTTTTGTTTGATAGTCACGACTTTATCGAATCAATCTGTCAACCTGTATAACAATATAAATATGTACATATGTACATATGCTTGTTTTTCCTAGAGTATAAATTGACTGCAAGTGGGTCGCACAAAGAGCACAGGGACGCGATATGGATACGCTTGTCCCAAGTAGACATATGTACACCTATCAACCAGCCACGCCCACGCACCTGTTAATTAGTCAGTTGGAAAAAAACGCAACTGATAAGCCAGTCTAAAGGGTACATACTAGTACATATAGCCACAATTGCTAAACAGTGCAAAAATTCATATAATATAGTCTGGTAATTTTAACTGATCGATACTATTTATAAACTTAGCTGCAAGCCTCAGATAAATATAAATAAACTCGAATATCCGTACAAGCCATCGACTTAAGCTAATATTAACATCTGTTACATTTGAGACTATATATAGAGTAATAAATATTTACATTGGATAATTAAAGCTTGTCGCAATAACAACAATTGTAAATTGAGCTCTCGTACAGCAAGCAATAAAATTTGAATTAGAGCACACACTTAACATGTTATATATGTATGTAAGTAAGGATATGTTAGAAAACCTTCTGTTAGACCCCGTATGTAAAGCTTGTTATCAGTATTCTGTTAAGTCACGCAACAGCTCTGTTAGAGAAAGCATGTATTTTTTTAGAATTATAGATTATATTCTATTGGGATTTACCACTGCTTTGTGGTTTAGGCTAACCATTTTAACATTGCCTTACCTATGAAATTCAAATTACGTAGCGCTGCAGCGCAGTTATTTGTTGCCGTGGTCAGCTTGTCGATTACGACTGCGGGGCCGGGGCAAAAGTCTGGATCATCCACATCAAAGATAACGCCGTCTTCCCATTCGGTGACTATTTGCGATGATTTTGACAGCTGTTGTTGCTGCTGCTGTGGAGTTTTTGTTGCTTGTTCTACCCTGTGCAGATGTTGTTGTTGTCGTCCGTAATTGCTGCAATTGTTGATGTTAACGTTGCAGGCAAACGAGTTATTATTGCTACTTGTTGCAGAGCGTTGTTTCATCTGAGAGAAGAAAAGAGACGCAATTAGAGAAGTGTGTGTCGGCAGCATGAAAAAATAAAAGGTGAGCGTACGTGCCGCTATGCAAATACCAAACAACACACGTGGCTGTGTTTCAAATGCAATACCAGCACAAAGACGTGAAGTTATTAAGAGCTCGCTTTGTGCGTTGTCTGGAGAAGGAAGAGCGAGGCGGAGCGAAAGAGAGTGGATAAACTGGAGCGACAGGACAGCTGTTGCATCTGGCTGTTGACACTGAGGTCAAAAACATACACACACACGCTCACAGAGATGCACAAGAACGCGATCAAAAATATTGCAAATAATGCCGCTTGACAATTGCAAATGCATATGCAAAATCAATAGATGCACTATTTAGGTGAAGGCTTCATCAAAGTGTGAATGTGTGTGTGTATGCGTCTGTAGCTGTTGCGATGCAAAAAATAACGCTTCTGTTTTTGTTTTTGCAATTCTGTGGCATGCGTGTGTGTATTTTCGTGTACTTGGGGCCTTTCACCCAAGACTCACCTTACTTTGCAATCGTTTAACAAGCTGATCAACGTTTAATATTCAGTATTTATTACAGAAAACAGTATATATCATACGAATCACGCAAAAACTGCAAGACTCGCATTGATTTTAAGCGTTTAAATTGAATGTTTTGCTCGATTTTGCCAGCGGACTACAATTTGTGACATTCACCATAGCACGATGACAGCAAAACAGTTGGCAGCTCTATTGATAATTATCGTTTGCGCTATTCTCGAGCTCGATACTATCGAAACCAAACTTTCGAAACAAACAGAGCTCATTTTTATTTTTAAATTCTAGCTAAAAAATTAAGAGATATGCTTAAAAAATCTCTTTTTTTTTTAAATAAAGTTAAAGGTCGAAATCAAGTTTGAAAAGGAGTGATATGTGTTTGGGCTGGATCCGTTGCAAAGCTGCCACCTTATTTTCTTCTTCTTAAAAACTTGGACCAAGGTGGCAACCTTGTTCATTTATACAGCATTCATTTTATTTATTTTTACAAAATTTCCGAAGTTGATCGAACGTGTTTAAAATGCACATAAATCACCTTATTAAGTATAATAGAGTGCACTAAAAGCGAATTGGCCATTGGAATTCAGGATAACCTTGTAAAAACAATCTGACAGCAGTACAACGTATAGGCCTCGGCCATGGAGGAGAATATGTGGTAAATAAACATTAAGAAAAAACAGTCACAGCCTCAGCAATCGTCGGCATCGACGTCGGTCAGCCGAGACCAGTGTGACAAATTGATGTAAAAAGCTTTTGACGCTGCTGTTGTTTTGCCTTTTAAGTTTTATTTTTAAGGACGGCCTTGCCTTGTGTCAATTGCTGACATAGCGCTGCGAAAGAAAGAGAGAAAACAAAGTGAAAAGGAAAACATTTGAGTCAGCAGCCAAGCAGACTGACTGATAGGAAGCTTTTGTGTTATCAGCAACAGCTGTGCTAATTGGACACGTTGAAGTAATCACCTAAAACAAACGCACTGTTTTCTTCAACCATGTAGTAGTGTAGTGCGTTGTGTCAAAGTGACAATGGCGGAAAGCTTTTAAATAAATTGGAGATCGGTGTAAAGCTTTACGGATGGCTTTTGAGCTGAGCTTTTATGTTTACTCTTCGGCTCGTAAGGAAGCTTTTTCATACCCATGCAAAGGATATTATAACTATGTTACGAAATCTGTAACGCATTTAAGGAGGCGTGGCAATATTTCCCTAAACGAGTCTCTTTTTTTCTTCCTGCAGGATAATTGAACTGGAGTCGGCGCTCTTGGACGACTGCAATGTGAATGACATTTACAGCATTTGTCAGGGGAAACCTTTGCCAGAGGCACTACGTCCCGATGTGTGGCAAGTGTGTCTCGATGTCAGGCACAAAAGCGATCAAATGTCGCTATTTAATGAAATCTACGATCTGCCATTTCAAAGTCAACTGCGTGAGGACTGCAAGCGTTATGTGGAACGCATGGGGAACGATGAGGAGGACAAAGTGTCCGTTGTCTCCGATCTGGAATCCATTATGACATTCTACTGCAAAAATCGGAATCTTCAATACGAAGCTGATAATGGCTGGATTGAACTTTTATTGCCACTGTTTGCACTCAAGTTGAATCGATCGGACACCTTTAATCTATTTGAATCCATACGCGATACTTACATACCCAAAGGGTGCAAACCTAAGGGTAATGTCTTCCATGTTTTTCGCTTGCTGTTGCTCTATCATGATCCAGAGTTGTGTACTGTGCTGGATACCAAGAAAATCACACCAGATCTTTATTCGTTGACGTGGTTCCAGTCACTCTTTGCCTCCTGCAGCAGCCTCTCAGTGATTATTGCAATGTGGGATCTGTACTTTCAGAATGCAGATCCATTTATGGTCTTCTTTTTGGCGCTCATTATACTTATCAACGGACGCGAGCAGATTATGACACTGAAGACCGCTTCCAAGGAGGAGATTCTAAAGTTTCTAATCAATATGCCATGCGCCTTGGAAGTCGATGATGTGCCGGACTTTTGCTCATTGGCCCAATACTATGCTCTAAAGACGCCCACCTCGTTCAAGACGGATTATCTGAAGGCGCTCTATGGTAAACAGAACGATACGCCACGTAGCCAGGAGGAGTCCAATAAAGTATCCCAGGCATTGTGTCTGCCCGTCTCCGTCTACGAGCTCGTGGAGAATTCGGCTACCGAGTTTCCAGTGCAGGACGCTGTACGCTTTTTCCTTGTGGACTGTCGCCCAGCCGAACAGTACAATGCTGGTCATTTGTCAACGGCATTTCATCTGGATTGCAATCTAATGCTGCAGGAGCCTGTGGCCTTTGCAACCGCCGTCCAAGGCCTGCTCACAGCTCAGAAGCAGGCCATTGAGGTAAATTCCAATGCGGGTGGCGAACACTTATGCTTTATGGGCAGCGGACGTGTCGAGGAGGATCAATACACCCACATGGTGGTGGCCTCATTCCTGCAGAAGAACACACACTACGTGTCCTTGCTCACTGGCGGTTACACATCCATCCATGATTACTTTGGTGATCACATGGCCGACTGCCTGGAGGATCATAGCGTGAACAAATGCCTCGTCTGTCAGCAGCATAATGTCAAGCAGGTGAGCCCTATTATGATTTTATATTCTCCCCTTAAACAATTACAAATCGCCTTTTCTTACAGTCAAAGCCCGTGCCGCTTAAGATTGCAGCAACGACTCCGTCCTCAACGGATCTGTTTAGCAAGTTCTCGGCGGCAATGAAATCTAAGTCAGCTGAGGTCAAGGGCAGATTGCTCGACATTATTGTGAATCCCAGCTCAAATGGCGCATCCAGCAGCGCCTCCAACAATGGAGCACAATCAATGCCCGCCCAGGAGCGTCATGTCAGCGCCAAGGATCGCAACGGCAAACGCTATCGAAATGTTGCGCCCGTTTTTAGCATCGATGATGAAAATGAGGATCCCTACGATGGTGCTGACCAAAATGTGCCTCAGGCAGCCGGCGAGACAAAGGAAATCGTCAATCTAAATCAATATTTCAAGACGGCGGACATAATCAATGCATTCAAGTGTCAGGATGTGCATATGAATGGTTATATGTACGATAGCCATTTGATTATAACGCCGACACAACTTGTGGTGCTACGTGAACTGGGCGGTGGTCAGGCGCAGATTATGGTACGGCGACCATTGGCTAGCATTGTGAAAATCACAGCTAAAAAACGACATCGCAATTTGATAACATTCAAGTATGGTTTTCCCGATGGAGATGGTCTGCTTATCACCGACATGGATCGGTTTCTCATACCAAATGCCACGGAGGCTACCGCACTCGTCTCCAAGCACATTGTCCAGGTGCTCGACAATGCTAAATAGGAGATGATTATGAGGAAAGCCATCTGGAGTTACCGTCAATAGTCAGTCCTTTACTCCCACACATACAAACACACCCAACACAAAAGTGCAATGCGTTACGCTCTGTTGCTGTGGACGCTTTAGTTTAAAATTGGCAAATGTTTTCCTTCGGCTATTTGACAATTTAATAGCGAATTGGCATATATGAATTGAATCCAAGATGCAATTGTAACATACAACACCCAAAAAATCAAAATAACCATGTATGAATATATTTAATATCTAACCCAATAAATTCTATTGAGTTCGATTTGTGCTAACTAATTTCCCTACATCCCCTCGCCACCCATTAAATTCTAAGTGTAAAAAAAAATAAACTTAGAAGCCTTGAGACTTACAATATGTAAAGAGTGTAACAAATATTTATTGAAATTAAACAAGGTATAAATAAACTATGTATTATATTCAAAAGCCGAATAATAATAAGCATTTTAATAATAGGTGGGAGTAAGAAACTTATATATTCGTATTTTTAACTACACCAATTCGAAAAGTTGAACCCATAAAGTATGCTACATAAATTTAAACTTAAATTTGGATAGCAGTTCCTTAAAAAATATGTATGCAACAAAAGGTTTATTTCAAATTCTTAAAAAATAATTTTTTGAATAAAAAAAATTTAGAAAATAATCCGAGTTCACAAAATGAACCCTGAATAGAAGAAACAACATCAGAGAGCAACATCTACCAATTTGTAATTCACGAACTTAGTATAAGTAATTTAGGATTAGCGAGAAAGAGAAGAAGAATGCGAATGAGTAGGATGGCAAGAGTTATTGTGCAGACATGGAGCAGGCGCAGTTCGAGCAGTTGCCAGGCTGAAGCTACATACGTAAGCAGCCTGTTGGTCGATGTTGTTGGTGTTGTTGCTTGATTTGCAGACGGCCGCAATTCTTATCAATGACAATGACGTAGATGGTTGTGCAGACAGGCCGTTGCCGATGGGTCTGCAAAGCGAATTTGGGGCGATAGAACATTAAAAACTGTTGCACTACGGCCACAAGGAGACAGTTCATTCAGAACAGTCATAGCACGCGGACAACCAGCAACCAGCAAGAAAAGCAGCAACAGCAACATCAGCAACGACCTGAATTGGAGCAAACCCATTTGACTTGTTTACTTAGTTAGTGCTTTGTGCTGAGCTTAAGTGTCTGTCTCTGAGTGTGTGAGTGTGTGTCTATTTGAGTGTGTTTACCACACACAGTGTTACAAGTGCTTGAACTGGGATCTTGTTGCTGCTACAATATGCAATTGCCTTTGCCATTGTCGTTGTCGTTGTCAGCGTCCGCAACTGGACATAGCATGTTTGTGGGCCTGCTCCTTTTGCTTGTTGGCCTCGCCGCAGCCGTGCCAGCATCTGTCTTGGCCCAAAACACTGAGTTGTCCACCAATGCAAACAACAAGCTGCAACAACATCAACAGCAACAACAACAGCAGCAGCAGCTACAGCAATTACAGCAAAGGGATTTGCCGGCAGGTGAGTGTTAAAGTTCAATTTTCAAGTGCGTGGGATGCGATTCTGTAGGTGTGTCTGTGCGACTGTGTGTGTGTGTGTTAAGCTACGTCAAGCAATGTGTTGTTAATGTTAAAGGTCATTTGAAAATTTCATGTTTGAAAATGGACATACTCCCCAAGGCTTGCGATGTAAGTGAGTGCCGCCTAGGTACTCTCTGTATGTACAGTAAAATCCCACCAGAATGGCTTAACTTATTTGTTAAAACCACAAGAATTAATGTCTCCTGTATTCCTTACGTATACAATATTAGCTAAATAGAAATTAAATCTTAGTCGTTACATTTTTCCCATTATTACAAGACTTTAATCGACATGCTTCGGCTGAGAAATTAGTTTTTAAAATATTTATTTTAATTTTTCTAGCTTCTTTCTAAATCTGTATTAATTGCTTTACATTTTATTTTTCAAATATCTTTTAACTATATTTAACTACACTTGAAACAAGAAGGGTGTAAATCTCCCTGAACCTGATTTTTTGTCAAATTTTATTAATTTTGATTATTAAGTGCCTTTAAAAACTTATTGAGTATTAGGCTTAGTCAAATTTCACCGTAGCCGTGTACATGTGTGTGTGTGCTTACTTCTGTGAGTTACTTGTAAGTGGAGCACATTAAGCAAAACGCCCACTCGCGCTTTGAAAGCAGAAGGCAAAGAACCACCTAGCATCCTGTCAGTGTTCTCATCTCCGTTAGACCCTTGTTTAACCCCTAGCCCGCAATCCCCCTCTCCCATTTAGCAACAGCGTGTTCCATTTTCCGCTGTTGGGCTTGCAGGAAATTGCGTAGGTGTTTGCCACAGAGGCAGCACGTTACGACAGCTGGCAAGTGAGAACCTTGTAAACTCTGTCGGTTTCACAAAATTTTGTATTTTCATTGTTTTTGTTGTAGTTGTTGCAGTCCATTGAGAGCGTTGGCTTAGTGTAACATTACAATCATTGTTGGCCATAAGATATACAGACACACATAAGAATGTACATCTGTTGTTGGTTACATATGTTTGTATGTGTGTACATTGAGCTACACCTACGCAATGCGTGGGCGGCTGCTGCACAAAATGGCGTCCAGCCTCTTTGGTATGCATGCCAGAGGGTCTATATATGGGTGTATATATGCGTGCGTGTGTGTGCTCGTGCGCGCGATTTCATTTCTATTTTTAGACATCGCGTAGAGCAGCAGCCGTTATTTTTGTTGTTCCTTGCTTTTTGTTTTATGCTGCCCCTGCCTGACGCAATTTGTCTTAAGGATTTTCAGACGCGCTTAAAAGTATGCAATGTTTTCTTTACAAACTGCTAATAGATCTCAACTCTGTTAAGCTGGCAAATATTGCAGCTGTCTGTCTCTGTAATGCCTTTGTTTAGCATTTTCAAATGCTCTTTAAAGTATGCAATGCATTTTGACACGCTGTTAACAGAGTTTAGAAAGCAAAATTACAGCCTGACACCATTTCTGTTAAGGACTGACCTTAAACGCGCTTAAGGATAAGCAATACTTTTTTAAAAAGCTGTTAAGCAAGCGAATATTGCAAACTCCAAACAATATCGCACTATTAAATATTTATATATATGCAAGACAAAGCATATGCCATGAAAAGTTCTCTGGCTGCTGTCAATTGCAGAACCACCTTCGCTCTGGCTGCTCACCGCAAATTTCTATAAGAAAGCATTTAATGGAAGGCGTCAGGCAGCTTTCACTAGCCGCAAAGCCAGCCACATTTCCATTTTCATTTTCATGTCACAAATTTTCCATATGCCGTTATTATTAAGTTATTTTCAGGCCACACTGCCGGCGGCTGTTAATTGTGTTGTTGCCATCGTTTTCATTCTTCTTGTGTTATTGAGCAGCAGCTGCTTGGCCAGGACAACACAACAGACTCAGCCACAGGCCACAACACAATATGTATGTGTGTGTGTGTGGCTAAAATTGAAGAGCAAACAACTTGTTGATATTTTTACAGTTCAGTGAATATTTTCGTGTTAGCTGAGCAGCAAACAACAAGTACATGAACATGGAGGACAATGACAATACGTTGAACGACGTCAGCAACGTCAGTGCATATAATTTACTTGCTTTTTTTTTATTATTTATTTTTTATATAGACGCCTGTGACTCCCCGGCCTTCGGCCCCCTGCCCTCGCCGGAGGACAGGCAGACGTTGCAGAACAGGGAATTATTATTTTGCTTTATTTTCTTTCTCGTTGCCGTTGTTGTTGTCCGCTTTGGTGGAAAAATACATTTATCCAAGGTCTAAGTTCTTGGTAACGTTTGACAAGGCAAACATATGGTCAAGTTGCTGTTGGAAAAACAACTCGAAACTGGGTTAGTGGACTTTAGCAAACTGGGAAAACCGCAAAGTGTAGTTAACAAACAAAGGTGGAAATATAAAACCCAAGGGATTGCAAATTTCTGATGAATCGCCATAGTAAAAAGTATTGTATTATTTATGTATCCTAGCTACAAAGTAGCTCAAAATAAAAGATGCAAATTTGAAATCCCCAGTGTATATATTAGTTTCAAATGAAATACAGAATAAAACTAAATTAGTATTTCCTGCAGAAGACTCTACAAATTTCATCAGAATTGAATCGATATTGGAACGGAATACAGACTCTGTCAATAGTACCAGAGATTACCACTTTTAAATCAATTGCTCAGCTATAAATATAACATGCATATTTAATGGCTTCAGTATAAAAGTAGCCAAGCAGTTTGCTGTACAAATTTCCCGAGAATTGAAACGAAATTGAACTTTGGAACTGGGTAAAGGTTTCACTTTAATCAATCATATCATACTGACATACAATTGATGGGCATAAAAAACGTTTCCATATTTGAACATATTATGATAAGAATTTCTGAATTTTTACATATAAATCATTGTTAATCATTTGTTTACTCCACTCGAGTCCTTATCTAAAAGGAGTAATAAAACATTTCCAATATGTTGAGGGAAATCTCCATAAAATTTTGTTAGTTTTGAGCATGCACTGGTTTGCCAAGTCAGATACAGCTGATAAAGGGAGTTCTAAGTCATGATAGTTGGCTTTCTGATAAATGATAAGTGTTAGCTCTAGTTTAATTAGCAGCAACAGGTTCAACAGCTAAGTCGATTCAATTAGTGTTCTGTGCACTGTTGTGTAAGGGCAAAAAGAGGAAAAAGCAGCTGAAGCAGCAGCAAATGCGATTAGACATAATAATGTCATTGGGTATTAGTTGTTATGGGGATAACTAACTAACGCCAGCTATTGCCTGTTAGCCAGAAATTACATAAATATGTACTTTGACAGCGCTAATTGCAATTAGTGGCAGTGCCAACCATCGATGCATAAAATAAAATAATGAGAAAAAAAAATATATATACGACAGAATATATAAGACAGAATCAATTATGGCGCTGGGGCTTTTGCTAATTGGTTTCGCCTTTTATTGAATCAAGCTGCAGCATAAATTGAAATTCTCTTGGCGGGCTCCTAAAAGCACGCAATAGAAAATTACATTTAATTTTCCCATTTTCATTTTCGTTTTCATTTTCGCTTGGCACAGTGAAACGTTCGGAGGACTCAGCAACGGTGCAAACCGCCGATAAAAAGTCAAGTCCGGAAATTGTGCCAGCTTCCTTTAGTAATTCACCACCCGCCAGGAGCATTCCCAATGAGCAACCACAGCAACAGCAACAACAACAAAAACAGCAACAACAGCAACAACAACCACAAGCTGGCCTTTATGCCTTGCCTAGTAATGATGAGATTCTGGCTGCCGTTGCAGCTGCCGCTTCTGGCAGCCAACAACAACTGCAAAGTGATCCTACAGCCTTGGAGGAGGCGGTGGCCAGTTCCACAATGCGCAAGCGTGGCATCAACTATGAGTATAATCCTTATGGGAACGTGGCTGGCAATGATTACGGCAGCGATGTTCCGAGCGGCGTTTGGGCGGATGATTATGAGCCCGCTGCGCCTGTTAACTACAACTACAACAACTACAACAATGAGCGCGAACTGCAGGATATTGATGAATATCTGCCGGAGCGTCATGGTAGGTCCTCTGCCTGGCCTCAAACTGGCCAGCACCTTCAATCATTATTTTTTTCTTCTTTTTTTTTCAGTGAACAGCGCGACAAGCGGTCGTAACAAGGCTTATGACAATCTGCAGAATTTGCTCAATGCCGAGGCTTATTTGGAGAGCATACCCCTCTCGGTGCCCCTCAACTATGCTAATCGCAATTTCAATCTGGATGATCGCAACAAACGTGGCATCTACTACGACTTGGCCAACAATGGGGCTAACAGTGCTCCCGTCGACAACCTCAATCTGAACAAGTATCGACGCTATGGCGATATGCGGTAAGTCGCTATCTTGTCTATAAAATTTCTACAGAGGATCAAGCATAACATTTGATAGATAACACTAACATTAACATGAAAGCATAACATTCAATTTCTAACATTGACATTAAGGCTGTAATGGCTTATGACAACAGCATGTAAACATGTTAACAGTTTAATAAATTGCCACGACTGTTAAGCAGTACGAATCCATGTTAGCATTAAAATGATATTGAAAAACATGTTGTTAGAACGTTATATAATTTTTTTTTACAAGAATAGGACTAATGTATTTTTGTTAACTTGTTTTATTTGGTCTCTATCCTTCGACTCGCATTCTCAGCCTTAAACGCGACACCACCAAACTGACTCCAGCTGATATGTTAGCACTTGTTGCCCTGGTCGAAGCCGGAGAGCGTGCCCGCAAGGAAACCGACGTGGATGCTGGAGTCTCGGTGCCTTTGGTCGATGCTGAGGATATGGATTATGTGCCAGCAGGCAGCTGGTTGGATGCACCAGCATCGCAACAACAACAACAGGCACCGGCTTTGATGGACTACTATGGCATTCCAGTCGAAGCGCAGGTGGTGCCCAAGTACGAGTATGTGCCACGCCCACAAAAATACGTGGGCAGCAATAGGCGTAAGTTCACGGACGAGCAACATCGAAATGTATGTCAAACTGAATATAATTCGCATTTACAGGTTTCGGCTCTTCCAAGCGTTTCATGGTTGCCAAGAAGAAGCGTTCCGTGAACCAGAGTCAGTTTATGAACGAACCAGTCGGCGAACGGGGCCCCAACTATTATGGCGAGAAGTTTTTCTAAAAAAAAGACCGTTAGTTAAAAGGGAGAAGATGTGAGCAGCAGCGAGAGAGGGAGAGAGAATATAAAAGCTTTTAAGCTGAGCTTTTCATTTTTATGGATAGCCACATCATATAATAAAATGAAATCCCCCAATCATTTACCTTTGCTCTACTTTGCAGAAGATCAAAATTATCAAAATAAAAAACTATAAGAAAATACTTTAAAAAAAAAACCAAAATTTCAATTGATTAAAAAATGTCAATGCCATGTGCATTTTTTGTGTAGAATTTGAATTTTGAAAAGAAATACGTATAAATTAACGCGGTATTATTAAAAGTACGCATAGAAATATTCGTATATGAATTATTGTATGTCAAGAACATAATCAAAATCAATGTTTTTAAAAAACACTTAACAACAGGGTTGACAAATTTTGTCTAATGCGAACTTACCTACATATACCTAATCTAACCTAACCTAACTTAAAGTAAACCTAACCTCACTTAATCAATGTTAATGTCTATGTCAAGGTCTTTAAGCCCAATTGTACAATGAAACCAAAGAAAAAACATAACCATCATTACTATCACTTGTGTAATATCAAAACTAGAGGCTTCCCAAGTAGTACAAAAAGAATGATAAAAAACTAAAGAATAGAAACGAAATATTAAACAATCGATACCTATGATAGTAACTTAAAAAGAGCTCAACTACAATAAAATTTGTCTGTCAATTGTTTAGCTACTCTTTTTTATTTGTACTATAAGAAGGCGCCAATACACTGTGCTACACCTGAACTATATATTTACACTGTGCCACAAACTTTTATACAGATACGTGAAGAAACGATCATATGAGCAATCCTGCTGATGATAAACGATGACGTCTTAATCAAACTATTCTGAAAACTCTCTATTGAAGAATAAATATATATAATAATCGAAATATATGTATACAGACTATATACTTAATTTATATGCATACTATTTGTCAAGATTAAGTGGCTCAGCGCATAAATATTTAAAATATTCTATGCCGATTCCAGAGAGACGCGTTAATTTATTTTAATGAAATTGTCTGACTGTTTTATTGAAAACAAAAGAAAAATGAAAATCAAATATACATACTACGATTATACACAACACATTATACATACAAAACTTATATACAACATTTATTTAAAGAATATTAAAGAGAATATTAATATATGTACAAGTTTGTGTATGTGACATACTATAATTTTAATAATATAAATAGCACCCAACTACCTACATACATAACTTAAAGAAGTATTTAAAACATTTTGAAATATGTATTTTTTCATTGCATTTTTTACGGGGTCATTAAATATTTTGGCCTTTTTATTAAGTTTTTTTGCATTTTGCGAGCTTTATTTTTAGTAGCTTTATTCATCAAAGAATTGATTTATGTTTTGAAATAAATAAAATTTCTTTGGTTTGGAAAACCTCAAAATAAACAACTTTTATTAATCGCCGCAAGTTAAAAGCTTTTTTGTTTACATGCTGTTTTCGTTCAACAGTGAGGTGTTAAATAACATCAGCATTATCAGTATCTACAGTTGAGTTAGCAGTGCGCTGTTGTATAACATTCTGCGGTAAGTATAGAAGTACCGCACCTCGAATTTGAATATACTTTTTCTGCTTTATCGGCATATATAGTTTAAAACCGCTGGGAGACTTAACTATATATGTATATATATATATATATATATATATATTTATGTTAGGATTTCATTATTTAATCTTTGTAGCAAATCAGCGGTCTATGAGTAAGCTGAACGTATTTAAATAACGTTTCACAAAATGTGTAAAGCTTACAGCTGACCTCAGAATGATTGGTCAAAAATTGAATTTATTTATGAAAATATTTGTTGTCTTTCAAGAGCTTTTAACTAAACAAATTAATGTCATATTTTAGATATATTATTTTCGTTTAATATTTTGTATATAACAGCCAAGCTAAAATCTACAGAACTCTTTAAGGGTACAAAATCTTCGGTATGCCAAAATTCCTGTTCTCTATTTTCTTGATGTTCTACTTCCCAAACAAAAAACCAATCAATAGATTTTACCCAGATCTGTTGAGTTTTGATTTTGTTGTAAATCATTTATCACATGTCATATTTATATACACAATATGATAAGCCTCGTACAATACTACAAACAGTTTGGCGCCATTCAATAACTGCTTCATTTCAGGGGTTGTTTCATAACCCCAATGACGTCACAAATGGCGCAGCAACAATTACGCACCAAATATTTTCAACAAAATCCTCAAACCCAATAATAAAAACGACTACGAAATATCCTGTATTAATAATAAGCATAAATCAAAAGAACTAAAAGTATTTAGAACTGTCGTCTTAATATAATAGAATATGATAATATAATTTTCCCGCTAGTTTAACAAACCCTTTGAAAAAATTATCTACAAGGCATTAAATAACTGCCGAAATATTTAGTTTGGTTGTCAACGGGCTGAAAAAAACGAGTGAATTTAATGAAAATTGAAAGGCAATTCAATGAAAGCCAATTAAGATCTAAACGAAATTAAATATATCGAATGAAATATATTCCTTAATTCCGAATATGTGCTTTTTATTGAAAGTGTGTTTGGAAATTGAATAAAAATCAATCCAACCAGCTATAAGGTCAACACACGCTTAGATAGAACATATTGATAGAGTTGTTGTCCCACAACTTTATATAATAGCGACGCAAACATTTGGAGCAAACCACGCAGCCGTAAAACCCACTGCCCGTATCCAGGTCCATTGTGGATATTCTAGACGTAATGGCCCATAGAACCGTCACCGCTGCGACTGTTCAACATTATGCAAACAGCCTCAAGTTATACATAAACAATATGCAAGAGAATTAGATAAGCTAACAAATGGAAAAGCAAATAATTAATGCGCTGCAGCTTGATAGACATTGCAATACCCTATATTCGTTCAATAACAAGAGAATTCTTTAGACATATGCGTTTAATATACAGCTTCACATTGTCTGTTCATTCTGCTGGATTATGGCATTCAATTACTCAAACAGTACATACCTTCATGTATCTATATACAGAGTACAAGTCTTTGCCAACAAAATTCCATATGGAAACAATGCAATGAAAGACAAATAAAAAGCAAGTAGACATGATTTTGCTGAGAGTCATTAACTACTAGATACCCTATAGAATGAGCTAAAATTTCATTATCGAACAAAATTAGATACAAATTATTGTGTTTTTAAATACTATTAAAATTACTAGGAAGCAATGCAAAAGTGTGAAAAATATGAAGAACTTTACTTAAGAACTTTACTTAAGAAATATAAAAAAAAAATTAGCACAAGTTTAACATGAAAATATGGGCAGAAAATAATCAGAAAATAATATGGAATTTTCGGTCTATTTAATAAAGTCAGAGATTCCCACTTAAACATTTTAAATGCTATTTCTTACACATTAAGCCACCCCTTTAATTTATAATATGGTCACAGGGTATAACAAGCAAGCAGCAGACAGGAGGAGTAGCAACAACAACAGATGCCATTAATATGTATTTTTATATGTAGTGCAAATATTTTTTTTGATTCCACAATGTGCGTTAGGGGGAACGGGAATCTGTACGGAAAAGGGAAGTAAATACCAAAACTGTCGTACATAGGCCGCGAGACATTTGCATTCATCATCATCATCATCATCGTCATCGTCATCAGCCTCATCATCGGCATCATCAACAACAAAGCAGAAAAACTGTGCCAGGCAAATATTTGAGTAACCACAGGATATGAGAAACAGACAGAAGACAAATAACAACTTTAAAATTAAGCGAATAATTTTTGAGATTTAAATATATAATTTAAAAAAAACAATAAAAAGAAAATCATTCTAATATGTAGCGTTCGAGTTTTTAAATAAAATCCAAAAGAAACTAATTTTTTGAGACAGCTTTGGCTATTGTTGGCTATAATATCGACGTATACTTAATATGCCTATTTATACTCATTTTATGCACGCGTTTTGCATACCTAATTAATGCGAGAAATGGGCGAGCATTGAAATCTAAACAGTTGTATCAATTTTTTTTTGGAAACACGTGGAGTAAGTTTTTATTTATTTTTTTGGCATTTCATTCATTGTCTTGAATTTGTTTATAAACTTCGTTGTATAACTCATGACTTAACATTTTTGTGTGGAATATGATTCAGTTAGTAGACAATGAAATACCCTTTAGGTTATAATCCCAAAGGTGTAAGAGCAGAGATTTTGTGCAGTTTATTGTTAAGATATCTGAATCTGACCTCATTTATCTATCAATATCTATGTATTTCTGTGTTTGATAGCAATATATTTGTACCTATGTATGTATATATATTTGTATGTCTGTATCTATATATACTCTGTTCTTGCATTCATATTTGACAGTATTATAAAGCTCTTTATTGGAAGAATTGCGCTTATGAATCTCGATTAGAATTTGTAGCTATATATATCTGAAAGTAAGGAGATATAAAATTTGTATTTTTAGCAATTACTATCCCTTAGACACTTGTTGTATAAAGAGTATTAGAACTGTTTAACTTTTTAGTACACAAGCTGCAGAGACTTTAGCCAATTTTAGCCAAGACAACAACCAGACAGCTTTGCTTTAGATTGTGACATGCAAACTTGTGAATCGAATGTGAAATACATTCTTGTGGATTGTGTCAGCTATTGCCAACGGTTTTACGAGGGGGTAGATGAGGGCCATATGCCGAATGTTGTGAACCAAAATGCAGGTCGAAAACTTGCCGATACAAGATACAGAACTTACGCACAGCTGGTTGGGTAAAGCAAGTGCCAGATACAAGATACAAAATACAAAATACACGAGCCACAGGCTACGCGCCAAACGACAGCTACGCACACTATCCAGAAAAACGAGACCCGAAACCGGGCCAAACCCAAACACCAGACTCCAGACCAGTGTTGCCAGCGCAGCTTTTTTCCGGCCAGATCTGACTTTTTTCGAAATTCAAAGTTGAGGAACAGAATGCAAATTGAGACTTTAAATTTAATTTTGCATTTAAAATAACCGCTTGTTTAAACACAATATTTGTAGTCACGAATCATAGTTAATAATTGTTATGGATTGCGCTGGACAAATAAATGTTGCCATAACTATGAAGTTTCTTCAAAGTGAACTTTACAATTTGGAACAATCCAGTCCCAGAGACCTGAGAGAGGCGAAAGTAATATTGAACTTGACAAATGCCTTTCCATTTTGGAACAATAATTAAAACTAACTTAAAACCACAATGGCCTTTTATTTGAATGTTTTTGAATTTTGGTTTAGCATTTTCTAGCTTTTTTAAAAACGTTCATTTAGCTGTTTTGGCCCTGCGAAGTTGCCAGCACTGCTGAAGTTCAGACCTCAGACCACGAGCCGGCAATATACAAACACACACACACACGCACACACACACACAGTCATGCTCTTGAAATACGAAAAAGAGAAAAACGAAAGCCGAAAATATCCAAAACGTAACATTGCGTCGTCGGAAATAGAATCCAGCGTCAAATTCAGTTGGTGGGCAGCTGCCGCAGGCAACGCACGCGTCGCATTCCAAAGTTAACAAAATAATTGCGATTTTTCTCTCATACGTCGCGCGTTTTTCCACAACTTTAACAAGCTGTTCAATTATTTAAATAATTGTTTGTAATAAAAAAAAAACTGAAAAGATGGCAGAGGAAGTGCCTGCCAAAGGCAGCATCTTGGGCAGTAAGTGGGCGGGTTACAACTGCCACGCCCCCTTGGGTATTTCACCAATGATTATGGCAAATGCATCACTCGAAGTGCAAGTGCAACAAGTGCGACAAATTAACGTGATGAAAGATCTTTCCGTATGCCTGAAATGGCATGGGCCTTTGAACACACTTTGACCTCAAAACCCTCCCAAAGGTCGTGGCCAATACGTGTGCGTGAGTGTGTGTGCGTGTGTGTGTGTAAGCGGAATATCCTTTGGCTTCTTTTTTTACAAACCCGGGGCAGGCCAATCTATATATATTTTTTTATGCGTTATTATGTATTCCATTTGGACTGATCCAGGGAAATAATAGATGACATTGGCAGCTGGCCGCGGTGGTGACACAAGGTCATTTGTATGTCAGTGATAGAAACCATAATTTGTTATTACTAGGCAAACATTTTCCATAATAAACTGACTCTGTCAACTTACCTAGGCCAACAAATGAATATCAACATTTCTATATCTTATTTTGTGAACAAATTGATGGCGAAATTACATTGGCATCATATAGTTTAAAATAGGTGTGTGTCCAGGTGGGGCTACAGGTGAAAATACAGGTGGGGCTACTGTTCCAATTATCGGTACTTTAAGACCGGTCAAGTTAAATTGGCTTTCTGTCAGCTTTCACTTGCCTTTATTTGTATTCAGCTGCCTTTTCAATCCTATATTTTTTGAAGTTATTACAGTCTCTAATTGCTCTGCCTTCTTCAACGAAATTCTACTGCTCCTTTTTTTATCCCATTCTAAGGTTTCAGCCTAAAGCTGAATTAAACATATTTCTATTCCTTTGTGTATTTCTTAGAAATCTCTTTCATACGCCCTTCTTTAAAGTTATATAATACCACAACTGTTATTCAAAGATTTATACCTTATTCGTTATGAGCTCAAGTCTTCAACAAGGTTTCAGTTTCCTTTTCTCATTCCCTAAAATACTCAAATTTTTAGCACTTGAAATCTTTTTTTTTGAGATGTTTATTTTGAGTTGACTATACAAAAAAAAAACAACATTTTTTTTTCTATAGTATATCCAAATCTTCTCCTTATCAATTATCTGTGTATGAGGTCTATTTTTTTTTTTTTTTGGAAACAAATGATTAATGTTAACTACGTATCCTTTATAATCAAACGAATTTTAGTCACTTTCTTCATTTCTTTTATATCTTTAATAAATCGAAAATCTGTACAAATCTGAGTTTTAAAGTAAAATTCGTTTCGTAGAACATCAATTAATTGTTAGGACAATGAAAATGTGAAATACTGAGACATTTCGTATCGGGGCGATAACGATTCGTTGACTGGCGTAGTGCTAATTGGTTCTGTCGCCAATTGGGATGTGAAATTGAAAATAAATACCATACAAATAATGATAATTTGCTATCGGGGAACGGTGATAATTATGCCGATTATTCAATGGGGCAGGCTTAACTACATTTCCCTGACCCACCCCACTGAAATCGATGGGTTTTATTTGCATTTGCAGAACTCGTGCCCGCTCGCTATGTGCTGGCAATTCTCGGATCCATTGGCATGGCCATTGTCTATGGCCTGAAGGTGAACCTGAGTGTGGCCATGGTTGCCATGGTGAATCACACGGCCAATCATCTGATGCAGGAGGAGGCAGTTACACATACGATTGGCAATGTCTCGACTATCGCCAAAGATGCTGTCGAGGAATGCCAACCACCCGGCGGAGTTAGCAATGTGACGGTGAAGGTTGAGGTAAGTCCACAGCTGGTTTCTCTTTAATCTTCTTCAAAGTGATGGAGTTCCTTCCGACAGAATGGACCCTTTACCTGGAGTGAACCACTGCAGGGCACCCTGTTGAGCTGTTATTTCTGGGGCTACCTCGTCTCACAGATTCCGTTGGCCCATGTGGCTGAGAACTTCTCGGCCAAATGGGTCATGTTATTCTCGGTGGCAATCAATGTGATTTGCACCCTGCTGACTCCGGTCTTTACCTCGGCCCATTACGGCGGCTTGATTGTGATGCGTGTGCTGGAGGGGATCGGCGGAGGAGCCTCCTTCCCAGCCATGCATGTGATGATTGCCTCTTGGGCACCTCCCAGCGAGCGTATGGTCATGTCCACCATCATCTATGTGGGCACCTCAGCCGGCACTGCACTCTCCATTTTAATGTCCGGCGTTCTTTCCGCCTCCCTCGGCTGGCAATCGATTTTCTATGTGATGGGCGCCCTCAGTTGCATCTGGATGGCCCTGTGGATCGTTCTCATTCAGGATAATCCCAACAAGCAGCGTTTTATTAGTCCCGAGGAACGTCACATGATCACCAGCTCTCTGGGCACCGAAACGAAGGTCGCACATCACCCGAAGGTGCCATGGGGCAAGGTCTTTAGATCGGTGCCATTCTGGGCCATCCTGATTGCCCACACTTGCAACAACTTTGGCTGGTACATGTTCCTCATCGAGATTCCGTTCTACATGAAGCAGGTGCTCAAGTTCAACGTGGCCAGCAACGCGGCTCTGAGTGCTCTGCCCTATTTCCCGATGATCATCTTCAGCATATTCCTGGGCAAAATGTTGGACACACTGCAGTCGAAAGGTATGTTTAGATTTAGACAAACAAGGTATTTCTTTGAATAATTTCGGTATTTCCCGCCCTTATAGAAATAAAAATTAACTTCAAAAAAAGTGGTCTTTAGTAGAGATATGTTTTTAAAATAATTGAAACCTAAACACAAAGAGTTTGAGTAAGGTTACCAAAATATTTTGAAAATTATTGAATGCTCAACAAAATCTGCAATTATTTTCTTATATCTATAGATAATTGCATGGAAATTTGGAAAATTGTTTTTTCTCATTGCTATGTTGAGATATTGTTCTTACTGGTATTCTTTTCATTTGAATACATTTGTCACATCTTGATCGATTTTCAAAAAAAATGTTTTTTTGATCATTTTATTATACAAATATTGATTTGGCATTAAAATTATATGATTTTGAAAAATTAATTTTTTTCGAAAATTTTAAAAAATGTTAAATCTTAAATTAATTCTTTAAATCGACTCCAGGAAATAAAATAAGGGTAAAAAAGTACTTTTGAACTTATTTCCACTTATTTTCTTTAAAATCTATACCAAAAACTGCAAAATTTTATCTGATTTAATAGTACATGGTATTCTTTTAATTTGAATATATTTGTCAAATCTCGATCGATTTTTATACATTTTTATTTATTTATGTTTATAGGTTACTTATTCATGAAATTTGGTAAAAAGATATCCTAAATATCCTAAAATTTTTATTGATATTTTATTTAATAGGAAAAATAAGCACAACGGTTGCCAGAAAGACGGCCACCTCGATCTGTACTGTCATTCCGGGCATCTGTCTGCTCGTCCTGTGCTTCATTGGCTGTCGTCATTACGAGGCCGTCTCCGTCATGTCCGTGGGCATTGTTGCCATGGGCGCGATGTTCTCCGGCTTCCTCTCCAATCACATTGACATTGCGCCCAATTTCGCTGGCACTTTGGTGGCTCTGACCAACACGGCTGCCACATTGCCTGGAATTATAGTTCCCCTCTTCGTGGGCTTCGTTACACATGGAAATGTAAGTGAACTTTATTATTAAAATATAGTGCATTTTCTAATCTTTTCCTTTTGTTTTCCTATAGCAAAATATTAACGCCTGGCGCATTATCTTTGGCGTTACGATTGTTCTGTTTACTCTGGAGTTCCTGGTTTTTGTCATCTTTGGATCGGGCGCTGAACAGCCATGGAATCGTTCAGGTGACCAACAGGAAGCCGAAGCCAAGGACGAGAAGACACCGCTTAAGGACAATGTACCAATGAAGGCATAAAATTAGTAATCTCATTGCTTGATTAAACTTAAAAAAATGGAATAAAATGAAGAATCAATTGATTTGTAGAGCCAAGCACTAAAATCTCTGTCGCAATGTCGCACTCGACTGTAAATACCAATACCAATTATAGTTTTTAGTTCTCTCTATTTACTAAGTATACTCGTATCTGTGCGTCTGTGGACATCCTTGAATCCTTCATTGCTTCATGTACTTAACCTACCGAAAATGTACCACAACAACTTATTTGCCTAAAGACAAAACAAATAAAATGATATATGTACTTGTAAGTATACTGGATTTTTTCTTTGTTGGGAATCCTTCATATTACTTACTATTTGCTTTTGGGATACTTTCTCTTACAGAAAATTTTTAATATTTGACATCAATTTGTTTTTAATTATATTAAATTATATTATATACAAATTTGATAATTTATTAACATACATTTTTAATTTAATAAGTAAGTTAAAGATTCCAGCACATCCTTCTGTCTCCTTTTTTGTAATTTATGTCTATCCCAAAGCAACTTATTCGTCATAATTCCGATTGACTTTCAAAAATTCGAACTAAAAATTCCGAATATTGATACAAATTACAGAGTAGTATTTAAAGCATAATTGCTATAGTATTTTAGTTGATTTATATGAAAATGGGAACAGAAGCGCCCGCAAATGGTAGCGTATTTGGGAGTGAGCTATGACAATTATCAATATTTTCGAAAGTGATTTGAAAGATTCAGTCTACAGAATATTTGCCCGCTCGGTATATATTTGCAATACTCGCGAACATTGGAATGGCCATTGTGTATGGTCTGAAGGTGAATCTGAGTGTTACAATGGTCGCAATGCTCAACCATTCAGCTATAGTGGGTAACAGAACAGAGAAGTCTCAGACCGAACAGTGTAATCCACCGGATGGACAAACGACGACGAAACCTGAGGTGAGAAACAAGAACCATGAGTTTGTTTTCTAATTGCTCAGCCATAGGATGGACCCTTTGACTGGAGTGAACCACTTCAGGGCTTGCTTTTGGGCTGTTATTTCTGGGGCTATCTCGTCTCGCAGATTCCGTTGGCCTATCTGGCCGAGAACTATTCAGCCAAATGGGTATTTTTCTTCTCGGTGGCTTTTAATGTTGTTTGTACGCTTTTGACGCCGCCATTGACCAAACTGCATTATGCCGGACTGTTGGCAATGCGCGTCCTGGAGGGAATTGCCGGTGGTGCCTCATTTCCAGCCATGCATATCCTGATTGCCAAGTGGGCGCCACAAACTGAACGATTGTTGATAGCCACTATAATCTATGTGGGAACATCGGCTGGCACAGCATCATCGATATTACTGTCGGGCTTGGTGAGCAAGAAATTTGGCTGGGAATGGGTTTTTTATATGATGGGCGGACTGAGTTGTATTTGGATGCCTTTGTGGATTATACTCATCCAGGATGATCCGAGCAGGCAGCGTTTCATAAGTTCCGAAGAGCGTGACATGATCAACGCCTCGTTGGGCACCTCTGAAAAGTCCAAGGATCATCCGGCGTTGCCATTGGCCAAGGTGTTCAAATCGGTGCCATTCTGGGCCATCCTGATTGCCCACACTTGCAGCAACTATGGCTGGTACATGTTCCTCATCGAGATTCCGTTCTACATGAAGCAGGTGCTCAAGTTCAACGTGGCCAGCAATGCGGCTCTGAGTGCCATGCCCTATATACCCGCCTTAATACTGAGCATACTCCTTGGCCTGACATTGGATCGTCTGCAAAACAAGGGTTTGTTTTGTTGTTTTAATTTAATATTTTTTTAAATTTAAATTAATTTAATGCACTGGTCACAATTAACTTTGTGTGTAAACGTAAAACATTTCGATTCGGTTGATATATTTCTTAGACTATTGTTCTTTCTTTAGCTTATAAATTTCATTTATGTGTTAAATCCATTTTGATACTTGTATTCTATATTAATTATAATATTAATATTGCTATATACATATATATAAATATTTTATTATATTTTTTTTATTTTCCTTGTTAGGTATGATTAATAGAACGGTTGCTCGGAAAATTGCCACATCGCTTTGCACAGTGATTCCAGCTGCAGCGTTAACTGGATTGTGCTTTGTTGGCTGTCGACATTATTTGGCCGTAGCTCTCATGTCCATTGGCATTGTCGCAATGGGCGCCACATACGCTGGTTTCCTTTCCAATCACATGGACATTGCCCCAAACTTTGCTGGCATGTTGATGGGCATAACAAATACATTTGCCACATTGCCGGCCATCATCGTTGCCCAGCTGGTGGGATTCATAACTGAGGGAAATGTGAGTGTATTATCAAGAGTTGCATATTGTTATAATATTTATATTTTTAATTGCCATAGCACACAATTGCAGCTTGGCGTACTATCTTCAGTGTTGCGATTATTCTTCTACTCATTGAGTTCTTGGTCTACACCATATTTGGGTCAGGTGAAAAACAAGACTGGAATGATGGCTAAGCCATCGTATTCACTAATAATAAAATGTACAAGTACATTACTAATCAGGTCTCTTCCGAATTCTGGCTGCATTCGAAACAGGCCTGATTGTAAATGTATGTACCTCAAATTTAAAATTGTGCTTTGGTTTTATTGGACACCTAATGGACTTTAATTCATTAGCTAGGAATTCAAAGGTTCTTGTTGTTGCTTCTCGTCTAAGAACAGATCTTATAAGGAATATGTGATGTTCACCATCCTCACTTTAGTTCGATTTCCATATTTAGTTAACAAATAAAAATGCACGTTTAAAATGCGCGCCAGTCGTAAATTTTTACTGAAGTAATCGATAACAAAATTAACAATCACAGGGTGCAACTGTCATTTTGTGCTCAAAAGGCTTATCGATAGCAAGTGCATTTATTAATAAATGTAGATTTCAACTCAAAAACAAAAACATATAATTAGTAACAGTTGATGCATTATGCTAGACAAGAAACTATGTAAAATTTAAAAATTTCAAATAAATTCTTTTAGTCGAATTGAAAATTGAGCGAAGTGCGACAACTCTGTTTCATAACCAGCGAGATTTGCCGGGTACCGAAATAAAATGTTGAAAGTTCGAAACATTTTCGTGCTGCAAAGACGCTGCAAAAGTGGAAAAAGGCGGTGGAATGTGCTGCAGCACAAGAAGAACAATTGTGATCGGGCGCTAGACAACTTTGACGATTTCTATGGATCTGTGTACGGCGGACGATGGAAAAATATGCGAGCCGCTTTGCTCACGGAGCACAAATATGTGGCCATGGTGAACAACTTTGGGGACACAGAGCAGACGTGCAGCATGCTGGAATTGGACGGAGCCATCAACATAAAATCATTAATCAACTTGGCAAGAGAACGGCAGGAGAACGAACCAAATCGGTTGGGCAGTGAAACGCGTGCTCATTACGACATCGATGACAAACTCGATGCGTTGCTGAGAAAGCAACAAGAACGTGAGGTGGCTGCAATTTATCCCACAGCAGCAGCAGAGGATGGACATGTGCCGCCCCAGCAGCTGAGCTACGACAATGAGAGTAATCAAAGGAAACAGAAAACAGAAACAGAATTCAATGAGTCACATGAGTATGAGCCAAGTTTAACCAAAGCTTTGGAGGCGGATGTGCAATTGGATGAGAGTCGTTTGGTGGATCCACAATTTGGCACTGGCGGATTGTACGAGTACATGCCCGCGAATAGCATTAAGGGCATGGAGGACTGGGTGGCCGAGTCGGAGCATTACAAATATTATCAAACCAGCACTGATTTTCCACTTAGCATCGAACCAGAGGCCACATTCAAGTTTCCCGAACATTTGGCCATCTACACCTATGAAATGGGCAACTGTTCGGACTTTAAGGCACCACGACAATGTCTAACTGGTGTCCTTTCACATTTTCTAATGGATGGTGCCTCCGTGCTGCCGCCTTTGTTTCTCCAGGTGCAGCCGGGGGAACGCGTGTTGGATGCTTGTGCCGCACCAGGTGGCAAGTCCCTGCTCATGCTGCAAACTCTCCATCTCGATCAGCTGGTCTGCAACGATGTGCAGGAGTCACGACTGAATAAACTGCGGCGTGTCATGCAGGAGTATCTATTCGACTACAAGCAACGCTGGGCGGGAAAACGCTTGATGTTCAGTCAAAGCGATGCCAGAAATTTGGATGAATATGCCAGCTATGACAAGATTCTGGTGGATGTGCCCTGCACCACGGATAGACACGTCCTAATGCATCAGGACAACAACATCTTTAAGCCAACGCGCATCAAGGAACGTCTGCGTATACCTGAATTGCAAGCGGGCATCTTGGCCAACTGTCTGCGTTTGTTAAAACCCGGCGGCAGTCTCGTCTACTCCACGTGCTCCCTTTCCCCTGTCCAGAATGATGGCGTCGTTCACATGGCACTGCAAAAAGTCTTCACAGAACATGGCATTACAGTTACGATCAATGATTTAAGCCAGCACACGGCTCTCTTTGCCGATATCTATAGATTTGAACAGCCAAAGAGCTTGAAATATGGTCAAATGGTTTTGCCCTATTTGCCGGCAAATTTTGGTCCAATGTATTTTAGTAAAATTACCCGAAATACATAAATAAGTTGAAGAACTCGTTTGCATTCGACTTTTTTAATTAGAGACAAGTTTGTATCGACTAGCAGATACCCTATGTCCTGGATGCACTTAAAGTATAATGTATATTTTACGATAATCTGTATTCATTTGGAATCCACATAGCTCTGGTGCTCACATTGGTTTCTCAGTCTTCTTTTTCTTCTTGGGCTTTATGGGCAGTGGTCCGGGCGTCTTGAAGATTGTACTGCAAGCAAGAAATTGTATTGAATTGTTGCATTTCAATTTGTTTCAAATCTTTACTCACTGGCATGTGGTGCAGATGGGACTGTATTTACAAAAGACGGACAGACAGACGGAGCAAACATAGCCAATGTCGATGAGCTCGCGATGGCAAAAACAAGAGGCTCGATAATCGACCTTTGGCGGTGGCGGCAACACCAGTTTGTTACGCATCTGTGGCGCTGGCAGGAAAACCCATAACAGATACTGCAGCAAGCCATCCAACTGTGTAACCTTTAGGAATTGTCCACTCGTAATATCACAGCCCTGCTGCAACAGACTAAGTGTCTTGTCCAGAGCACAGGTGTCAATCACAATGCCCAGTTTTTGGGCCGTAAAGAAGACATTCATGTAGGTCATGTACTGGGAGGCGCATTCATTGCTGCCAGTTAGCACCAGGATGCGAGAATGCATCTTGACGCCAGCGGCAACATTGCGTTGTAACTAAAAAAGAAACAAACAATAGTTTATTAACAAAAGCTTAACATTGAAATTATTAAACTATTTCATCACTTACACGGGATATGTAACAAAGGGCCATGGACATGCTGCCGGCCAGCAGACTTTCGCAGGGCGAGCTCAAACGTGGCGCACTCATCAAGATGCTGCCCAATTGTTGTTTCACGGTCTTCTCCACCAAACTGAATGCCTCATATTGCCCATCAATCTGACGGAGCTCCACTTGCCGACCAGGCAATGGGTAGAGAAAGTCCCTAAAAGAGCAACTCGCATTACATATCTCTATTGGCTAATTAGCCACATCCACTTACGTTGCATGGTGTGAACAGGATATTACAGCCAGTTTGTTTTGGGCCTTTTGCATGAGATGCGCATTGCCAAATGCGATGACGGCCTCCAGAATTTGTGTGAGATTTTGTGGATTTTGTCGGACAATGTGCTGCGACGGATTCGTGTCCAGCACTATGACCAACAGATCAATGCAAGCTTCAGCTAAAAGATTTTACAATTGAAGTGAATTTAAACAATTTAAAGCTTGCTAAATACCTTCGTTGTTCGTTGATATGTCAGCTGCCTCCATGTTCGCCGGCAAAACAAAGCGCTTTGTTCATGGTGCAAGAAAGTAACAAGGTTCGCTAAAAATTCCGCAGTTCTATTGGCATTTAATGCGTGACGTCATATATGAATTTATTTATGAGTTTTATTTAATAGCCCTGGTACTTTTTATTTTGATTAATTTTAATAAAAATGATTAATTATGACGGGCTTTAATTACTTTTTAAATGCTTTCAAGCAACGCTGCCTTACAAACTATATAAGTAATGCACTGCGATTTAACTAGGGCTGCCGCTGTTCACAATTAGTTTTGCCATTCACCCGCACGCGGCTACACAGCGAACAGCTGATTAAGTCAACTCTTAAAATTTTTGCTGGGCGTTTCACCAACTTTTGTTGATAAATACATTGAATACGTATTTAAGAAAAATAATCGAATACACTACAGGCATAAAATGCTCGTTCTAGTACTTGGCGACTTGCACATACCACACCGCTGCAGCAGCTTACCGGCCAAGTTTAAAAAGCTTTTGGTGCCCGGTCGGATTCATCATATTTTGGCTACCGGAAATATCTGCACAAAGGAATCGTATGATTATCTTAAATCACTCGCCAATGATGTGCACATAGTGCGTGGCGATTTCGATGAGAATCTCAGCTACCCGGAGCAAAAGGTTGTGACGGTGGGTCAATTTCGTATCGGTCTGTGCCATGGTCATCAGGTGGTGCCGCGAGGTGATCCGGAGGCATTAGCATTGATTCAGCGTCAATTAGACGTGGACATATTAATTACGGGGCATACGTACAAGTTTGAGGCGTATGAGCATGGCAACAAGTTCTATATAAACCCAGGCTCGGCAACGGGAGCATTCAATCCGCTGGACACAAATGTGGTGCCTTCGTTTGTGCTGATGGATATACAGAGCACCACGGTCGTAACTTATGTATATCAACTGATCGGTGACGAGGTCAAGGTGGAGCGCATCGAGTACAAGAAAATTTAACAAGTATTAACAGCAAATCATTCCTCATGCTTGTCTCGCACCGACCTGATCTATATTTGATCTTGGCTTGATTATGAAAATTGAAAATATGAATATATAAAATGTATAAATTAAAACACGTTTCCTTTTTTATTTAATAAAAAATGTTTAAATTTTATTTAAATAGAATATAAAAGAGTTGTTTTGCCTTTTGTTTTCATTTGACGATCTTGATTATCTTACATGCTTATGTATGTGCAAAAATTATTAATTTTATATAATTGAAAATGTTGACAAATGTTTTCGTGCATATTCTCATTAAATTTAATATAAATACAATTGGGTTTATTGTTTGGGTTACGTCGCGTTGCTGTTGGTTGCATTACAAATAAATATAAATATTTATGCAAATAATGAATACTTTTTTTGACTGCCCCATATTGGCCAGCAGCAATAATTTGGCAACAATTTTCTAAACTCTCGTATGATATAAGATGATAAATACATAGATACGAAAAGTGTGCTTAAGATTAATTATTATGCTTGCTGTAATCTGAATCAATATAAATGGGATACGAAGGTGTATAAAAAGCAATCAACGACGCCCATGGATTACGGACTTCCGCCCACATTTTAGCCGAGGCTGTCGACGCACACAGTCTTGAGGGTTTTACCATTGATAAAGGTCTTGTACTGCTCCGGCAAAGCCAATTCGGTCTGAAATAAAGTGATTCATCAATATGAGTTCCATTTTAGTAATTTACTTTCTTCACTTACAAAGTCGCCACTGGCTTCGGGCAAGAGTACATTCATCTCCGATGACTTGGAGCTGACAATCTCGACGCCCAGCGAATCCTTGGACAAATACATTTGGCAGCCATCGGTCTTATCAATGGACACGGTTGGCACCGAGCCCAACACCTGCATCTGAACGCTTTGGCAGTTGACAAACTCAACGGATGCAACAACCGAATCGAACAACAACGAGCACTTTTTGCACGAATCAAAGACAATGTTGTTAACCTTGCCCTTGACGGTAAGCGTGGATCCCTCACAGCGGAACACGTAAACCACATTGTTCATCTCAGCATTATCCACAAGCAGACCGCTGTTATTCTTCTGATACTCAATCAGCCACTTTTTGCCATCACGCGTAAAGACTGGCTCCTTGGCAGCGGCAGGACCGCTGCTGCTGCTGCTGCTACTGCTGGCGGGCGTCTTGAATGGAGCCGGGCCAGTGCGCAGCGATGGATTCTTGTGGGTTTGCATATCGCCGGTGACCTTCTTTAGATCTACAGAAAAATACTAATTAATGTTTGTATATTTTATAGGATATTTCAATGCATACTCTTGGTTATGTCGGCGCCTTGATTGATTTGGGCAAAGAGCGCACTGCGTTCGTCGCCAGCGCTGTCCAGTTTCAGCGCACTCAGATCTAGTGGTGGTGGTGGTGGTGGCAGACCGCCAGGTGGTGGTGGTGGTGGGGCACCACCGGCTGGTGCCGCACCCTTGCCGGACCACACCAGACCCGTTGTATGATACTGCTTAATGTAGGCCTGCAGTTCCGTTAGTGTCTGAATCCAAGCACGTGCCCATTCCACATGCTTGGCATCCTTCTCCTTCCACTCCTTGAGCACACGATTCGTATAGAATTGTCCCGCATCGTTCATCTCCTTGACCAGCGGACCCGGCTTCATTGCCACACACACCCAGCCAAGGGCGGGAATACTCTCGCTAATGGCCGACAAGTGATTGAAAAACGGCGAGGAACGATGCTTCTCACGATAGTCCTGGACGGCGCTAATTTGCGTCGATGTTGGCTGCAACAATTCCATTTGCTTCGGCTGCGCCGGCTGAGCGATTTCCGTGGCCAGCGTCACGTAACGCAGCTGAGCGCTGTAAGCGGAAAGAAAAACAAAACGTTAAGATGTTGTGTACAAGTTGCGCCTGTTGCTCTATTTACATTAAGTTGATTTAAAACTTAAAGAAGTCATAACTTTAAATTTAAATTTGTATAATTTAACTTATTTTTCATTTCAGAATTAACGATTAGCTTTATTTAATTTTATTTTATTACTTTTTAATGTTATTCTTAGTTGAATTTGCCTAAATAAATAAATAAATAACTGTTGTAATATTTATTCAAATTAATCGGATAATTGATGATAATAAAAGCAAATGTTTTCCATCAAAAATGCCTTCTCTTTGCTACAAAAATTGCAAGGAATAAAATAAACCCTTATACTCTACGAGTGTAAACACTTACTCAAAGGCCGCCTTGACGAATTGCGCGTGTTGGGCGACATCGCCGCCAATTTTGGCTGACAGCGTGAGATATTGGCTCAACGGGCCCGCCATGATGTCCTCGAAGCCGGCGACACTCATGTTGTTGCTCGAAGGTGGTGCACAAACTGCGGCTACTGGCGGTGGTGTTAGTGGCGGTGGCGGTGGCGGTGATGGTGTTGATATCTCAATCTCTGCCTTGATTTCTGTCGCTGACGGTGCAATAAGCGTGTGCTCCAAACGATCCACTAATGTTTCCAAGCGTTCGCAAATTCTTTCCAAATGCTCAACGGCAGCCGTGGGCTTTGATTCCGTATCGTTATCTGTGGATCAACAAAATAAAAACATATCCAATTTTAAGCTCTACTCTCGTTTCATTTCAAATAATGTGCGTAAAAAATTGATGATATTGCAAGTTTCTATAATAGTGATGATTGTATTCTCATTCAACTCAATAAAAAAAAAGAGGAAAAGGCTTTTAATATTATGCGAAAACTTATTTTAGTTGATGTCATCAAAAGGTGTTTGCAAAGTGCATGAATCATTGAAACGACGATCAACTGCACGACACTTAAAAAACACAATATTTGTATGAATCTGGAATGAATGAACAAGTCGTAATAATAATGATGATGATGATGACTAGATATTACAAAAATCAAGACTTTCAAGTTGTGCGTATAGAAATATATACAAAGAATTGTAATAAAGTCGGCGAAGCCACACTATTCGATACCCTCTACAAAGAAAATCAGAAGATTGAATTAACATATGGAATATGAAATATTCTTAGGAATTTCAAAACCATACTATAGATCTTTTAGTGTAGTTTTTGCAACATTTCCCGTTTGATATTTTGACTAAAAATTCATAAAAGAGCATTCGACAATATCTTATAAATAATTCTTGTGTAGGGTATAACACAAATACAAATTGTAACGATGTCGAGAATGCGACATTGTATTTGATTAAATCAAAACTGTTTATTCTTTTTTTTTTTGGTGCCAATTAAGGGGCATGCAACAACAGGAGGCGACCAAAAGAAGAGAGAGACTGATTGATTGTCATTCAATTACCACGCACGGCCACGCTGTGCTCGACGGCGGCGTGCGCGGCTCGCAACAGCTCCGTGTAGAGTCGCTGACGCTTCAGCTCCAGCTCATCGCGTCCCACGGGCGTGACGGGTGGCTCAATGCAGCCGCTGGATGGATGTTCGTTAAGGGATTACAACAACAAGAGAAAAACGTTTAAAACCGGGCGGTTCAACAACAAATCAATCGAAAGAGAACGCGTACATATCGTTAAGACGCTCATCATCAAACCAGGCCGGCAATCCGTGGGCAAAGACCAATGTCTCCGGCAGCAATTCACCCTCAATGTAGGGAGCACACATGCTCTCACGCTTTGGCGGTGGCAAGGAGTCCGAGAAAACTTCATCGTCATCTCCCAGAGAGTTGTTGTTGTTGTTGTGATTTGCCAACAGCAGCATTGATGCCGGCTCAATAATCTCGGCACGTGTGCTAATGTTCACCTTCTTCTTGATGGAATGATGCGTTGAATTGTGACGCGACAGACAGCTCTTGGGCGGTTGTTGTTGCTGCTGTGGTGGTGTGGCAACTGCAGCTTCAACCACAGCTCCGACTAAATCATCATCATCATCATCAGCGCCCGCACTGGTCATCGAGGCGGGAGGCGCTGTGGACGTGGACGAGTGCGTCGAACGCACCGCAGTGGCTTCTATATCGATGGCTGTGAAGACGCGACATCTTGGTTACTACACAATAATTGGCTTAAATCATTTTAATACTTATGGAAGTTAACTAGTACTTTTACGCATATTTGCTTCTTAATTCTAACTAAAAAACAACTTTTCTTCATAAAGATTAATTAAATTTAAAAAATTTTCTTAAAGGTCTCGAATCGTTATCTTGTACAAGATTGGGAGAAGCCCTGATCTGGCTTGAAAAATCTCTTATTTATGATTGGAATAACAGCTGTTGTTAATGAATTCTTAATCCTAACCCTATACAGTCGATCTTCCCATTAGGAAACTTCTTTACCATATGAAAATTGAATATGACTGGAAATTTAATTCGAATTGTTTTATGTGGGCATATTTGATCTTATCCAAACCATTATGTGTTATAAATCTAAATAAAACTGAATTCCAAGTAAATAAAGCATAAGATGTAATTCTCATAAGTTACAAAATAATAACCGTAGATAAAGATAGCAGTTCCATAAGTAACAATTTTGTTAGCAGTTGGCTGAATATCATTTCTGTACAGCGAAGTTTGTATAGTACAAAGAATTAATTTTCTGGTTTTAAAAGATTTCACCAAAAGGAAGCTCGACTGTATATAAATACTTTACAAATATTTCTACAAATTTGTTAATGTCGTATGGTGAATACGTGTCTACAACTAAAACACAAAGTGTTGACACAGTTTGTGCCAATTGCTTTAGTGACATTAAATCAAAAAGGTAGTGCAATAAGCGCAGGTTCTGGCCACTGGCAGCACGGTTGAATCGGTTGAGGACCAGCTCCAGATACCTGGATCCATGTGAGGTGCTCTTCAGCAAGTAATAAAGTTTTGTAGCAGTTGTGGTCATAATACTATTGGGTAATAAGACATATTGTGAATACCAGTTTGGGGCTCAATAACAACATCATCTGGAGCATTTCTACCGACAGTTGCCGCCATTGTCTCCGCTTCGTTTATGATTACGGGTTCAGTTGCAGCTTCTGGCGCTGACACATTTCCATTTAGTTTGGCCTCCTTAGCGGCTTCTTTTCCTGTTTCTGGTTCGTTCGTTGGGTTTGGTTCTTGTTCGTTTGTTTCATCGTCGTCGCTTTTACTGTGCGTTTCCTTGTCCTTATCCTTTTTAGCTGCTTTTGGATTTGCACGACAACATGAGAACATTTTTGCGGCTGTGTTGGCTTCGTATATACTTTAAATATGAATGATGTGTATGAATCACATTAACATTATGCAATTTCCGTTTTTATTTAAAACTCATTCTCAGTTACAACAACGACAACGACAACGGCGACAGCGACGACGACGACGAAAGCAGCCATATAAAATTGGTTAGGCGAATGACGAAAGCCGCAAAAGGAAAATTAAATTAAGTGTAAACCAAAAGCAAAACCACTCCTTAAGCTGCTTCTTTGTATCGTATAACACACATATACATACACATACACACTGGTATCGTTTCACACGCACTTTAGCACACACTTTTCTTATATGTTTGACATTAAAAAATTAGCAAATTTAATCACTTTTCGAATTTGAATGCAAACTAAACTGCCTGGGCACGGCAATAGGCCACGGCTAGGACCCAACTGGGTCACACACACGCACACATATACACACAGCTGCTGCTGCTGCTGTCGGAACACACCCTAAAAGGGAAGAAGCAAAAGCGCACGCACAGGATTCGAACACAGCGGGGCAGCATTTAACAGTGCAATGTTAAGGTCATGTTAACAACAGTGTAAGCTCAGATTTGCCAATTTTTTAACGCGCACAGCTTCTTGCCCAAATTTGGGCGAACAACTGAATGCACAATGTACAAATAGCATAAACTTTAAAGGCAAAAAAACTAATATGTGCTCTTTTTTGTTGGTACATGGTCATCATGTGTTATTGTTGTTGTTGAAATGAAGCTGTTGCCCGGCTGATGCTTGTGCTGCTGCTGCTGAGGAGAAAGCTTCATGGTGGCCATGACAACAACACAGCAAAGAGAGTTTGCGCGTAAATAGAGAGACAAAGCAGAGAGAGCGAAAAGCTGTGCAGACTGACTTTTGTTATTGTAGTTGCAGCAACAATGAGTTTATTGCACCGGCCACAACAGCGCGGGTTGTTGTTGTTTTTGTGCTTAAAACAAATGATGGCAATTAGAGTGAGAATCCGTCTAAGAGCGAAAAAACGCAACAACTTTCGCTCAGTTGCAGATACAAGTTACTTCTTGCGTTGTAGGATGTTGAGCTTATGCATTCAAATGCTCACGCACACACATTCACGGACATTAATGCAGCGGATTAAATGTCTGCGGCAGATGCACCGTTATGTGAGCTGGCGAACGTATCTCTAATAACAATTAATTAGAAATTTAACCTGCTGCCCGTATATGGTCAAAACAAAATAACATACAGTATGTCAAGTAATTGGTTTGACAAAATACAAAATTCGCATTTATATTTTTTTAAATAGTTAAGCCAAATGAAACATGCTGTTTAAATATTATTAATAAGCAGCTATAGAAAAATATGAAATACAAATTGCTAAATATAAAATGTGAAGCAATTACTTGACTAACTGTATACCATTTTCAGCGAAAAAAAAAAAAATTTGTAATCTATGTATGAGTGTTTTGGCTGATAGCGCTTTTTGGCCATCTTTGATTTCACACACACCCATACTTATACATTTATTCAGTCTTGCGTAAACTTTCTAGATGGCAGTGGGAGTGAGTCAGAGAGAAAGAGACAACAACAACAATAAGCGGCAAACAGCTGAGAAGTTTGAGACTAAGCTCTGGCAACGGGCAATCGGTGTATCTGGAGTTGATTGGAAGTTCATTTTGCTACCATTGCATATTTGAATTTGCGCATTTACAATATGCATAGGCAAATTGAATCAACATGGATATGAAATCATCATTATAAATATACCAGAAACACACACATACACACACATCCGCTCATTACATACACTTGTATGTGCTGGGAGTGTATTTAATTTAACAAACAAAAAGTGATTCACATAAAAATAGCCAAAATACATATTTAAATGGCCCGCATAGCCGCCTTGCTGCTGACAACACAGCTGTCTCTTGTCCTCGAACACTTTGCGCCCACACACAGTACACATATACCTACATACGTATATATTTGCATGCATATGTACGTGTCCATATTAAATTCCAGACAGCCTGGCCGCAGGAGCGGAAAGAACAAACCCCACCCAATAACGCAGCCGGCACTTTTCGCTATGCTTGCACTTTGCGATTTGCATGGCAAAAAAAGACCATCTATGGATTTTACGCACATTTTGTTTGTTTTTAGATAAAGCACAGGCAACACTCAAACCTATATTATTATTGTTCACTTACCACAAAATGCAATAAAAAGGCGTTAAATTGTTAATGCAAAAATTTTAACCGCTTAAACGTTGTTTTTATGCGAGAAATCAACGACGAATGAAATTTTGCGAGTGACTAATTTTTTGCCATATCGATATGGACCAACGATATGTTTCGAGATATAGCTATCGATAAATTATTACATTTTTGCATCCCTTGTGCTACAATTGTCTTGTGATACCACCTATCGATGAAACAGCATATAATTAATCGATAACAATAATAACAAATTCAGAATTTTTAATTTTTGATGGGGCTTGGAAAGTTTTTTAGTAACCATTCCAATTTGTGTTCCCCTACGTACGGAATATCATCATGTTCATATGGCGTCAATGGAACATCGTAGGGCATAGGGAAAGCGGGGACACCATTGCGCGCATTACCCAAGGGAAACGTTTCCTCGCCGATCTGAAATAATAAAACAAGAATAGAAAAAGTGTGTGCATTTTTTGTTTGTCACAAATATTCTCTGACTAGCAGTATTTAAAAAGCCAAGTAGATTAAAGTAAACTTACCACAAATCTTGGCAAAAAGAGTACACCGGCTTCATAGTTGGCAATGCGCAGTTGGGAAGATCGATTGATAACGCCCCAAGCGGCCTTTGATAAATTCGCAGATGTCAGTAGAAACCAATAGAGACATTGCTGCTGTTCATCAAAGCGCGCATAGCATTTATTGTGTGGCATGGCCTGTGATCGATGCCGCACATCAGATTTCCACTGCTGCAGATGAGCCTTGAGCCAGGGCTGTCTATCGTTGAATTCCCTTGGATACGGACTGCTCCCGCCCATCATGCCGTCATGGCTGCCCATCACATTACGAAGGCTGGGATGAATCATCTTGAAGGGCACAATGCTTTGTCGACTATAATTCATAGGCGCTGTAGTTTTTCGTAGATTTCGTATAAAATCGCGCTGTACCCAGCCGCCCACATTGGGACCCAAGCTCCCGATGCTGGAGCTCTGGCAGACAACCGGAATGCTATCATCAATGGGTGCAGCGTGCTGTGACAACACCAAACCGAGACGCTCACATCCCCAGATATGTCTCCAGTTGGCGTGCTCACCAGGCACGGAAGGTATAAGGAATACGCTAGAAAACTGGCCAAGATATATATTATTTTTGATACTCTGGAAATATTTCACTCACCTGATGGCGCTAAAGTCACTTTTGCGTATGCGATCTATCCATGCATCCAACTGTTTTACTTTGTAGTCCAAGAGTAAATGAATTAAATCAGCTTTGAATCCCGTGGGACTTTCACCATCCATGTGGCTTGCACCTTTGGGCAATGCCGTCAGCCGTGGACTCATCCACAAGCTCTGCGTCCGATTGTGCCAATCCATATATTGCAAATTAAATGTTCCAATGACAACTCGCATCGATCCATCCGCATAACCGAGCAACATGATTTTTGCGTGCGATGCGGCAAACTTTGATGCCATTTTAATTTGAATTGCGGTTATTTGAGACATCAAGTTGCCAATCGTCAGCAAATTAGGCGTTTCCATGCCGTAGAGGATTAGATGGGATTTTTCACTGCAAAGGATTAGTAGAATTCAATGACGGAATCTTTTCCCCATCCTCTCTTATTTCTAATATTATTATTAATATATTTATATTTACAGTATTCCCGCACAATAATAGTGAGTCAATAGCCAGCCAATATCTATTTCAAAGTTGACTTGCAAACTGGACTCAATTTCCCCTAGACTTTCATCGAAGATTTCCGGCATCGTTATGGTTAGGGGTTCCTCGTGTGTGGGCTTGGAGTCCTGGATGCTTGTGAGAAACATATTGTAGGGTGCTGCACGCTCCAGCTTCCTGGCCATGCCACCCTTCTCCACAGCAACCGGATTAAGTCCTAAAATCTTAGCCTTGCCAAGTTTTAGAGCTCCCATGAACTCGGCAAAGTCAACGTTATCATCGTCACTCATTTTATTGCTGTAATAGGTGAAGAGAGTATTTATTCATTAAAAGTAACAAATCAAATTATAATAATCTTAACATTAATTATTTAACAAAAAAAAGACAATACCATTTTTGATTAGTAGCGTTCGTCGCGTTTTTAATTTTGCAAATATAATACACAGTAATTAATTTGGATCTGGTTATCAGTAGCGTAAATCGCATTTTTAATTTTAAAAAAATTGATAAACAGTAAATTAATAATTGGCAAGTTGATCATTTTTAATTGTGCTGTATTATACTCTGGTGTATAGTCCATTTTAGCTGACAATTAAATACTAATATATGGGGACAAACACTCTTATACGTATAAGCGTATAAGAAGGTTTTTAATTAATGATTCAATAGGTTATCAATATATGATAACAATGTGCGATAACCGTGAGAGAATCAACAGCCATAATAAAACTTGGGGAATACCCGGTTTCATTTGCAATTTTCCTGCGTTTTTCTTTTGCGCTTAGCTTACGATTACTGCCCATTTTTTCATTATTTAGGGTACTTTACTTAAATATGTTTGTAGGTGTTGACTATTTCCTCACGCACACACACACGTGAAATTGTGTATGTTTTTATGGTGATCAATACTCTGATACGTATTTAAGCTTAAAGTGCATTAAATCAAATACATTAAATTCACTGAATAACATAAAATGGAGTATTATCACATAAGTAGCTAAAAACTTACATACCCGTATTTGTAATTGGAAGATAAGCCTAAAAATGCAACAAAACAACTTAAAATTATTTAATGTATCAACAGGCGTTTCTTCTGGGCAAAAAAAAAAACAATGAATTCCCTTATCGATGCCGATACTTCTATGCATGTTGATATTTTCTGTTATCGATACGTACATTATGCAGTTTGTATCGATAAGTAAATTTGGTGGCTATTTTTAAAGTGTCTTGTGAGCAAAAAAAAACGCAACAATGAATTCCCTTATCGATGCCGATATTTCTAAGCATGTTGATATTTTCTGTTATCGATACGTACACTTTGCAGTTTGTATCGATAAGTAAATATGGCGGCTATTTTTAAAGTTTTGCTGGCGGCATCAATGAAAATAAAATAATTGAGAATAAAACGCTGGGTTTGAGTATATGTATTTAATCATCACAATGAAAAGCTTTTTAGCCCTGCAGATAATCCATTAGGAAGGGTGTATCATCCGGTCCATAAGGAGTCAACGGCACATCGTAGGGCAATGGAAATGCTGGGACACCATCTCGTGCATTACCCAAAGGAAACGTCTCCTCACCAGTCTGTAAATTATATATTAAATAGCTAACAAAGGCAAGTGACTCTTAGTACGTACCACAAATCTGGGCAGAAAGAGAACGCCCGCCTCGTAGTTGGCAATACGAAGACATGGCTGTATATTGGAATTCTTGTTAAAAGATCCCCAGGCAGCCTTCGATAGGTTCGCCGAGGTCAACACAAACCAATAGACGCACTGTTCTTCCAGATTAAAACGAGTATAGCTCTTAATATGTGGCATGGCCTGTGAACGGTGCCGATCTCCTGATTTCCATTGTTGCAGATGAGTTTTTAGCCATGGCTGCTTGTCATTAGTGTTCTTGCCATACGGCAGACATCCGCCTCCTAACATGCCGTCGTGACTGCGCGACACATTACCAAAGCTGGGATAGATCATCTTGAAGGCTGGCAGCTGACGCAGTCTTCCCATTGGCGAGGAATCCTTGCGTAAATTGTTGACAAAATCTTGCTGTATCCAGGCCTGCACATTGGCTCCCAGGCTGCCAATGCTCGAGCTCTGACAGATAACCGGAATGCGATCATCGATGGGTGCAGCATGCTTTGAGAGCAGTGATCCGAGACGAGCACAACCCCAGGGATGACCCCGTACAGCGCTCTCTCGGTGACCCCCAGGCACGGAGCCCACAAAGAACACGCTGTCGAAAGAGACATATTGTGAATATAATAATAATAATGGGGGAGTCTCTCACTTGATGGCACTGAAATCGCTCTTGCGTATGCGGGCTATCCAAGGTTGCAGTTGCGATATCTTGTACTCCACGAGATATAGCATAAGATCTTGTTTAAATCCCGTCGTGCTCTCACCAGCAGCTGTGTCTGCATCTTCGGGCAAGGCCGGCAGCAGTGGACTTATCCACAATCCCTGGGTGCGATTGTGCCAATCATCCTCGTACAAATTCGCCGTGGAGATGACAACACGCATCGATTTATCCGCATAGCCGAGCAACATCATCTTTGTGTGCGATGTGGCAAATGGTGTTGGCATATTAACCTTAATTGCGGTTACCTGAGGCTTAAACTTGCCAATGCCCAGCAATTCGGGTGATTCATCACCATACAGAACAAGCAGAGGTTTATCTCTGCAATAAATATAACAGGATGTAATCATTATATACACATGGAGAGTCAAATACTTTACAGTATGCCCGCAAAGTAATAGTGTCCCAGCAGCCAGCCAATGTCGATCATAAAATTGATTTGCACACTGGACTCGATGTCTCCCAGACTCTCATCGAGTATCTCCTGCAGCGTAACGCTCAGCGGCTCCTGATGCGTCGGCTTTGAGTCTGTAATGGCGGTGAGGAACATGTTGTAGGGCGCCGCACGCTCCAATTTGGCGGCCATGCGTCCCTTCTCCACCACAACGGGAATATAATCACGAATGTTGCGCTCGTTGAGCTTTTGTTTCTTGGCCAGATTCGAGGTGTCCTTGCTGGTTGCAGCAGCTGTTCGACTAGTGCTGGCCATCTGTGCGCTTGTTGGAGGCTCCTTTCTCACTGGGTTTGCAGTTGTTGTTGTCTTGGAGGCGACAGTTGTTGTTGTTGGTTTTGCTGCAGCTTCTTTGTTCGCCTTGGGAAACAATTTCTCCAAGAGCTTTAGCTGCAGATTAATAAGTTCACTGGAATACTTGGCTGGTATATCGTACTCATTGCTGCCGGCATCAATGCCTTTTGCATAAATAACATCCACTAATTGAAAATGCGTAAATTGAAATTAATCATCTGCATTTTGATTTTTACAATTATTGCAGCTGGCTTTACTTACAATGCGCATGGGAATACTCCTTGAAGTGTATGGGATTCTTGCGATAACATTTCTCAGCATAAGGGCACTCTTGCATGTTGCTTTACTTATAATTTTGTGCCAACAATAAGAGTATTAACCAAAAACAAAAATGTAAATAAAAGCGGTAGATGCTGATGATTCTTGCACTGCTATCGCAGTTATCGATTAATGTGCGTTTGTAGTACACAATTTGTACACTTCACACTATCGATAAGAAAGAGTTGCAGTTTGCGCGAACTTTCAAATGCAATTTTAGATATATATCGACATGTAAATGATCATTGTTGTCGATGTCATGCACTTTGCCTTATCGATATTAAAAAGAACACCAACAATTTTGCGCCAAATTGAAAATTCAAATGAAATATCGATTGGCCTTATTTAAGTAAGAAGTACCTATGGGGAACTATTTTTACATTTAACAATAAATGCGTCATGCAACAGAGTCAAGCCAAGTAATATACATTTTGAACATTTGTTTTATTAAATATAAATAAATACAAATGCTGCGGTCAACCGCAAACATCAGATGAATTATTGTGTGTGTTAACAACTGCAGGAGGTTTAAATACAAAACGAATGTCAAAGTATACGGACGTCCATCGCAAGTCCATCTGCTAAAATGGCACACACTAACAGAAGTAGCAACAACAGTTGTGACTCTGGAATTGTTGCCGATCTTGTGGCAACCGAGTACAAAATGTGCCACAAATATCGTGGAAGAGCCCTCATCTTCAACAACGAAATCTTTGACAATCCAAGCTTAAAGTCTCGCGAGGGAACACATGTGGACAGCGAGCGACTTGGAACAGTGCTTAAACGTTTGGGATTTAAGGTCTTAGAGTACATGGATCTCTGTAAAAGAGATATTTTGCGAAATATCAAAATCATGGCATCACGAAATCACTCCGAATATGACTGTATCTTGGTAGCGATACTTTCACATGGAAAAATGGGTTATATTCATGCCAGGGATTCGTTTTATTCACTGGAAAGCATCTGGCGACCATTTGCGACTGACAAATGCCCCACATTGGCGGGAAAACCAAAGTTATTTATTATTCAGGCCTGTCAAGGAGAACTCACCGACCCAGGATTTCCTGCCCTTAGACCTGAAACGCCGGACAATGACAATATTTCGTATATAAATTGCAAAATACCGACTCATGAGGATTTTCTGATTGCCTTCTCAACTATACCCGGATACTGCTCCTGGAGGAACACAGTCGACGGTAGCTGGTTTATCCAGAGTCTCTGCGAGGAACTAACAACCCATGGATCTAGTCGGGATATTTTAACTCTACTGACATTTGTTGCTCAACGCGTTGCCTTCAATTATGAGAGCTACGATCCATTTAGGACCACAATGCACCAGAAAAAGCAAATTACATGTACCATGTCCACGCTAACGCGAATCTTATATTTTCGCGATAGTAGCTCAATTTTGTACAAACAATTTACGACTAATGCTGAGTCACAAGAGAAATTAAAATATTTGAATAAATAATTTAATTACATATGTACTAACGAAAGTCTCATAAACAAACATTGTTAAAAAATACAAAATAACCTAAGTACTTAAAAATAAAATAAATGAATCATTTCATTATAATTTATTCTAAATTACCTAAAAACAAATTCAGATTCAAAATGCGCGCCGGAAAAAATTTCCCTTAAATACTGGGTTTGTCCCATCTCTAGCAATAAGTCGATGTGGTCGGCATCTGTATTTATCTCAATTTCTTATCGTCCAGTGCAATTAATCCCTGCTCAGTTGCACATATATATATTGTTTTTATTTAATTAATTTTGTCAATGCCTATTAATTTTGTATTTGATTAAAAAAATGTATTATTTATGTTACTTTAACCGTCTGGCAACGCGGCAGTGTTGTAAAGTGCCATAGTTGTAGCATATTCGTGTTGTACACACTTCGTGTCTGTCGTCGGTCGTTCGTCGTTGTCGTCGTCGTGTGCATTTCATGATAAACAATTTAAAATAAATAACAAATTTCACATACTTATGGTGCATTAAAGTAAACAAACGAGCCACAAAAGCAAACCACAAGTGTTTAATTGTACGCGTGAGTAGCATTCAAAGAGTTTAATGTGCATTCCCATTGCAAAAATCACCACAGTATCAGTGCAATTACGTTTAGCTGAAAGAAAATTTTTTCTTCTCATACTCTACCCTGCTTCTTATTCGCTGCGCGCTGCTGCCGAAAGAGACTGGCGTCGTTGTTGTTGTTTTTGTATATGCTGCTGCTACCGCTGCTGTTACTCCTCTTGCTTGGCAGGGATTACGATTACAGTTTTATTCTCAGCCTCTCGGCAGTTTTATGCTGCAATATGTGTTCATGTGTCTGCGTGTTGTGACTGTATGTGTTTGTGCTGCGCGCGCCATTAAATGAACTAAAAAAAAAAATTGAAAACAATTATAAATACACACAATAAAATCAAAATTTTTATTATGTTTTGAAAATACTTGAATGTCGCTTATCTCGGCACACAAATTTCTGACATTTCTTGTGATCGTTCTTTGAAAAAATCCACTTGAATGCGGTTGCTGCTGCCACCACAGCACAGGTGCGGATTAGTACTGTGCGTGGTGGGGGAGGGCGCTCGAGATTTTAGGCGCGCGCAGATTTATAAAATTAGTCACAACGAATCCAAATAAAGAAAGGTTTTATTATGCACACGATGATTAATCGAATTTAAGCGAACTTTTAACCACATATCGCTCTAATGAGTCAGAGAGAGGAAGAGACGCTAATTTATTTTCTCTCTGGCACTCATTCTTGCCTCGAATATTCAGCTAGCTGCTCGCTCTGCTCAAACAAACTGTTATCATAGGACTAAATGCTGCTAACGCACTCTGTTATCAATTTCATCATATTACTGCTTTAAGTTCTTCTTCTTCATCAACTTGTTTTGCTTTTTACTATTTTCTATGCATTTAATTTTCGGTGTGCATGTGTTTGGTGTCGCTTATCTACGCAGCGCTGCTTATATTGCGCTTCTCTTCTCATTTTTGTTGTTTTTGTTATCAGCGCGCGTAAACCTATCAGCCAGCGGCAACAGCGCTTCGGCAGAATCAGCAAGAGCGGCAGCGACAACACCTCAGTTTTGTGAGGCGGCCACACGCTCACACACACACTTGTACTTTTAAGAAAAAAAAAATTAAATTTGCCTTCTTCGCTTTGCCGTTAGACGCAGCGCTGTTCAGTCGCGGTCAACGCCAGCAACAGCAGCGTCAACGTCAGCTTTGGCGTCGCTGCTTTCCTTTGTCGAAGGTAACTGAAGCGCAACCCAAGACGTGCTCTCATTCTACACACTTTGCGTTGTAGGTGTGTGTTGATTTGTTGCACTGCTTTCTGCGTATTTTGCGGTTCAATGTGTATGTGAGCTGCGGCGAGTTGGAAGCCCAGCGAGCTTTGTCCAACACTTGTGTGTGTTGTTGCTCTTACTCTCCTTTTTGTTGTAATTGTAGTATGTGAGCATTGCCCAAGTGAGCATAGCAAGAGTGACGTATGAAAAAGAATGAAATGAACAAAAATACAGCTCCAGTTAAATTAAATTGCTGCATCATTGTAATGGCAAGACGCTTTAAAGCTATTTCCATGGAATCTCAATCTTATGCTTCAGTTGATAACATCTCGGTTTTTAAATAATCTGAAATTCAGTCAGGTGATTAGAAAACGGTCATTTAAATGTTATTAAGTTTTCCGAACTGCAATATTTATGCTAGATTTAATTATTTCAAGACAATATTTGTACGGTATTTGAAATTTGACAACTTTTAGAACAAAAAAGTTTGTTTTTTTTAGTTAGCCTGCAATACGAATATTTTTCAGATGATGAAGAATAGGTTTAAATTGTTATAAATGAAGAAATCTAAAAGGTTAGATTAAATAAAGTTGAAAAGGAATTTATTTTTATTTTCTGTGTACAAATTGGAATTTAAATCTGTAATTCTAGTTGCAAATAAAATCTTGATAATCCGAAAGTAAACCGATTCTTAGAGATTTTAATTTTGATTGCTTAATTTTATTTCTGTCTCAATTCTAATCTTTCAACCATTATTTATTATTTTAGCCAACAATAAATCAAAATGAACAGAACATAAATCATTTGTTAGAACAAACTTAAGACAAAGAGTTGTTAAGTCTCAAAACTTAAGTTTTGCCGTCTGAGTTGTGACGCCTTCGATTTGCATTTGGGCATTTTGGATGTTTTCTATGTGTGTGTGTGTGTGTGTGTTGACTGACCCACCGAACTGCCTCCAGTCCTCAAAAGATCCACGCCCACTCCCACGCCGACATCGCCTACGTTGGGCCCAAGAGCAAGTTGCATATGAAATAAATGTAGTAATGTTTCTTTTTGTTTTACGACTGAACGGTTATTCTAATTTATGTTGCATATTGTATTTATAAATATGTATATGGGGTAGCACACACACACACACACATACTGTTGATTGGGCAATTCACAATTTGCCACGCTGCGAAAATTAAGTGCGCAAAGTCAATATTTCAATTTGATTAGGGGTAAGGGGGGCAAAACTAAAGGCAAAAATTTGCATATATTTATGTATGTATGCAACAGAAGTGGTGCATGCTGCATGTGTTGTTTTGTTAGCTTGTTGCATGTTGTACTGCATGATTATAAGCCAGCTAACCAGCCGAGCCTCGCAGCCTACGCATCAGGTTGCAAGTTGCCAGCTAGCTGCAACCTAACGACTTTTAGCGGCATTTTGTAAATGAGCCACCAAATGGTTTAGTTGCTGTCTTGATTTTATTTTATTTTTTTTAACCAAATAATTATGTTATTAATTGGATTTATGCACAGTTTGTGCAGCTCACACAAAGTCAGACAGAAATTTGCATGTTATGTACTTGCAACCCTGAGTGAGTCGTAATCCCAATGCTTTGAATGCCTTGGGGGCGGGGTTCTTATCTACCCCAACTATTTTTAGATCTATCGAAAGCGTGATTTACGTTTTTGTCTGTTTTGATTTTTGCCAGTGGGCGTTTTTCCCCCTCGCTTCCCCCTTCGCATGCATACATATAAATATTTAATTTTTTCTCTCTCTATTTTTGTTGTTGGCGCTGCTCTTGATCTTCTTGTCGCGATAATCCGCGCATTGGCAATAAAAAAAAATAAAAATAAAAAAAAATCAAAACAAAACAAAAAAAAGCTAAATACTCAAACAAAAAAATTGTCAACACGCATTTGAACTTATTTTTAGACCCTGTCGCAATCGGATTCAGTCTTTTTTATTATTATTATTTTTACCATGATTATAATGCCATGGACTGGAAACAACTTTATTAAGTGCACGATAGAGATGTTTATCATTGCAAAGAGACCTGAGCATTGGCTTAATTCAAATCTGTTGAGTGGTAATCGAAAAGGTCGAAGTTGTGAGTACCCTTTAAAGTTTTTGAACATCCAGGGAAACTTGCAAAGAATTTATCAATTATATATTTAAACTTAACTTAAAGCGTACGACAACAATATACTTCTTTAAGTCTTAATAATATTATTAAATAATAATATTTAATTCCATTATTTTTAATTACATCTAAGCTTGCAAAAAGCTATAGCAACAGATTAAACAGTTGATCAAGTTTCAGAAGTAACTCTTTTTTTACCTATTATTTAAGGATATGTGCGAAGAAGCTAAAAGCTCTTTGAAATGGTAAAAAGAATTGAAGAATACCTATTAAAGCTGATTTGTCTGTGCCCTACAGATCCATTTGTGGTTCAATTCGTTCCAGTTGAAAGTTAGACAGACTGTTAAACAAACGCCCACAGAGTTCACAGCTATTTGGCAGCCACTGTGCAGCTATTACCATATGTTTATGGCAAGTATGTTTTTATAGTTAGGCAAATGGACGTCTTAAAGACGACAAACTGCGCCAGAAAAACTTATGAAAACGCAACTTTAAACTGTAATAAAGTGGGAAATTACAGCGCATAAATCTCTGTCGCTAAACTGTCAAGAGTCGAATCGAGTCGTCGTGTCGGGAATTGGGAGTTGCAAGTTGCAAGCCAACACCCACACACACACACACACGCATACACACACAAACACAGTCTTATACAGATGTTGCCTCTTGAATGAATTTGGAGGCAAGCTATTAAACCGAGTTTACAGTTTAGCAGCTACTGTTGAGTTGCGAACGGCGACGTTTGCATATTTAAATGCAACATGCGGGCCAGCGCCACACAAGGCGTTGCACGCAACTCTATCTCTGTCCCATTCTGTCATGCGCTGTCTATCCCTGTCACTCGTTATGTTTTGTTGCCTTGTTGTTGGCCTATTCATGCATTCAGATCGCGCGACACTTGACTTGGCGCTTCATTGTCCATATAAAACTAATAATTATTGCATTTAAAATCTAATAAATAAACGCATTGACAATGCGGAGTTGTTGTGGATTTACTAACAGCCGAGGGGAGGCAAATCAGAAGGGGGTGGCAACATCGAAACCGTCTTGGAAAACGCAGCTCAGGCCGCTCCTATTTTAATGGCGCTTTGTACAGGGCTGGGTAAAAATGCAAAATGTAACAATTGCAACTCTGACAACTCTGTAATTTTTACCTTTGAAAATAAATTAATTTTTGTTAGGTATATGATCAGTTTCTAAATAAAACTTTAAAGTGTGGTAATATCTGAAAAAATATAAACAGTTCTGAATTCTTTTGGTTCATTTAAAGTTTCTGATTCCGGGATTCATTTCGAAGTTAAGAACTAGCTACGCAGCCCTGGCTTTAAAGTCAACAATGTAGAATTTCTAGTAATGATCATCATGAACAATTCTTGTTGATGTTGGTGTTGTTGTTGTCTTTTTAGTGACAACGTTGATGCCGCTTTTGACCATAATTGTTGTACTTGTCATTGTTTTGTGTCGCGTTGCCAACTACAACTGCAAACGCACCGACAACGCGAAGCAGACATTGTTTGTGTATATGCATGTGCGTGTGCGTGTGCATGTGTGTGTTAAATACATGTAATTAGCCATGTTTGTGCCATTTAATCCGTTCGGACTTCATGTTCCCTCTTCCACTCTCTGGCGACGCTTTTCTAAGAATTCTTTGCGTTTTGTTTTGGCGCACGCATTAGGCGCCACAAAGCGCGGCCACGTTTAACCCCCAAGCTGAAACAGCAACTGCAACTGCAACCAGTGCCCAGTGCCTTCCTCTGTCATGACTGCAGTTGCGCATACTCCACATATTTATGGGCTATTTAGGCGAGCGCGCGCATCGTGGATGCTGCTTACAGCAAGGGGATTGTAAGGGAGGAGGGAAGCACTGCAACTGGATGGAGTTTATGTTGTGTGGTGGTCGCTGTTTTGCTGCGTCAGTCATTGGCATTGATTGGCAGTCGAACACGCAACAATTGTTGCATGGCGCTGACTCTGACGCTGGAGACGCCACAGCCGCCACTTGCAAGTTCACTTTTGGCACATGTTTTGCGTGCAATTTTGTTTCTTACTTCCATTGTTCTCAGCGAGCGCATTAAACACAGCACGAACCTACCGCAAAAAAAGAAATGGCAGTTGGCAACGCTGAGCGTGGGCGTATGCAAAGGGTTGTTTTCTCTCTCTCCCACTCACTTTCTCTTCTGTTTTTCTACTGTTGACAGCTCAATTATATTAGATGGCGTAGGGTTGCTGGATAGCGTGTGTTTTTGCAATTAACGCCTCAATTATTAGTAATTAGAATTGACTTAATTTTTGCTTGCCAGAGGATTCTTTTGGCTGCACTTTTGGCACGTGCGCCAGCTCGCAATAGGAGTGAGAGTGAGAGCGCATGTTGCATATGTGCTGTATAATTTGCGTGCATGCATAAATTTTTATTGTTGTTTATGTTTCTTGTTGTTGCTGCTATTTTTTATATTTTATTTTAGGGGGTGCGCTTCATGACTATTTTGGGTTTTTACGACAACTGCGTTATGTTACCCATGTTGGCTATAAATTCGCGTTTAGTAGTGTTAAACACGCAATAAAAACTAGGCAATATTAAAAGTGGCGCCCCACTCTGCAGTGTATAACAAACACACACACACACAAACTTCGCACATCTGGCAACTCCCAAATGCAATTTGGCCAAATAGTTGGCAACGCGACGTGCAAGAATTCTGTTTGATAGATGTTCTCTGCACTCTGATTTGCGGCGCTTTGTTTGCCATTTGCTTGTTCTCTCTCATACTCTTGTCTCCTTATTGCATTCCATTCACTTGCTGTGACTGCGTTTTCAGCCCACACGTTTTGCGTTCACGTGCAGTACGCCCAACGCCCCTCTTCGTGCACTTTTGCAGATAGCAGAGCATTTGATTTGTTTAAAATAAAAAAATTGTTTTCATGTTTATGTGTGCGTATATATTATTGTTGTTTGTGGCTTTTTTAGACACAACAAGTCGGCAGACAACCACAAAACGTCACTCAGCAGTTAACAGGCTGACAGGGCTGCACAAACGCAAACTATCGTAAAATGTATTCAATAGGAAACCAGCATTTAATTATCGCCTATTCGAAAATATTTCGACGCAGCTATAATCTTAGTTGGATCAACTGTGCGATAGTTTCGTTGTTCACTGTTGACTTTTCATCCATCCCTGATACTCAGATTCTCACACTCATACACTTCGTGCTCAACTTGCTCGCTCTGCGAGTTCACGGCGCATTCGTCGTTGATCGCTCGCGTCGTGCAGTTGTGTTATCGTCTCGATTCGGTTTTCTTATTATTCTGAGATACTTATTGAATGAATTTTGTGCAAAAACATTACGCAAAAATTAATGAATTAAAAAACAAAAATTTGTTAAATTAATAACAAAAGCTCGATGAACGAAAAATGTGAACTCATTGCAATACTGCGAATAATAATTGTATTATTTATGTAAATGCTGCTACGCCTGATGGCGCCTTAGTGGAGGGTCTCGGTCGATCTCATATAACATTTGGATGCTGATTTTTGATTTCTGCAGCTGTGCGTGTGTGTGTTTTTGTTTGTGTGCGTGCGTGTGCGTGCAGTACAAATAAATAAAAATAATATCTGCAATCTTTGCCATAAACGTCAACCACAAACGGGAGAACAACCATCGAAGAACGTGAATATCTCCATCCAAGCTCATCCAACATGTGTACGTGTTTTTGTTTTGCTCGATTTTATTTCCCATTTCATTCCCAAACCGATCAAAACTTTTGCTTTTGGTCTTGTAATTTATCATCGCATTGCCTTGCAATATTTGTTTATTTTTAAACACATGTCCCCACACAGATCTTCTTGTCGTCTCCCATTGTGTTTTCTTTCCCTTTTCAATGGCAACGGAAGCGTCTTTGCGATAAGTTGAAACAACTCGCTACTGCTGCATTTTGTAATTCTTCTACTTGTTTTGCTTCTGCTTCGTTTTCAGCTTCGGCTTCTGTTTCTGCTTCTGCTTCTTTCTTGTATAGGTAACGTTATCGCGTTTTACCTGGTGCACCCTCTGATTTACGCTTTATTGTCATTGCCGCATTTATGATTGATTATTGATTGGAATTATATGATACGCATGCGCGAATGCGTGACTCTCATACGAAAATATTTTTCAACTCCAACTCCAACTCCTCATACTTCTCCTGCGTTTCTTCTGAGTTACGATCAGTATTGGTGGACTTTGGGTTTCCTGGAAGAATCTGTGCCCTCTGCTCTCTGTTATTTTCATTCTTTTAGCACTATTGTCACGCATTTTCTCGATCAGACGTTTAAATTGTAATTGAATTTAACGTTTATTGCAATTTAATTTGTAGTCGAATCGTTTTGGAATTGCCCCACTGAGTGCATCATCATCATGTTGTATCATTCAGCTTTGAGAAAGTTATTGTTGAGTAAAGTATTTTTAAATGGATCTGTCAAGTATTCTTTACGCTTTATTACTTCTCATTTTGCTCTTCAGAATGTTTTTTTTTTTAATTTTCTAACTTTTTTATATATGTAAAAAAATTTTAAATTGAAAGTTTCGACTATAGATGCAATTTTTTCATTATTTGTTTTGTACAAACGATTAATCATAAAGTTTATTTATTTTAAAGTACAATTAATAAAAAATCATTCACTTTCGTAAAAGATATTGTTGAGTAAAGTATTTTTAAATGGGCCTCTCAAATATTCTTTTCGCTCTATTATTTCTCATTTGTGCGAATCTTCAGTGTTTTTTTTTTTAATATTCTGAGTTTTTTATATTTTTTTTAAATTTAAAATTCACAGTTTCGGTTATAGATGCATTATTTTCATTATTTGTTTTATACAAAAGATTAATCATAAAGTTTATTTATTTTAAGGTACAACCTATTTAAATTCTCGTTTTTAGATGATTTTAATTCCTAGAAGAAATTTAAAAAAGTACCTCAAATTTTTTGATATTGCCCCTATTTTTATATCGTTTACCTAATGCTTAAACAACTAATTCCTTGTTCTTATGGCATTTATAGTGTACATATTTGCGTTGAAAACTCCCAATTGCCCAGCTAGAAAGCCACAGCTGGGGCCAGCCCGTCGGTCAGTTCAGTGGAAATATCATAAGGCATCATCTATGCCAATAAGTCCAAAGCCCCCACCTGCAACACAGTGTGTCAAAGCGTTGTGCACACAACATTGTCGATATATCACCTCCCCTTGCGGGAATATTATTCAAAATTTGAATGCTCACCCCGCAATCAATCGTGGCAACAATTTGGGGGCCCGCCAGCTGGTCAAATATTGCGATAATTACACTTCGAGGGGCAGAAGTGTGAGAGGTTAGGGGAAATGGAGGCCTATTGCCTGAGGTGTTGCTGGTTGACTTCTGGGGCGGCTGATATGTGGCAGCAACCAAACAAATTGTCAACAGACAACAAAATGCTGGCAACGCCCCGCGTAGGCCACAAAATAGTTGGCAAATTAATTCGCGTTGTGGCTAATTTGGCGAGAAAAAGCTAGATCTATCCATGTGTGTGTGTGTGTGTTTCAGGCAGTGTTGCTAACTTTTCAGGGTCTAAAACAGCTAGATGAATATTTTCAAAATGCTAGCTAGGACAAAACAAAATTGAAAGCATACAAATAAAATTCTATCTTAGCTTTTAGTTAGTTTTAATGGAAACGCATTTGTCAAGTTCAATATTACTTTCGCTTTCCTCAAGTCTTTAGGACTTGATTGTTCCAATTAATTTTACATACTTTGAAGAAACTTCATAGTTATGACAACATTTATTTTATCCATATCTGTAAATATAAAATTCTTTATAATTAATTGCTATAATTCGTGGTTATAAATTTTGTGGTTAAAAATATGACTACCTTGTATGCAATATTAAATTTAATGTCTCAATTTGCATTCTGTGCCCAACTTTGGATCTTGGCAGCGAAAAAAGCCAGATCTGGCGGGAAAAAAGCTGAGTTGGCAACACTGGTGGCAGGCGTGTTAGGAGGTGCCACAAATGTTGCACTTGTTGATTTATTGTCGGCATTTAATTGGTTTTGAAATTGGATTTGAATTTGATTGCCTCTCACCGCCCACCACCTGCCCCTCTCATCCTCCCTTGTCACCACACGCCTCCTTCACTCCTCCCTCTTTACAAAAAGTCGCAAATTAATTGCTACAACAAATTTTTCTTTCAATTAGATTTTGTCACTTTAAAAGAGTAATCAACAAAAAGAGAGAGAGAGGAAGAGTGAGAGAACTTAAAGTTTTTCCAGAAATGTTGTTCACATTGAAATGTCATAATTTCAATTGAATTGTTGTCTTTACCGTTATGCGGTTAAGGTGCTGCAGGTGAGGCAGGTCAGGGGGGAGGGGGCAGGTCAGCGATTGCCGCTGACAAGTTGCACCAACCATTTGTCTGCGGTGTTATCTCTGTTATGTGCTAATTATGATGTACTCCACTTATAATTATTAATGCACTCGGAATTGGTAATTTAAATAAATATCGATGCAACGGGAAATATTTTAATTGCTGTATCACTGAGTGCAATATATTTCGGAACTTATTGTTTTTATATTGTCAGACATTAATTTTTAATCTCTATATTTCTTGTTGTGTTGAATTCCAAACAAGTATTAAATAAAATACTTTCTCTAAAGTCAAATTAAATATTTTTTAAAAACAATTGATTGTGTACTGGGGCAAAAGTTCCACAATCAAAAGAGATGAACAAATTAATTACAATAACTATTAAAAGATTTACACAATAATTGATTAGATTGCTTTATTCTTAATACAAGTATTACTTAATTCAGGATTTCCATAATACTGAGCTTATTTATTTATTTAATGTCAACTAAGTACACTTCCACTAAGTACAAAATTAAGTAACTATTTTTAAATTTAAATTTTAACTGAAAGGATATAAATACCAATATTTTGAAAACATTTTTCAAACGAATTTCACTTTATTCATCACGTAATATTTTTAATTTATTTACTTTTTATGGAGTGCTGCAAGTAACAACTGAATGATTCACACACAAATTCATTGCTCATTCACAAATTAATTTTATGCTTGAGAAATGCCAGTATACAGTTTATTTTTTTTTTAAGACAAGTGTGAAATGTGAATAGTTGCTGACTAATTTCAAATCGGTCAAACTTGATTTTTTTCCCAATAAATAATTAAAATTGTATCTTTCTACGAATTTTTTTAGTGATGCACATAATTTATAATTTATGATCTGCAATCTATATTATTTTTTGCATAAATCTCTGCCGACTGCTTTCAGTCGTTATAGAGCTCTTTTCTGTAATATTTCCAACAAAGTTTCTCTACTGCCAAATTGATTTCTTACCACTGTCGCACGATCTTTGAGTTACGTCAGGCAGGGAGATAAAACAAAATGATTTCACATGAAATTGAATTATTATTAATCAGATATTGATACTATTTAATTGTTAGCACTTTGGTATGACGATAACTATATTTTTTTATTATTAATTTACTTTTTTTTGCATAAAACAAATTGAAGTCAATAAAATTGAATTGTACGAATATCATAGCATGCAAATGGAGGCTGACCTTGGGGAGAGACGACGAAATGGGGAGGAGTCAAGCATGATTTGTGCACAGACAGCAGCAGAAACTACAACAATAACAAGAACAACAGCAATTGAGAACCGACAACAACAATAATAATAAACAAAACCCCTTTGAATTGCCTCGTTTCCAAAACAAACGACGACTTCATTTGAAGCTGGGCACATGGCCAAGTTTTTGTTGTTATTGTTGTTGTTGTTGTCGGGGGGCGTTTCTTAAGCCAATAATCTAAGCTTATATTGATATATTGATACATGTGTACACGTATTTGACTTTGCATTGGTCTCTTTTTATTTAATTTCTTTTATAGACTATCCGCCCGCTGATAGTTATACCGGTTATCGGTTAACTCCACCCCAAAGCAATCATCATCCACACAGTAACAATAACAACAACAACAACAGCAGCAGCAGCAGCAACAACATTAATAATAATATTAACAACATCAGCAACAACAACAACAACTGCAGTAGCAGCAACAACAGAATGGACACCGATGATGTTGAATCGAACACAAGCAGTGCAATGTCCACATTAGGCACATTATTCTCATTCCAATCGCCGGCGGTAAAGAAACTGCTTGGCTGGAAACAGGGCGACGAGGAGGAGAAATGGGCCGAAAAGGCTGTCGACAGTTTGGTCAAGAAGCTAAAGAAGCGTAAAGGCGCCATCGAGGAGCTGGAACGTGCCCTTTCCTGCCCCGGTCAGCCATCCAAGTGTGTGACCATACCCAGATCACTGGACGGAAGATTACAGGTAAATTCCGCGAAGCATGGGATTTAAAATCGAATCAAATATATAGCTGATGTATTTCATTTATATCAGCTTACATTTTAATAGAAATATTTAACTAATCACTTGCTTAAAATAAAGATATAAAATAGGGGCAACCGAAAAATATATGTAAACGGAATTTAAAAAATTTGAATTGAATTAAAATCCCAATGCATTTTTAATTTCAAATTCCAAATTTTAAATCTCATGTTTTAGCTTTTAATCAACTTTTTATACCAAAACAACACTTGAAAGTTTATTTTAAGACTTTTGATACTTTTTTTTTTAAAGTCATGCCAAAATTAACAAAAAATGTTATGTGTAAAGTCAAGGATTTTACCAACTTCAAGCTTTCATAGCTTTGCTAAAACTGTATAAATTTTCCGTGGAAATATCACTTTGATATTGGTTTGGCCTTTTATAGCATGATCTATGCTAATTTTATTTATTCCATTCAAATAATAAGGGTCTCCTAGTGTTTTTTGTAAATGCACAATTTTAAATCTAAAGCTTCAAATTTTAATCATCTTATACAAACATAAGTATAAAACAGCACGAATTGTATTACTTGAAATACGAAAATTATGAATCCAAAATTGGAAATATAGTTATTAGGAAACCAAAATTTGGAATCCAATATCAGAAATACAGTAACAAGGAATTAAGAATTTGGAAGACAAAAATTAGGAAAATAAAAATTAGGAAGACAAAAATTAGGAAAATAAAAATTAGGAAAATAATAATTAGAAAGACAAAAATCGCGCGAACTTTAATAAAATATTTTTTATTTTTGAGCTTTTTGCTATTAGCAATTTATTGAACCATTTATTACAAAATCAAAATCAATAGAACACATGTAGATGTTGACATAGAGCTAATGAAATAATGAATTATGTATATAACCATTTAGCCAAATACAGAAAAAACTAAGCAACTTTTCTTAGGTGAATATCCTAACTTTTGTCTTTCAAATTTTATCTTTCCTAATTTTTGTCTTCTGAATTTTTTTTTCCTAAATTTTCTACTCTGAATATTTTTCTTCGTTGAAATTCCTAATTTATGATTCCTATTACTTTCGTCCTTATTTTGGATTCCTAAAACTTTATTCTTGACTTTTTTTCTTTTCTGTAATTTCTGAAACAAATTTCGGAAATCGTACGAGGTACCCTTTTAAGTTGATTCTGAAACTAATATATATATAAATTTTGACTTGTAAAATTATAATTGAAATATGCACATTTTAAATCGTGAATTAAAAGAGAACTTATATTTTCATCCATCACCTTCTTTTTGCTTCATCACAGGTCTCTCATCGCAAAGGTCTGCCACATGTGATTTATTGTCGCGTATGGCGTTGGCCAGATCTCCAATCGCATCACGAACTGAAGCCGCTCGAATTATGCCAATATCCGTTTAGCGCCAAGCAAAAGGAGGTCTGCATCAATCCGTATCATTACAAGCGGGTCGAGAGTCCCGTTCTGCCGCCGGTGCTGGTGCCACGTCACTCGGAATATGCGCCCGGACACTCGATGTTGCAATTCAATCAGATGGCTGAGCCGAGTATGCCGCACAATGTGAGCTACTCGAACAGTGGCTTCAATTCGCACAGTCTCAGCAATAGCAACACATCTGTGGGTAGCCCCAGTTCGGTTAACTCCAATCCAAATTCACCATATAACAGCCTCGCGGGCACACCGCCCCCCGCCTACAGTCCGTCGGAGGATGGCAACTCCAATAATCCCAATGATGGCACACAAATGATCGATGCCCAAATGGGTGATGTTGCCCAGGTCAGTTATTCGGAGCCAGCCTTTTGGGCCTCCATTGCCTACTACGAACTCAATTGTCGAGTCGGCGAGGTCTTCCACTGCAATAACAATTCGGTCATTGTCGATGGCTTCACGAATCCATCCAATAACTCTGATCGCTGCTGTCTCGGCCAGCTGAGCAATGTGAATCGCAACAGTACCATAGAGAATACACGCCGTCATATAGGTGAGTTAATGGGAATGCTTAAGGATTGATAGCAAATAAATATATGATTAAATATATATTAAATTCTAGAATTTCAATAAAAGAATACACATATTTATATATTTATTGTCAAACTAAAAGCAGCCGACATAAACTAACTTGAGATTGAACAATACAATTTTTAATTACAATAATAATTAAAGTTAAACGAATTAAATGAAATTATAAATAAATAATAATGCTCTGGGGATATCTAAAATGAAAAAAATAGAGGATTACTATCCCTATTAAAAATTTAAAGTATTCAAAACTATATATGTTAAAAAAAATATATTAAAATTTAAAAAAAAAATGGTAGAGAGAAGTTGAACAATTTTAAATTGAAAACCAAACAAAACATTTAAGATATGCAGGATTAAATCATTCATGGAGAATAAAAAGTTATTTTAGATAGAAGCTGAAAAATAGAAAAGATCCCACTGCATTATAAAATCAGCTGCAAATCCTATAACGAAGAAATGTTATCAGTTAAAAGTTTAGTTCTCATATTTGCTTTTCTGCAATTTATTCACACGATATATTTTTGTAATTTCCAGGTAAAGGCGTTCATCTGTACTACGTTACCGGCGAGGTATATGCCGAGTGTCTGTCCGATTCCGCCATATTTGTGCAGTCGCGTAACTGTAATTATCACCACGGCTTCCATCCGAGTACCGTATGCAAAATCCCGCCCGGATGTTCGCTAAAGATCTTCAACAATCAGGAGTTTGCTCAACTGTTATCGCAATCGGTGAACAATGGATTTGAGGCCGTTTATGAGCTGACGAAAATGTGCACAATACGCATGTCCTTTGTGAAGGGCTGGGGGGCCGAATACCATCGACAGGATGTGACCTCAACACCCTGCTGGATCGAGATACATCTGCACGGGCCGTTGCAATGGCTGGACAAGGTCCTGACACAGATGGGATCGCCGCATAATGCAATTAGCTCCGTATCCTAAAGACAAAAATCGATAACTCTAACTATATAATGAAGGATATAGTGAGAAATGAAAGTTAGTTAAAAAGAACTAACCACAACACACACACACTCACACACTGAGAGTTGGGAAAGTGTGAGACATAAGATGAATGTAGATGGTAGCTAACAAACTATGTAAAAGACGTAGAGAAAAGTATAAATAGGAGGAGAAAGTGCGGTTAGCTGAGGAAAGGACAAAACATAAATGATTATGAGCTAAATGTGTGCGTGTTGTTGCCTTATATATAAATAATATATATAAACAGATTGATAAATATATATATATATATTTAAACAGCTACTCAACCCGCCTCTCGCCCATAAAACATACTTATATATTTTCTAGTTTATCGTATGATTTTCAACGCGAATGTCATTCCTTATGCAACAACAAAAAAGAAAAAAGAAATTGAACTAAAAATAGAATATATTTATATATATATATGTGATGATTCATATATAATGGATCGATCTATATACAACAAATATTATAATAATAATAATATGCCCTTTGGCAATTGTTGGTCACATCTATTTCAAGTGCTACTTATGTGTCATTGCGAATTGCTTTAAAAGATAGCGAAAAAAACAAAAAGATTTAAAAAATACTATATATATATACCTAACTCTATATACTTAGCACTTAAAGTACCATTAGAATTTGTAGGGCAAGTTTTAAACAACTTTTATGCAATACATTTCTTAAAATATGCAACACACACCACAACAAAAAGTTATGTTTAACTAATTGATGATCTTGTTTAACTTTAAGTACAACGTTAAAAAACAAAGCAAACAACAACTACAACAACAACAGAAATAACGAAAAACAAACGCAACCAATTTAATTTTAATTACTTGCTTAGTTTAGTTTATTAAGTTTTGTTTCATTTGCAACAATTTTTTCGCTGGTTTTTTGAAAAAAACATGATTTTTTATTGTCTAATGCAAAATTTGTGCCGAACCTTTTTTATAAGTAGTTATAATATCATCATTTAAAATAAACCGTTTTGCCTTATCAGTTCGTTCGTTTTTTCTCTTAACAAAACAACTCACATAACTAATAATATTAATAATAATAATAATACATACATACTATATTTAAATAAGCTGTAAAATATGGCTTTAATGCAAGAAACTGAATATTCAATGTAATTATTGTGCCTGTTTAAAGATTTACTTGCGCTTTTAATGTTTCTATGTATATTTAGTGTACAAGCGCAAAACGAAAGTTAACAAATGGCTTTTGTCTCATTTTTGCTACAGAAAAATTACTTAAAAAACCGTTACAACAAATTTGCCTTAAAGTTGACCGTGTTTAGAGCAGCTTTTACAACACACAAATGCCTTACACACAGTTTGAATTGCCTTTGCTTGCTTCACGCAACGCTGTTTAATGTAATTGAGTACTAAAATTTAAAACTATTGTAAAACAATTTGAAATTTAACGTATAATAAAATAAAGTAAAAATATATGCAAAGTTTGGTGCGAAATTGCTAGTCACATTGAAAATTAATTATAAATATATACTGTGGCTAATCGAACATTTCACAAAATTGATAATGTTAAGATTTTTGCGCTTTGATATTATTATTTGAATTAAAAAAGGTGGCTTCAAAAAATGGGTGACAAAAAACAATGCTATCTATTTTTCATATTTTAAAACGGAGCCTTTTTTGGCTGGCCGTGGAAAGCTCACCAACAAGGTGGCAGCGCTGCAGCTATTTATATATCGGAATATGTTTAGTGGGCGCTTCGATAGTCAACGATTTTTGTCATTCGATGAACAGCTGATAAGCTTCAATGAAGTAGTATTTTTATCTTTCGTTAGAGCGGTCACACTGTTTTACTTCTAGAATTTGTCAACATGGAGGCATCGCCAGTGAACGATCCATTGGAATTATTGACAAATAAAGGCACTCGCGAGCCGACATTCTTGGGTCCGATATGGAATCCCATTGCTGGAGGCATAGCCGGCTTCGGTGCTGCCTTGTTCCTCAACTGGGGCTTCCGTAAACCAGTTTTCTCTGGTAAGTGTGCTTTGTAGCGCTGTGACGTAACATTGTTTTTCTGTAGTAAATCGTAATTTATTGAACAACATTTAACTATTATTATGCAGGCGTACAGAAACACATTGCGTTCACCGTAATTGGAGGCGGTCTTGGCGTCTACTTTGATAAGAAGCGCAACGAGTATCTAGCCAAACGTGATGCAGTACTCCGGCATTATATTGAGCTGCATCCCGATGACTTCCCAAAGACAAGTGAGTTTTAATTTCATTCCAAAGTGATCGTGAGGCCTTCTATAATGTATGGATTTCTCCTTTGGTTTCCAGATCGCAAGAAGTACGGTGAAGTCTTGGAGAGTTGGGTGCCTGTCCGTTAAGTGTCCTGAGCTGTCAAATAGTCTACGGATCAAGTCCGGCTACAACCCAACACATTTTAGTTAATAAACGGCTTTAATTGTAATACTTATGAATACAAAACTGTTAGAAATGCGTTTGTTTTCGTATAAATATTTGTGCAGTTACGGTTAGCGCTGGTTCCGATTGGCTGTGTGACCAGATTTCAAAACATGAAAATGCCTTATCGAAAAGACGGCTCACAATTTTGAATGCAAATATCACTACAATATTTTATAAAAATACACACTAGAATTAATTAATTACATACATTATTTTTATAAAATTATGCATAAAAGCATAAGTAATATTTTACTAAAAATGCTGCTGCAAGCGAAGCCTAATATCTGGCCACATTCGTTATTTGGTATGCTTTAGTATTTTGTAATGGCAAATTTATGACATTCGTTTTTTTCCGAAAAAAGTGCAATTTGCGCCTTTTCCAATCGGTTTTAGTAAGTTTCTGTTTCAGTTTCGGGTGAATCGTTTTTTTCGTAGGACGTGCGAGCGCAGCGTAAAATCGTGTTTGTGCCAGCATGCAGAGATAAAACAAGAATAAAATAAGCGCAATAATTAATCTAATACAAATAAAATATTGAACTAATATATAGATTAAAATTTAATTGTTCGGTTTTAAGTTGACATCTATCTACTTTTTTACTTCTGCTTCGTCCCCTCGTACGTGTGCTTCTCAGTGTATAAATGTGTGTGTGTGTGTGCGTATATGTATGTTAAAGCCGCAAGGATTTTACCGTTACAAATTATGAAAAAACGTTTGATAAAGTAAGAAACGACAGCGCGCGTCAACCACAGCAGCAGCAGAGCATCGCAGCAGTAGGAGCAACAGCAGCTGTGGCCGCAGCAGAGAAAAATCAACAACAGCTTCAACAAAAGCTCCCAAGTTGCCAAAAGGCCGACGGCTTTTGTAAAAACTCACAGGCGAATTTTCTTGTGAGCTCATCAACGGCAAGCAAAAAAAAAAGAGAGAAATAAACAACAACAACACACGTACACAAACGATTATGGCAAAGGTAGGCAATTCACAAAGCTGAGCTTTTAATTTTATTAGAAAATTATTTATTTATTTATGTGCAGACTAAGCACAATTTGCTGCCCTTTTCTCTACGCACTTTACTTTTACTCATCTTGTGCCCCTCTTTTCTCTTCATTCTGCCCATCTTTGCGTCATTCATTACATGTGCTTTGTCAATATGGATTTCATTTTATTGCTCATGTGTGTATGTGAGTATATCCCTGCGTATATGTGTGTGTGTGTCTGAGTTGATTTTCACTTGTGTGCTTTGTATAAATTATGCATATTTGTGGGTTTCTTTTTATCGGTTTGGGGGGAGACATTGATTTCTTCTGAAGTTATAACCGCACAAGAAGGTGGTAATTTTATGACGTGTAAAATTGGCAACAAACTTGGTAGAGGGTAGTAGAAAGAAAATGGAAAGAGGAAGATGGTAAAATTAAGGAATTTTACGAAATCCTATGTGGATTCTTGACAGATTTCAATTAAAATTACATATACAGTCAAACTTCCCTAACTCAAATCACCATTATCCAAAGAAAAAATTGTAATTATTTTAATTTATTAAGTTTATTGACACTTGATTTAGCTTAAGTTAGAGAAAATTCAAGTTATATAAGTTCGAGTTACATATATGTTGTGCATTTGGTATTTTTTTATACAGCCTAATAAAATTTGGTTGAAATTTGTAATAAATTTTTTTTTAAAAATCTTTTCTTCTTAAACCCCATAAAGTATATATTATTGATCAGCATCAACAGCCGAGTCGATATAGCCATGTCCGTCTGTCCGTCCGTCTGTAAGAGCGCCTAGATCTCAGAGACTATAAGAACTAGAGACGTAAAACTTGGTATGTAGGTCCGTCTATATTGCAGGCAGATCAAGTTTGGCTTAGATTGGCCACGCTCCCTTGAGCCAAGCCAATATTATCCGCCATGTTTGCTGATTGCTCATTGCGATCGGATAATAAACAGCGAAGATATTATTCAACTAAATTTGCCTATATTTGCATTACCTTAACAGCAACAATTACAAAACAGTTCGACAACAACAACGAAGTTTGGAAGTGAATCGCAGGTTAGATTCCTGTCACGGACAGATATACATATATAATTTTTCTTAATACTTTTTATTAATGTTTAATGTTATATTTATTATTTATTTATACTTTTTATATTATTTATTAATATAAAAGTTATTTATTATTTATTTATTTATTTATATTAATGTTATATTTACATAAAATAGAAATATCTTAATTAAAAAGACAATTTAAAGGATATCTCAACCAATCTAACAGAATATGCATTTAGGATGGTCCTATACATTCTGACCAAGTTTGGTTGAAATCGGTCCGATTTATCATATACCTGCAATAGGAACAATCACTCAAAAATCAAGCTTTAGTATGGAAAACTTTTTTGTTTATTTATATATCTCAACAAATTCAACAGAATGCGCATCTGGGGTGATCTTATACAATCTCACCAAGTTTGGTTGAAATCGGTTGACTATATCATATAGCTGCCATAGGAACAATCAGTCAAAAATCAAGCTTAAGTATGAAAAACTTGTTTGTTTATTGAGATAACTCAACCAATCTAACAGAATATGCATCTGGGGTTATCTTATACATTCTGACTGAGTTTGGTTAAAATCGGTCAGCTATATCATATAGCTGCCATAGGAACAATCAGTCAAAAATCAAGCTTAAGTATGAAAAACCTGTTTGTTTATTGAGATAACTCAACCAATCTAACAGAATATGCATCTGGGGTTATCTTATACATTCTGACTGAGTTTGGTTAAAATCGGTCAGCTATATCATATAGCTGCCATAGGAACAATCAGTCGAAAATCAAGATTTTTATGAAAGACGTTTTTGTTTATTTATGTATCTCAACCAATTAAACAGAATATGCATCTGGGATGATCTTTAACAATCTGATCAAGTTTGATTGAAATCGGTTGACTATATCATATAGCTGCCATAGGAACAATCAGTCGAAAATCAAGCTTTAGTATGAAAAACTTTTTTTTTTATTGAGATAGCTCAACCAATCTAACAGAATATGCATCTGGGGTTATCTTATACACTCTGACCGAGTTTGGTTAAAATCGGTCAGCTATATCATATAGCTGCCATAGGAACAATCAGTCAAAAATCAAGCTTTATTATGAAAAACTTTTTTGTTTATTTATGTATCTCAACCAATTAAACAGAATATGCATCTGGGATGATCTTATACAATCTGACCAAGTTTGATTGAAATCGGTTGACTATATCATATAGCTGCCATAGGAACAATCAGTCGAAAATCAAGCTTTAGTATGAAAAACTTTTTTGTTTATTGAGATAGCTTAACCAATCTAACAGAATATGCATCTGGGGTTATCTTATACATTCTGACTGAGTTTGGTTAAAATCGGTCAGCTATATCATATAGCTGCCATAGGAACAATCAGTCAAAAATCAAGCTTAAGTATGAAAAACCTGTTTGTTTATTGAGATAACTCAACCAATCTAACAGAATATGCATCTGGGGTTATCTTATACATTCTGACTGAGTTTGGTTAAAATCGGTCAGCTATATCATATAGCTGCCATAGGAACAATCAGTCAAAAATCAAGCTTTATTATGAAAAACTTTTTTGTTTATTTATGTATCTCAACCAATTAAACAGAATATGCATCTGGGATGATCTTATACAATCTGACCAAGTTTGATTGAAATCGGTTGACTATATCATATAGCTGCCATAGGAACAATCAGTCGAAAATCAAGCTTTAGTATGAAAAACTTTTTTGTTTATTGAGATAGCTTAACCAATCTAACAGAATATGCATCTGGGGTTATCTTATACATTCTGACAGAGTTTGGTTAAAATCGGTCAGCTATATCATATAGCTGCCATAGGAACAATCAGTCAAAAATCAAGCTTTATTATGAAAAACTTTTTTGTTTATTTATGTATCTCAACCAATTAAACAGAATATGCATCTGGGATGATTTTATACAATCTGGCCAAGTTTGGTAGAAATCGGTTGACTATATTATATAGCTGCCATAGGAACAATCAGTCGAAAATCAAGCCTTAGTATGAAAAACTTTTTTGTTTATTTATGTATCTCAACCAATCAAACAGAATATGCATCTGGGATGATCTTATACAATCTGGCCAAGTTTGGTTGAGATCGGTTGACTATATCATATAGCTGCCATAGGAACAATCAGTCGAAAATCAAGCTTTAGTATGAATAACTGCCATAGGAACGATTGGTCGAAAATGTATACTGAGTATGCAAATTTTTGTTGTTTCTGGAGATACCACAATCAGACTCGCAGATTGGGAATTTTCTATTGTCTTATACCTCCTGAAACAATGTTATATATGTACAGACTTATATTATTTTCCTTAAACCAGGAGTTGCTTTTCCATAGTAAGTACGGGGTCTCCGACAGTCGAGTATGCTTGACTGTAGCACCGCCCACTAGTATTTTTTAAATACATATAAAAGTATGATACAAAATAAGTTCTTTATGTTGAAGATATCATCAGATCCTCTTTTTCTCTCTTTGTCTTTTTCCCTCCCTCGTCAAGCACTTAACGAAATGAAAATCCTATTAAATGGCACTGTAAGCCTGCGTTTTAGTGCAAAAACCCGCACAAATCTTGTTCTTTGCTTAAAAAGCACGCAATAGCGATTTCCGGCCATAAAACACTAAACGGAAATTCAGAATTTGCGACCCCCAATCAACCAAATTCCCTTTCTCCCTCCAGTTTTCCCATCCAAAACTTCAATTTGAAGTACTTGGACAATTTTTCACATGGCACCGCAGCAGCCTTTCTGACTGCCCCAAAAATGAGCAGCATTTTTCTTCTGTGGCGCCTCAGCGAATTTGGTCATGCATTTTTTATGACTCACACACACAAGTGTATATGTTTGTGTCTGTGTATATGTTTAAGTGGGTGGGAGGCTGAGTGTATAGCACGCGACGTCTGACAGTCGCGTGTCTCTGTTGCGAGTGTTTTTCGTGTAATTTCTCTCATATTATTCTCAGGGAACAACTCGGGATAAATTACCTTTTTCACGTCACTTGTCGCTGCCATATAAGTTTCTTATCATGCAGTAAACTTGGCTTTTCATTTTATTTTGCTTTCATTTGGAACGTCATTTTTATAGCACAAAAATTCGGATTTCCAGGCTAGAGTAAAAGTGGAACTCATGGCTGGATGCCAATTGCACATAGCTAACAACAATAACTTTCTCATATTAGTTAAACATATATACTCTATTTATATTTAGTATCTACTATTCATTGCCCGGATAAAGCAGCGGGAGGTATTAAGGATTGCGTCCTTGAATCGCAAATGCCACAAACAATAAACAAATTACTAGAGTTGTACACTCCAAAATACCCTGGAGCTAAAATATGAAACAGGAAACTTAAATTGTGCTAGTAAATTAACTGGAAAATACCTGAACTCTGTAATCGAAATATGTTTTGAAAAATTAAGCGATACAATCATTCAAGCTGTAAAACAGCTGTAAACTGTTCTAAATTTTATTAGATAAATTTTATACCAAAAATTACATATTTTTGGAAGACAGTTAAAGGTTTTTTTTTAATTTATATAAATAAACACAAATATTTTTTTCAGCCTACACTGAGTCGACCTTAGTGGGGCATTTCTTTGTTAGAGGGTAAAAAACATGTGCTCAATGAGGCTGCACTTTTGTTGTGCGCCCTTCCGCGACAAACCTCATAATCATCACCATCTTCATTCTCATCATCGTCATCATAATCAACATCATCATCATCATCATCATCATCATCATCATCAGCGGCCTCCGTGTCACATTTGCGCTGTTCCTTTTCCCTCCACAAATTTCGCCATCATTATGTGCAGTATGTATTATTATATTCCTCTTATGCAATTGTCGGTCGTGGGTTTTTGTGTGTCAACAACAGCAACAGCAGGCGCAGCAGTTGCAGTGGCAAGTACAAGGATAACAAGGCGCTCAACTTGCTTGGCATTTTCTAAAATATATTAACCCAAGAGCCTGGAACACTGCTCATGTTTATCGCTCACAAAAGGCCATTTTCTTAAGCGACTACCGAGTTGCTTGACTTAAGGGAAATATAAAAATAAAATAAATAAATAAATCGTCTGAAGCGATCATTTTGAAATTTGCAATATTTGAAAATAAAAAATTAAAATAAAAGTATGCCAATTACCAAATCTTGTTTGTTTGTATTGTGCCTGCCATTTTATACGGCAAATATTCAAAGATGGCTTTAGTGTCTGATTGATTGATATGCTTACACGGTATTTAAAATGACCAGTGCACTTGTTTAAAAATCATGTTTCTCCATGTAGCACATATATAAAATTACAATTTGAAAACAGATGCATCATGCATGAGATTTTCTGAAGTAGAAGAAGATAAAGAGAAAAATGTTTCAACTGAAATTAACTTTTAAAATGGAATGAGTAAAATTTATATTGAACACGCATAAATGCTGAATGTCGTCGTATATTTCATGAGATAATTTAAAAATGCAGCAGTCGGAATGCTGCAACCGTTGCATACTTTTATGCGCAGCATCTGTTTTAAATGAAACTGGCTGTGGGCCATGTTGATATTCCTCTTACCACTTTTGATTTATAGCACCGCTAGCATTTCGATTTCTGTATTGACTGAGCCCAGAAATGCGCATTTGCATATGTATGTATGAACATATATGACCGCCATTCTCTTCGCATTATCATCCCTCTCTTTCCATTGTTTGAGTTAGTAGGCGGTTCTTTATTTATGGCCGCTTTTGGTTCAATGTAAATTTATCGATAAATGTTCAAGTCGGACGAAATGCATATTGAAAACACACACAATCATGCATACATATGTAAGTGCATTTAGTATGAATATGTATGTGTGCATTCGACAAATACTAATGCGATAAATATCATCAGCATATTTCGGCAGGATATTAAGCTGATAATTTATGTGCTTAACCATTTGCAAAATGATAATTAACAAATATAAATATTTCTACACAATTGCACAAGACAGCGATACATACAATTTTTCAATATTGACTTTTTAATGTATTTTTAGAACATACAATTTAAGAAAATTAAATTAAGCTTTAATAATGTTTAGGATTTCAATCTTATAAACTGAGTAATTTTCATCTTAAATAATATTATTTTGAAGCAATTTCTTTACTTAGCTCATAGTATAAAATGTTAATTTTAATACACAAATTGTGTCCATAAAATAATATTGTCTTCAGGCAGTTTATGCAGCTCCTAAAAGAATGCAAAACTATATTTTAGTGGAATTGAGAGTCGAGATAAATTGGCAACATACCTTAAGTATTTGGCTGCCACAAATTTTCAAACTGGCAACAAAACATTTTGGACAGCTAATTAGTTAGTTTGGGTTGCCATGCCGCATTCTCAGCATTTTATGTTGTTTGCACAAAATTTTTAATTTGAAATTCCGTAGGTAAACACGTGGTAGAAACACATGCATACAGTCGCACACACACACATATACATGCAGCCGCACACACGTGACGTAGACGTGACTCATTCGCCGGCATGCTGCAAGTTGGGCCATGCAGCACATGAGACGGAAAACCGCAGCGCGTTGCAAGCAACTTGAGCTAATTTCATTAAATATTCATGGCCACGACGCAAGTAACAACAAGCAACAGCAACTACTAGTTGTTGCAACAACGCGTTGTCAATGCATAAGGAAGAAGAAGACGGAAGGATGAAAACAGCAAAATGCAGTGGCAGCTCAATGGCTGAAACGTTGCCTCCTCTCTCACATGTCGCACATTTTTAACGTGCCACACACACATGTGGCACCGTCTCGTGGCAGCAGTTTTCCATTGTTCGCTTAGGCAGCTGCCTTTGACAAATTATCATTTAATCACTTGGCACTTTTTTCCATGTATTCTATTTTTTTTTGGCGCTCTTCCGAACAAAAGTTCAAGGCCTATTGATTGGCTGTGATGTTTGCTGATTAGATATTGATAGATTGATAAATTGATGGTCGTAATTCGAGAACAACCATAAATAACACACACAAATTTACTTCATTGTTTAGTTGATAAATGAACTTCTCTTTCGTTTCCTCCACCCATTAGCACTAATTAAATTAAGCGCTACACGAGACTCTCCAGGTTGCCAAAAACTACTCACAAAATGTTGGCCAACACAAAAAAAATAGCAAAAATATGAAGTGAGACTGGTTTTTTAGCTGGTTCTCAGTTGCAGCTGCTGCTGCGAAAATAAAATGGCGCACATAAAAATGGCCCACGGTGCGACTACGACTGCGACTGTCTGTCGGCCGTTTTTGCTCTCGTTCTATTCTCTTTTTGTCATGTACTTTTTGGCCAGAAGGCCATAAAATGGCTGTCTATGGGGTACATAAACATTTAAAAGGGTTCACAAAGTTTGTGTACCCAAGTCAAGTGGCAAACTGCACATATTGCTGGGCATGTGCCGATCTCTGTTTGTTTTTTGGCTGTAAACATTTGGAAATATTTCAGAAAGGTTGGAAAGTTTTTCATATTAAGTTGAAGAAATTATGATTAAGTTGAATTAAGTTACAAAAAACGTATTTATAAAAGAAAAGGGTAGAAAAATTTAAGGATTCTAGAAGAAGATTCCAATCACCATATCCAATATCAATTCACTAGTGAATTCACTAATATCCAATCTCTAGTGATTCACCAATATCCACAACATACCAATCACTAATGAGTTCACCAATAACCAGATGATTCCAATCATTAGGAAATTCACCAATATCCACAGCATACCAATGACTAGTGTACTCACCAATCGCTAGAAGATATTCAAAACTCTAGTGAAATTACCAAACTCAAGAAGTTAACAGTCACAAGTGAATTCAAATTTTTAAAGGCATTAAAATCTAAAATAAAATGTCAGAAAAAAGCTATATTGTTATTAATGATGTAATAATACATAAAAAATCGACAACTCGGTTTTAGCGGAACCGATTTTCAAGTATTTTAAATCGATAATATTATGACCATATATACATCACTCGATTTTTGTTTATTAATTAGTTTGCTTTTATTCACTTGATACATGCATTACGTAATGGATGTCCTTTTAATTATTTTAATTTGCCAGAAATTCACATTTGAAAATTATCAAAATATTTGAGCAGCGAATACCGCAGGCCACTTGAATAAATAATATGAATTATATGGCATCCATTTAAATTAATTGCAGGTGCGCCACCAAAGTGCGCAATCAGCATAAACAACGAGAAAATTTAATAAAAACTTTATTTCCATTTATATCTGACACATGTTGACAGCAAAAAAGAACGAAAAATATGAAATATGTTATATTGACTTTATAAGGAGTGACATATATTAAATACTCTTCAATTTTAATCTATTTCGATTTTGCGGTTTTTATAAGATAAGTTTTTAGGAGATATGATCTCCATGTTTATTTAACTATATTAACTATAATATTTCGCTATTTTTTAAAACTCTACTTGTAATTTTGTAATACCCTTTGTTAGGGTACTAAAAATGTTCAGCAGACACATGAAAAAATCCTTGCTTTTGCAAGCTAGATAATAATTGAATTTTTTATTGGAAATAGGGGTGCAGAGGATGTGCAGTGAAATAGCTCTGATAACTATTAGGATGGTCGCTGAGTTGCTCTGGGGAGACAGAATCTGGGGTGAGAAAAGGGAAAGAAGTGGAATTGTGAATTCAACTGAAACAGGAAAAGATGAGAGAAAGCAAATATCTAATGCAAACTTGCTAAAGTGGCTTTGAAATCTTTACATAGCTTTTACGAACTGAAACTTTTTATGTTCTTTTTTATTTTATGTCATAAATTTAAAAAATTGTAGAAATCGATAGATGGGATAACTTACAAGTTATAACTTTTACATTTACATTAATAATCTATAAATTTAAAATATTCTCAAAAATTGATTTAACCTTAATAGATCGATGGGTGGATAATGATAAATTTTATTCATTAAACTTGAAAATAGTCGTGATTTTTCTTAAGTTAGTATCGTTGATAAAAATTAAATTAAATTAAGCCAATTTTATTTTATGTGGAACTAAAAATCTGACACCCTATTTATATTAGATTTTCCCACAGATTGCATTCATAGTTTCTCCTTGCATCTGCCATTCAACGCTCTCTATGTAATATGTATTTGATTGTGTTCGGCCATTAAATGTTGAGCAAATTAAATAAAAACGTGTACCGAAAGGTGTGAAAACGTGATGCAACACTCGAGTACACAGTGTTTCAGTGTGTGGTGTAACCTGACCATATGATGATAGTATTACCTCGGACTAGAGATGGGCACGGGCCTGTGCCGGCTTCGTGTCCCGCGGGTCTCTTCAATAAATCCCCGGGTCCCGGTCAAAAGCCCGAAGGCCCGACAGGCTCGAAAAGTCACGATTTAAAAATATTTTAATATCGATTGGCAAAAATATTTCTATAATTCACTGCTATATTATTTACACATCTCTTTTGTCGATATGACACTTAACTTCACGTGTGTTTATTAGACGACGAAGGCGACAAAGCGGCAAAATGAATAAGGAAAAAATGAAATTTTTTTTTCTACAGCAATATCGGGCCGGGCCTTAAAAATTTGTTTCGGGCTCCATAGAGAGGCCCGTGCCCATCTCTAGCTCGGACTCCACTCGGATCTCCACTGACCGTTCGCACTTTATGTGTTTGTAATTGAAAATTAAGCGCCTGTCATCAGCTTTAGTTGGAGAACGCCGAGCACAGAACCAAGTCGAATGTGTGTGTGTGTGTAGCTAAAGTGAATAGTTGGGTGTGGTTTGTGTTGTGGGGAGGGGGGGGGGGTGATGCCTGTCGGCCAGCAGGTGAATGGGGTTGCATTTCGATTCAATGGCGCTCTGGAAAATTGCCAGCTAACCGAGCGATGCACTTAAATCCGTGTGACGGCTGCCATGTGCGGTTAATTTGTTTCAAATCGGCTTTAGTCGAGCTTTCTCTACACATATGTACAGTAAAATAGTCTTGGATATTGTGTCCTTGCTTCTGGCTGATTAGTTTTTATTGCTTAGGAACAGTGGCGGTAAAAGGGACAAAGTTAATTGATAGATACCACGATTTAAGCACAACTGAGATTTATATCGCCAGCTATTAAAAGTCATGAGAAAACTTGAAGAAAAATAAATAAGTTTTTGATATGGTTGGCAACTAAAACAGAATTATAAACAGCCATTAAAATTATTTGAAAAAGCTAACTTCATAATAGTTTAATTGACAAATTTTCTAAAAAAGTGCCCTCCTCGTTTCTTTATTCTATGAATTTTACATTACGTTTAATTCAAAAACACCTAAATCAATCAATATATTTTTATAATTTATTTAATTATACATTTTCGAACGCCTGCCTGAAAGTAGGCCACAAAAGAAGTGCACTCGACTTGAGTGAAGCTAATTTCTTGCATGACATTTGAGAGGGAGAGAAATAAATAGTAAAAGCAAACAATAGAATTTACTACTAACCCAATTTGAATCCCATATTACCAGAAGCAACAGCAACAAGCCACAATAGTAACTACAACAAGAACAATAACAAGAACACGAGCAATTTTTAATGCGCCGTTGCACGCGATAGTGGAAAAGCAACAACAACAATAGCAACAACAACAATAAAAACTACAACAGCTGCAACAACAATAAAATATGAGCATACAAAAGACGCAAATAAAAGTGGAAAGCGTCTAAAATTACGGAAATGTATGAAGAGCATTTTACGGCAGTGGAAAACGGGGTGAAAAACTGAAGTCCTATACAGTATATGCTTACATAGAAATGTGGTTATTTGTGTGAGTGCTCTCTGTGTGAGTTTGACTTTGTTTAAGTTTATAACAATGTTGTGCATACATACAAAGTTAAATGGAAGGCTTCTCCTTTGATTGCCGCTTCCTTTTGCGGTCTGCCGGAAGTAACAAAATTAATTTGCGACCGGTGACTTTGGGACTTGCCTCTGCTTAGCCATTTTGTTAGTTATTTTTGCCAAAAAAAAGCGAACGTAAAGAGAAAAGGTGAAAAAGTAAAGGTATTTTATTACTGGCGTTTTTCTCACTAGTTGCGCTTGGCAAGCACTGTGGCAACTCTGGCCACGAGCGTCCGTTTTAATACTCATTATAATTATAAATATGTCTGTATGCATGTGTGTGTGTGTGTTAGTGTGTAGTCTCAGCATTTTTATGGGCTCTTGATGCCGCTCCCTGCGCATCGAGCCAAGCTGCAAATCAGTACAACACAAGCTCACTTAATGACTTGCCCGCCAGGTGGCGTTGCACAAAGCATTATGGGTGTCCAAAGTGTGTGTGTGTGTGTGTGTCTTGCTTCCTTATGTATACATACAACACATTTCATACGCCCCGTTGCCGCGACATTGTCGAGAAAATGTCCCAATGGGTATATCAGTTTCAAATAAAATATTTAATTATAGAAAAGTTATTTTTAAAAATAGTTAAAAGACAATAAAAGGAATAAAATAAATGCAATAATTTATACTTGCAAACGACTGATGGAATTACTGATTTTTCTTATAAAACAAGTAAATTTATTTATGAAATACGAAAGAAGTAAAAGAGAAAATTAAAGATGGGCAAACTTCTTCTCTAATTTTACTATTCAATTAAGACATTAACAATATTATTCAATAATAATAATAACAATAATAAGCTTAAAATATTTTTGAGAGTTGAGTTGGAAAATGTTGCACAATAAAAAATACAGGTATTTTCATAGTCAGCAAAGCTTTAACTAACATGTCTCGCTTCGGCTTCGTGTTATGCTCACTTTTAACACCCAACACGGAGGTGCTGACATGACCCGGGCACATTAAATAGACTTTGCACATTATGTGAGGGGAGGTTAAAACAAAAACAAAGGGAATGTGGCACATGAAGGGCAGTCAACTCTATAAAAGTTGCGGTCTGTGTTGCATGGGAAAAACCCATCCTAATGAATGGGAAATTTGAATGTCCTTGCAGTTGAAAGAATAGTAGTATGCACTAATTATATGGTCATGAAGTTGTATCCTTCATGAACATGTGCACAACATTTAATGCGGCAAATGAGCAGCTGAATAACAGTTAAATTAAATGGCTTTAAGGTGAGAATGAAGATAGAAGATACAAACATTTTTTCGAAAAGCTGTAAACTTAACTTATGCTTTCATTTTGCAGAAAAAAACATATTTTTGGATTTTTTGAATACGTCACATGATACATTTCTTGGAAAAAAGGAAATGAATAACATGTTCTAAGAAAATATTATTAGCTGAGATTTTAGGATAAAAACATTTACAAAACAAAAATGTATTCCACAAGAAAAATTAAATAACCCAAAATTAATATTGATATGCCCACTTAATGTACACACATTTGAACATACATACATATGTATATTCATATGTGTACATAAGATAGAAAAATTAAACTGAACTGCGAAACACCCTGTAATAAAGTAGTAACTGAGATCGATGTGCATATAAAATATAATAGCTTGAATAAAAACAATTTTATATTACATTCATTTAATTTTATATTACATTTAGTGGAATAAATGAGATCGATCTGCATATGAAATTTAGTAGCTAATATAAAAATAATTAATTTAGGGACTTACTCATTATTTACAAATTAAAATTAAGAAAAGTAGGATTAAAGTTACTAAAAGAATATTTATTTGATGTAGACGTATCATAAATATTTGAAATTTTTAGAAATTTTATTGATCACTTAAAAATGTAAACCTAGCTATTTTCTACTGACTCTATTATACCCTTTTAGGCACTTTCAATAGGTAAAAGGTACCTTAATAAAAATTCAAGTTTCCTCAGCGAATATACTCGTATCTATAGCATACTTGCGAGGGCTTATGCAAATGACCTTCGTTCGCTATTCGGTTGCTCTCGTTGTTGTTGTTGATGTTGTTGCTTTATTCAAGCTGCATAATTGAGAAGAGCAAAGGAAAAGCCGAAGCAAAAGCTGTAAAGAAAAATGTACGTTTGAAGACTACAAACCGTTTGACGTTTGAAACTTTTGTTTTTCTACCCTTATATGTATCTCTCTGCTTTTCTCTCTCGACTGTCTGTCTGTTTTGTCGGTACTTACGCTTGAGCGTGCACTAAGACAGCTGCACATCCTGTGGCCCACTCACGCACACACACACACACACAATTACCCGCACATATGTACATACATCTATGTCTATGATAGAGCGTCCTTCAGAAACTATGCTAACATGTGCTGCCAGCAACATCTCATAGAATTTAGTAAACTAAAAAAATAAAATGAAACAAATTAATTCTCAGCTAACTCTTGCAGCAGGATAAAAAACAAACTTATATATTTTTTTATTCGTTCTTCTTAATGACTACTTTTAAGCACATCGTTTTAAGTGCCGTCGAGTTGACAGTAATTAAGTATTTAGTTAAAGTTGAGTAGTTGAACTTATCTGGCTCTATTACATGCCTCAATTTTAGGCTGATTTGTGTCGAAAGTTATTTCAGTCTTGGCCAAAAATGTTGGGTCTCCACTGAATTTTAGCAGTTTCAAAATGCCAACATCATTCGCCTCAAGTTTTGACCTCGCCTTTCTCCCTCTACTTTCATGCTTTCACCTCCTGCTGCTGCGAGAACTTTGCAAAGTTCAAAGCACAGAAACTATGTGAACTGCATTTGCGATGCGGCAAATTTCTGGCCACTTTTGGATAAAGTCAAAATCTGAACGAAGACCAAGCGCATATTTTAAAGAAGAAATTACAACTTTGCTGCAGTGCTTAAGTTTACGTTCACAAAAATGTAGCACATGAAGAGCTAAAGATTAAAACCGGATTTTGTTTTGTATTTTTATCAATGTTGTAAAACTTATAGTCGATATAGTAGAATCAAAAATTCTCTCCTAAACTATTTATTTAAAATTGATTTAAATGTTGTCAGAAATTTTTTGAGATAATTTTTGGTTTGATTAATTAATTAATCTTTAGTCAAATATACTCCTAACGACCTGAATAGGACGCCCAACTAACTAAGCATTTAATAACAATAACAATGGAAAGAATATTTAAATACAATTTAAAGATTTAGGCTTTAAACTAATTTTTAAACTAAATTTTTACCCTTAAATTGTACATTTTATACGTAAATATAAGTATATACTAAAATATAAGTATAATTTATTTTTTTCCAGTGTAAGTAAGTATGCTAAAGTATCTTAACTTGCAACACACATCAAGAAACTGACGGTAATGGCAAGTGACAGCCTCGTATTTAGAATATTTTGAAACAAAGTCGTTACTCATACGCCGCGTTGCCTTTGCGAACTTTTCATTTCCTCTGCTCGTTAGCCTTGTCGTTGGCGTCAAAATTAAATGACATTGTTTTTGAGGGGCGCAACTCAATCGTAAATCATGTGATTGTTGTTGCTCGAATTCTTGTGGTTGTAGTAATTCGTGTTCGTTGGCAAAGGTAAACAATGTCACATAAAACCCGCAGTTGTCAGTCGGTTTTTCCGTCCATATACAACCCACATGAGCTATATAGCTTAGAGAGAACTCCAACAAAAATTTGATATATATGACAGTTGTTATTGTTATTCTTGTCATTGTGCACGTTGCTGTTGTTGTGCTATTTTTTCTTCCCTTTTTGACAGTTACATGCGCTGCACTGCAGAATGACAAATGAAAAGAGGAGAGAAATAAAATAAAAAAAGCAAAACTAGAGAAGAAAATTGTTGTAGTATTACAAAAAGTTGCATAGTTTTGTTGTTGAGTGTAAGAAACGAAGTTTTTATGTGTGTACGTGACAGTCAGCATTTTCCTTCTCTTCTTTCCATACTCTTTCTTTTTTTATATTTGAAGTGAAGTGAGTCGGTGGGGGGGTGTGGGGAATTTGGGTCAACTACTATCGACTGGCAGTTGTTGCCTTTCAAACTGTCAGTGACACGAATAACGAGGAGCAAAAAAAACAGTTTGTAGAAGTGTTGCGGCAGTCACTGGAGAGATGGACAGTGTTCGTTTGGGTTGTTAGGTTGTTGCTGGGCTGTGATGGGAAGCCACTCAAGTGCAGTGAAATTTGATTTCAATTGCCATATGATTTTTGAAAATGCAATGGGAAACGGCAAAAGAAAATATAAGGGTGTGGTAACGAGTGCATCGAGTGGAAAAGTAGGGAGGATGATGGAATGAAAATGTTGGCTTAAATAATTTAGTTGATTACGTGGTTACAACGCCCTAAAAGTTCAAAAAGTGGCTTCCATTGACTTTATAAGAGGGCAAAGTGTGAAAGCATCTAAAAACAGAAGATATATATTTGGAAATGAACTAAAAAGTTTAATAAAGTTAAAAAAGCTTGATTGCAATATATATATATTTTCTATTTATTTTATTTATATTTTCTTATGTTAGTTTATACTATCTCATTTCATTTGCAACACTTTAAAAAATGTTTTGCTCTGATTCCGAGTAAATTGTAGTGAAATATTCTACTGTTGTTTTGAAACTTTTCTAATTAGACATCGAATATGTGAGATCTTTGTATCGGTCATTATATGTATTTCAAATATGTTGTCTCTTTGTCAGTCTTTCATTACACATCGAATGTGTATGTGGTCTCTCTTTTCTCTTGTGCATTTGCTATTTAACTATTTTATTCCCTTTTTGAAATTCATTTGCATTTCCACTTTGGAAATCAGAGACGCACACACACATACACACCCCCAAGAGCTTTCTGTCATAAACCACAACATTCACAATGAGTATTACGAAATTCCAAAAACCACAAACAACTGAAAACATACTGCGCAATTCAGGGAGACAGACAGACAGACCGACAGACAGCGAGACAGACAAAGAGACAATGTTGCCAATGGATTGAAATGCACAACAGTTAGAGACAACAATATCAACATGCAACAAAAGCAACAATAACAACATGCAACAGACATGAACAAGGGTAACAATGTTACCAAATGATAATAAACATGACCGCAAAATGTTTAGCAGCTTCATTATTGTCAACATTTTTGGCCTGCAAAATGCGATTTGGTAATTTGCAAATTTGTAATTAAACAAAAAGAGAAATTCAATATTTTGCTAATTGAGGCGGTTAATGAGCGGCTGCATTGTAAATGCCACAAATGCGATAATGCAACTTATAGTACTTGCCACAGACGTAATCTCCCCATTTAATGGAGCGTAGCTCGTGACCTTCAACCCAAACAAATGATGATTAAATTTCACTTTGAAATTTGCTACAAAATGTGTACGCTTTCAAATCAATTTCCCATTGCAATTGCAATTTGGAAAATTGCTTTGGTGGGTGGGGCAAACTACAACTCAATAAGGTGTAGATAGCCAAGGGGACTCATCAATTCCATGTTGCAACCGAACAATTTACATTTGAAATTTCGTTGTTGCTTCCATTCTATCTATCTATCTATCTATTTTTCTAGCTTTAAATTTCTTTAGTAAATTACGTAAAGTGTGCAGTTCTACTTTGTGAAGTGACGTAGAGGCAAAAACCAAGTTGCACGTACCTTTTATCCTGTTGCACAAGGCTGCCCTGTGTGATAAATGTCCGCTCTGTGCCAGTGTCCTGATTCCCTGGAGCATGATAAATTACTGTGCATATTTTAAAACGAGTCTCACATACCGAACAGCCTAGAGAAAATTGGAAAATGTGGAAAACTACGTGATTTTTAGCATCCCCTGCTAAACTCATTAACTACAGGAGAGAATGATATCAATCAATTATTTTCTAAATACATTTTCAAAATATTAACATGTGGGAAGCCCGGAGTAAAAGCAAAACAAATTAAAATTTGAAATTATCGAATTAACCAAATGATTATTATCTCTTCTTTGTAATAATTTAAAATAAATTTATCTAGAATTTATAAAACCAGAAATGATTGAGAATAGATGTGTAAGCACGGATCAAAAGTTACATATATTTTCTAAAGAATTTAATTAGTCATTTTCCTGATTATTTTTAAATATTCCTAATAATCCCATAAGCTGTAATCCTTGGCAACAAATATTCTTCAACTAAGTCCTTTAATTACATACTGTCTGCTCCTTATTTGTATAGTATATGTCGTACAACATAAGCTGCTCTGAGCTCACTTGCCTTGCCACACGTGTTGCGCAAATGTTTCGACACATTAATTTCGAGCTAAATTTCCAGCTAAACGCACATTAAATAAAACGTAAGCACAAACAATGAAAATATGTATAGATCCTTATGGCAATCATAAGAAACTCGTTTATTAAAACACCCAAAAGGCGGTTTTATTTCTTGAAATGTTTTTCCCTTCCAACACCCGCTTATTTCTTCCCCCTCCGCCTACGCATTTTACAATACAAATTAAAATGGCAAATGTTTTTTCTTCGTCTTCGTTTTTTTCTCCATCTATATTTTGTTTGGCTTTTGTTATGACCTTTGCTTATTGTGTGCCTGTTTATATACCCTGCAGCTATCAAAAGTCTATGAAAGGGTATAATAAAGATGTCTAATAGACTAATAGAGGTCTAATACAGGAAACTTAAGGTTGGATTTAATGGAATTTAATTTCTAATCTCCTGCGAGAAATTGTGTTCACTACAAAGCTTTTTATTTGGGTTTCATCTGAAATTTACTTGGGCGTCTAATTTACAGTTTCAATTCCAAGAATTTTTCCATGATTCTATTCTGCAAAATTTCACATAAAATTTCACTGGAATTGAAACTGCTAACATTTCTAAATATTCTATGATATAATTTAATAGCTGTACAAACTATTTATTAAGAATATTTGCACAGCAAAGCATTTTTAATCAGTAAGGAGTATCTTCCATTCTAGCATTCTCGACTGCAGAATTTTCTGTTGGATTTTCCTCATTTTTTTTTTGCCAGCTCAGCATATTTGCTACAGATGAGTTTTTTTTAGTCTGTGCATAAAAGTATGCAATAATTATTTGCTATGTTTTCTGCTTCAAAAAGCATTTGAAATAAGAAAATCTTTAAGAAATCTTTTTTCTGACTGATTTGCAACTTTTTCTGAATAGTCGTCTCCTCTCATCTATCTCACAGCATGTGTTTTGCTTAACGACTGCCACTTGAGGCTGAAACGGCATCTGCAACTGTCCAAGAATGGCACATAAATTTTGGGAACGAGTGTCACGGCCTGGGGGGCAATATCGAGTGAAAAATATGTTCAGCTTAACTGTCTAACATTAATTGTCCCGCTGACAGTCTGTATTTGTCTCTTTCTCTCACTTTACTTTATCTGTTTATGCATCTCTTTCTTCGATGTCTGCGTCTAGTCGCCATAAAAATGATTTAATTTTTCGCACGACTGCGGACTTGTCTAAAGTTATTGCGCTTTTAAAAAGAACAAATTGCGAAAAAATATAAAACAAGTCGCAATTTTTAAGAAACACACATACTCGCTTAGGTACAAGCACACACTCTCTCTTTCCCACATACACTCTCTCTTTTCTCACCCTTCCGAAATAGAATATCTAAACAATTTAAGACAAGCTGTTTGGCTTTGAGTTATTCTGTAAACAGCTTTAAGTTATTGATTTGTTATTCTGCGCTCAAAGTTAGAGATGGGCTGCTATTGTTTATCTAAAAAGACCCTGTAGAACTTCTTAATATGTATCCATTTTGATGATTTGATAGGCTTCAAATTTTCATTTATTTTTATTTTATTTTCAAACAGCTGTCACATATACAAACACATTCATGAATATTGCGCAATATTAAAAACGTTGCGCAGTTTTTCCCCCATTTGTTGATGTTTTTTCTAGACGTTTTCCAAGCATATTAAAATATGATGCGTATTTTTGCAGCCGGCGCGGCAAAGTATGCTTTAAAAATATTAATGAAATTAAATTTGAAAAATTGATTTTTATTATATAATAAATGTTGTCTGCATGTTTGTGATTATAAATCTACTTTTGTACACAGATAATTTGTTGTAAACAGAATATATCTTCTAGTTAAGTTTTCTCTAAAAGAATACATAACAAAATAATATTTAAATTCTTACCATACACAATTGGAAGAAGGACAAGGAGTAATATCAAAAACATAACCGAATTATTTTAATATCATTTCTGCCAGTTAAGCTAACTCTTCTATTCCGTAAATAAATATTAAGTTTATCTGCAAAGTGTGTTTGCAATTCATAAATAACTAAACTTATTTTATTTGTAACCAGTTTAATTTCGTATTGCAAATGTTTGACTTTAAGTTTTGTGCTTCATTTGCAGTTGGGTTTTTCGCCCAAATGTTGGCCAGTTTTCCCGGGGCGTCATTTCCCCAATGGTTGGCAAGATAAGCCTCTTAGTGAGGGCCCCGTTGATGGATACGAGCTAATGGCTTGTGAAAATGTTTCTAGCCCAGTTGTAAAGTACACAAGCCAAGTCGAATTAACAAGTCGATGGGTTGAGTTGATTGAGCTGTTCAACGTGCAACGAGACAGAGACAGATAGATAGATTGTCAGTCAGGCGACTGTGGATGGATAAAGCGTAAAAAACATACTCACATGTCATAGAGCTTAAGTAAAATATCTCAAGTCTTTTTATGTGACCTCTGGCCTCTACAAATAGAGAGAAAAATAAGCGCTTGATGTTTTAAAATCGCACTTGCATAAGATTTTAATGAGCTTGTGCTTCACATTTCTCGAGAAAATTGCTCTAATTAACATTTGAATTGCTTTTCAGAAATTTAGAACTAATTAACAAATGTATGTATGGCAATTATGTAGCTTACAGAAAATGTAAGTGAACATGGAGATTTTGGGGCTGTGAATGATGAAGAAAATTTGCGTGTTGGAGATTTTTAGACAGCGAAGAAAACTAACAACTTGAAAATTTAAAAGATAAAAGAAGTTATTACAGAAATATTTAGGAAAATCTAACAAACATTTAAGTACTGTAATTAAATGTATCACTGTGTTGTCTACTTTTTTAACATTTACCATAAAATATGTTATTTTATACTAGGCTGCTCCCAAAAGCATGCTAATATCAAATATTTGCATTGAATACTGTATTAGCTTATGCTACCTACTTAGGTATTCATATCGTAAATCAAAGATTTGCTTTCAATATGAATATCAAATGTCAACTCAGCAAACATAGCCTATCCATGGTAAATATAAAATGCTGAAATGTTTCAATCGTTATCGATTATATTATATTAAGCAACCACAGATATACATACATCACGTATACACATATACAACTCTTTGAATTTATGCAATTTTTTACCAAATCTGTCCTCAAGTTGCGTCTGTCCCTGAATCCAACTTCACTTTCAACGTTAACTGTTATTAATACTCATACAAAATGCCCACTCTCTTATCCAATACAGTTACACAGCTGTCGATATGCATGTACTGTATATAAATCGATAAATTTTATTTAGTTCCGTTAGCCGGCTTTCTTTCTTTCCTTCTTTCCCTCCGCACGGGCCAATCTCACCGCCACATCCGTTGCGCTGTCAGGCTAAGGACACGCGTTTGCGCTTAACCCACATAACGGTATTTATATACCCTGTACACAGTGAAAAGTGTGTATATTATTTAAACTCTATATTTGCTTGATCATCATGAACAGTCAAAAATGTTGAGAAGAATTTAAATTGTGTCTGATATTGGCTCACGTTTGATTTATTCGCAGAGCTCTCTACAGGGTATCTTTTGGCCAACAGCAGCATTTTTACTTATTTTTCTACATAGTATATCGACATTGTGTGGTATATCTTTTTATTATTATTAAATTCAGCCAGTTTCATTTCTTCTTCTTGCTCTCTTTTTATTCTGTCTGTTTGACTTTGTTTTCCGCCTGCGTTATGACAATAATTCAACATTTGTGTTTTACTCGTTGCGTTCTGCGTTTTCCTCCGTTTTTTATACCCTTGTTGTTTATTGCCTCCTTACCAATTGCCGGTTTGTCGGCGATACAAATATTTTGGTATTGTTATATTGTATTGGGACAAATATTGTGGAGCAGACTGTATAGATTGTACTTTTTCCTGACTGAAAAGTCTCATTAATTGTGGGAAAATTGGAATTTTTAAGATCGCTTTAATACAGATTATAGTTTCAAAGATATACAATTGCCAATATCTTTTTACGAATTGTAAATTAAATTGGTTTCAACAGTCGTAATAATGTTTATAAAAGCATTCAACTCATTATAAAATAAAAAATTTATCATACGCTGGCAGCTGCTTAATAATGCATTGATTAATCATTAATTTATAGGCATGGTAGCACTTGTTCGTCCTTTGTAGGTCCTTGTAATATCTCTTATTAATAAACCTTCATGCCATGTTGTGGCATAAAAAAATCGTTGATTATGGCGCATTCCCTCGAGTTCTTATCGATGCAATTTACTCTCTGAACAGCAGTTGAAACTCGTCTCCTCTTCTTGCCCCTCGTCCCCTGCTGCGTGTCATATTGCAATAATTATGGGCCACATATGCGAACTGGCTGCGAAATGAACAATTTTCACCGCGTTCCGTGGCAAGTGGAGGAAAACTTTGTGCATTTTCTGCTTCTGGTTGATAACAATCATTACGCTGAGCTGAGGATTGAATTTTGAGGTCGGGGTTGGTTGGTGTTTGCCTCGCCTGCAAACTTTCGACATTTTCTATAAAGCGCGGGAAAAAAGTTCAAGGACATTTCAAACTGAATGTTCGGGAAGGTTGCCTTCAATTCAATAAGAGAACAGCAGGCTTTGTGCTTGTTTAACCAGTCTGTCTGTGCCTAGAATTGCATTTTCGATTAAACCAGACTGTGTACACTGCATTGAGTATATTTAATACATGTGTTTGCTGTTCTTAGAACCAAGTGCGAGCATATATAGGAGAATGTGAAAGAAACTGCGAAACTGAAACTTTTGTTGTCCCCGCTAAACGATAATGTCGAAAGTTTTGGAACCACAGACAATTGTTGTAAAATTTAGCAAAAGAAACTTTCGACTGTTCTCTTAAAGTTGTCTAAAGAAGCTTAAAGAATAATGCAATAATTGTGGAATTTGTTATAATAATAGAAACAATAAAGGGTTTTATTCATTATTACGGCAAATTGAAGACATTAATTGATAAACTATTTTATTATCAGGCGTTGTTTGAGTTCCATTTCCAAGTCAGAACCTGTTTTTATATGTAATGTTTTCCAAATAATTACCACGTATAAACATTACCCCAATCTTAAGCCATTTACTGGTCTCCTAAACATAAGTTATCTATTACAACCTCACTCACACACACGTGCTTAATTACCTCTTTCTCTCAGTTCTAATGCCTCCTAATGCTGTAACATAATTTGATGATTAAAGTAAGTCGAGACACGTGGAATTTCATAAAGAATTCAACGCAACCCGAAACGGGGTGTCATTTAATTATATTAGACTGCAATTAGCTATTCGTTTAGCTTGGAGAAAACAACCCCCAAGAAATATGAAGATAATGGAGGTATGACTACAGATATACCCTTTAAAAATAAACCTGCTCCTCTCAAAAACTTTAATAACTTTGTCAAATCTTATTCGATTTCTATATTAATGTTATTGTTACTATGGTTTCACTTTTTATTTAATTGTGCATCTACATTTTTTTAATTTTCTGAATAAATTTTTTTTTTAATTTAAATTGTTTTCTTTATTCTTTAAAATTATTTCAAGATTTTGGAATCCTCATAGGATTGTGAATACTTCACTAATGTCTATGCGGAAAGTCAACTTAATCTTTTTTTGACTTATAAATTGGTGGTAGTTTACCCATTACAACTAAAGTACAGGGTATACATGGTTTTCTCCAAATGCATAGCTTGATGACATCAGCATGTGACGGCCCTAATGTTATTTGTTCCCCCTCCTTTCAGTTCACCACCGCTCCGTCACAATCTCCTCCCACCCCTTCCTTTATGGCCACCCTGTTTTAAAGTACGTTGAACTGGTGCCAAGTGGAAACGCCCCAGTGAACTACATTGCAGGGCTGGCGCCTGCCAAAAAGTCTGAGCACGTGCGTTGCAGGCAACGCACAGGGGAGGAGAGGAGTGGACAGTAGACTCCATGGCGCCAGAGCGAAAAATAACTACGCACTTTTCGCCCAGAAGGTGGAGTAGCTGGTCTAAGGCCAAAACGACAGCTGCCGCAATCTGTTGAGGCAGTTTTCAGATTTCATTTAACGGTTGAGGGTAGCCCCAAGGATTCTCTTAACTTTTGTTGAATCAAAGTTTTCTTATCTCTGTCAAAATAAAATAAATTACATATAAACGATTAAATTGAAACCAATTTATTGAATATTAATAAAAAAAAAACTTTTTTTTGATCTAAGTAAGTAATATAAAGTAATTCTAAGTCATTTTAATAAACAATTCGTTAAAAAAATTTGTTTACCTTTTTTAATACTGAAAAAATTAAAATTAAAAAAAAAAATTTGGCATTTAATTTTTTGTGTTTTCAGAAAATCAGGATTGTTTTATAAATTGCATTTAAAGCATTAATTGTATTTTTTTAAAATTAAAATTAATGAATAAAAATGTTACTCTCTATTCAAAAGGGGTATATGTGTGATTTTTTCATTTAAGCTGATAATATTTTTCCCGTGTTTTTTTTTTTTTTATTTAAATACTTGACTGATATTGAACTTTAATTGCATTTCATTTTAGGATCCCGCAACAACGCGAATTCCACGACTCGATGGCATTTCGCGTATTCCGCCGCCGGGCAGCTTCAGTAGTGGCACCACCGGCAGCAGCAGCACCTCCCACATACGCCCGCCCACAACAACAGCAACGGCCTTGAAGAGCACACAAATCTTTCGTAGGCCCACATTGCCAGCGAATAAGGCGCGTCCGATAAGTTCGTATCATCCGACGGTGACGCCTCTCCACGATCTGGGCGTGAACATTAAGAAGAGTGCGTCGGGGGAGAGACTCAACAATGCCGTCACTTTGATATCGAAGCGGACGACAACGGTGATAAAAAAGTACTTTGGCCAGGGCAAGATGATGGGCAACAGTGGAGGAGCAACTGCATCAACTGCCTCTGCTTTGATGACCAGCTCCTTGCCGCAGACGCCGCTGCCAGCGTCGAAGCAACAACAACAACATCAACAACAACAACTCACGAGCAGTACACCAATGCCCCTGATGCGCTCCGAGACATTTGTCTGTGACGAGGAGGAGACGTATGAGGATCAGCAGGAGCACGAGACGCCCGATCGGATTAATCTGGAGAGCACACGTCTCTCCAACGTGGGATTTGGCCGCACTCTGGACATGGACACAACGAGTGTGAGCACATCAATGGATAAAACTCGACCCGTCTTACCAAGGCGCGATCAGAATGTCACCCACATCGTGAGTCCCATGAGCTGCATCGCTCACCGCACCAGGCCAATTTTTGCAGCTGGAAGTGAAGAGCAGAGCTCTCCTAACGATTGTACACATATTTTGGCATCTAGTCGAGACAGAACTCGTAGTGTAATCCCGCCCAGCACTGAGGAATCCTCTAAAGAAATAAAAAAGTCAGCTAATCTGGATCTAACAAAGAGCATGGATCAGTTGCCGCTGCTGGAGCACATGTCCATACCCTCGGGATTGGATGTGCTCAGTGCGCAGGCGGAAATGGAGCATGATCATGAGATGGTATTGAATACCACGGATTTGGATGTTACTTTGACGGCGCTGGCGCCGGATAAAACCAACATGAAGTTGCCCCTCAACTCGACTATTAATACGGAACGACTGCTGGACATCAGTGGCCTCCAGTCGCCGGCGAGGCACATTCAACTTTTGAATCTAACACGTGAGTTTCTGGAGCAGTCGCCACAACGTCTGGCCAGCCATGGAGGACGTCGTTCTATGGCGCAGCAATCGCTGCTTTGCCTCACGCCTCAGTCGGCGACAACGACGCCGCATGGGGCACGTTTCCAGCAGAGCCCGGTGCCGGTGCACTTGCTCTCCCCGCTGCTGAAGGCGGCTCGCAGTGATCTCGTCCTGCCCACGCGGACTCCAGAGGGCGAGTTGCCACATTTGGATGCAACTTTGACTGCGGTGCATGGCGCCTTGCGCACTCCACGCACACGCTACAGTTTCGGCTTGGAACTGCAGGAGACAACGCTGGACGCTTCCATTGATCTGGTGGACAACTCGTTTTCCGCATCCCAACAGCAGCTGCAACAGTTGCAGCAACAGTTATTAAAGAAGCAGCATAGTTTTGATTTGGACGAGAGTCTGGGCATTTTGACTCCCGATCAAATGAAGGAGTTTCTAGATTCCTCGTCCCAGCACAATAATCAAAGTCATCAGCTGGAATTGCAGCTGGCGGCAGCGGCGGCAGTGCATCATCATCAACAACAACAGGCGCATCAGCAACAACAACTGCAACAACAACAGTTGCAACAACAGCTGCGCATGGAGCAGACACCTTCACCCGAGGAGCTGCCCCTGGATCCCATAGAGCCACAGTTGGTGGCAGCCATTGTTGCACCTTTGGTGCAACCAGCAGCTGTTGTCGTCAGTGCCAGTGCCAGCGCCAGTGCCAAATTGAGCAACAGTTTCATCACCAGCGTGACCAGTGTGACCAGCCTGGATACTGGCTATCAGGGCGATGGCGAAATGTCACGTCCGGCCTCACGTGGCGCCTGCGATCATTCGCCCAGCAATGGCCCCCATTTGGGTCGTGTCAGTCGTCAGCCCAGTTTTCCACCGGTGCCGGCGGCGCCAATGCGTCGTCAGGATCCGATGACAGATTCGGATTTCTTTACCGAATCCGATGCCGATGATGTGCTGCAACGGGGCGATCGACGTGCTCAGGTCATCGATGGTCAGCTCTATGGACCGGCGATGCAGCCGAGTGCATCGGTGCCTCAGCTGGAGGATTCATGCATGGAATCGTCAGGTATTTTCACCGATGTTGAAAATCGTTGCGATGAGGAAATGCGATTGCCGGAGCTGGAGATTGATGTGGACATGGATGTGGATATGTCACCCGATGATTCCACACAAACCATGCGCAAAGCTCAAGGTCAAGCTCAAGCACTAAACCACGAGCAACAACAACAATACTCGCAACAACAACAATATTCTCAGCGTCCGCTCTCTTCATCATCGGCCGCAACGCTTTCGCTCTCAAATCGAACTTCGTACTGCAGCGTTGACGGCGGCAGCGCAAAGAGCTTTTGCGATGAAGCTTTCAACGCTAGCAGCAGCAGCAGCATTGGCAGCGAGCAGCACCAGCAGCAGCAGCGATCGTCGGCAGCGCTTTCAGTACATCGCGCAGCGTCGCCGCGTCAACAACACGCTGCTTCATCGTCGTTAACGTCGCTCTGCACGATTGAGAACGTGTCGTCAAACTCATCGCTCGTCGCGTCGAGTAAAACAAAAACAAATCCAAATACAACAAGTTCAACGGCAACAACACCAACAACACCAACAACAACAAAATCTAAAATCGCACGTAAATCGTCATCTCCTAATAAATGGGAGGCCGTTATGAATAAAATCGCCAGTAACAAGTCAACAATTAAAACAAATTACAGTGATGTGAAATCAAAAGTGTCCACCACGCGTGCCAATATGGCCGGACCAACAAATGTGACAGCCAACAAGTCTGGCAACGCCACCAGCAGCGCCTCCAGCAGCTGCAGTCCGCGCATAACTCCTTCACTGCGTCGCTCCCCCTCCGCAACGCCGGCGATTGTCAAACGCAGCAGCAGCAAACCAGCTTCGCCGTCGGCGTCGGCGTCAACACGGCAGCCACAGGATAAAGGCTCAGTTGGCGCCGGCGTCAGCGTTTTTGCGCGTCTCTCAAAGTCCCCCACATCACCCACAGCACCGGCATCGGCAGCAAAGCGATTGCAGCCAGTGCTAATTAAACGGTAAGTGCGACAATTACAGTGATTGCCAATAGATTGTAGCCTAGGAAAGTAAATAAATTAAAGTTTTAAAAAAACGTTTTATTTAAATTTAAAATGTATTAGTTTTTCGAAAAATTTTTTTTTCTTCTACTTTGCTTGAGCATAATTACACTGACTGTCAGAATTTTGAGACTATATAATTAAAATGAATTAAAATTTCATGTTGAAAAGTTTGCTTCGCTGTATTAGTATGCATGTATGTCATTGTTGATTATTGGTAAGTAAATTTATTTATACAATTTAGAAAATATCGATTTAAGTATGCTTAAAAGTCTTTTCTAGTCTTTTTTTTCGATTATACGGGAATTTTGTTAATTTATGTATAACATTATTCAGTAATTTCTAATCCTTAATTAGAATTATAATTTCAATTTATAAAAATATTTCAGTACTTTCAGAACAGAATCCAATAATTTTTGAAATATACCTAAGGCATCTTTTTTTTCTAGGCAAATTTGAAAATTTTTCATTTATCTTATCTGCTTATCAGCTGGATGCCAAGTTTATCAAAGTTGAAGCGAAGGCTTCTTATCAACTGCAGCATTGGCGTCTTGATTGATTTCTTGTGTTCCACATTTTTATTTTTATAAGGCTATCGAATTCGCTTTTAATAGCCATCGTTCACCTAAAAGCGATAAACATATTTGTACAGAGCCGGTACATTCTAGTACATTAATTAAATTGAGTTCAGGGTCACAGTTGAGAGTGTTCAATAAAGTGATCGTGCAACATAATTTATAAATATAATTAATTTACATAAATTACTTACAATAAAGTGTAAATTTAATTTAATTTTTATGTAGAGAAAAACTTGTAATTAATTGATGATATAGTAAGAGATATTTAACAATAGGTAGTTATCAATTCCGTAAAAATATTTTTTTAAGATTCATATATTTCATATTAATATCTGTTTAAAACATGAAAAAATAACTTAATCTGTCTCAACTGACTATATAAATTATCTCGATCGTGTACAGTGCCCACTAATTTCTTAAATAGTTCATTATTTATTTAACTGAGGTTGCGTCACATTTCATGAACGGTGTGAATCTTCCTGCAAAAATGCGAATGCCACAGCAAATTAACCACATTTACGAGACAATCCCATTCCTCCATCTGACATCAGAGAATTGTGTCCCAAAAGTCAACTATTTACGAGTTAAACAAGCGCGAAAGAGACAAGTATAGCGAGAGACAGAGATAGGTGGACAAATTGTGCAATTTATTGGACCCGTGTCGTGTATATTAAACATCACTTGTCGAGGGGCGCTTAACATTTAAACTAGACCAAGGAGAAGAGGGGCGGGGGAGCACTAGGTGGGGCTAGGGGAGCGGTGCGTTGAGCTTAATTTCACAGCAATTTTTTGGCATTAAAAATGAGACTCACACATGAGTTGAGCTAACTTTTGTTTCGTCATGTGAACTGGCAAATGGTCTCGTTCCCTGTTCCGGCCCAAGGGTCGTATGTGCATTATACAAATTAATACAAAACTCACATAAAACTGTGCGAAAAAGACAGATAAACAGAAAGTGGAAGAGTTAGAGGAAGAGAGAGCAACACAGAAAAAACCACCAAAACTAGTACCACTGAACTTTGCGTTGTATTTTTATTGTGCTTATTCTAGTTTTTTATTTCTTGTTTTTTTTATTTGGGAGCAGCTCAGCTGAAAAATTGCTCGAAACTCAGAGAAAAAAGCAAAGCAAAATGTTCAATTAATTCTATGGCGAGGGTCGTCGGTTGGTCTATAATTTTTTTTGTATTTCTTGTTTTAAGTAAATAGTGAGGTATTAAATAAAAAAAGAGCAATGATAAATGCTGTAATTCAAATAACAACTTTAATTGGATAAGATTTGCTCAATTCTCTGTTTTTATTTCTCTCACTGTTTGATTTTGTATCTCTCAGCGATAACAAGTTGAATATTTTTTATATACGCCATTAAAATTCATTAGATAAAGTCTTTTTTTTTTATATTTTAATGAGAGGTATTTACGATTCAAAGATGCATTTGTCGGTGCTCAAGTCAAGTATGCTGTTCATACGACACTTATGATCACACGGTTGTCAGAAATATAATCAAAATCGTTTTTAATTATTCACTCTATTGTCCGATAATCAATCTCAAGTTTCTCTTTTAATACTCAAGAAAATCAGTCACAGTATTGACTGTTAGCTAAGTAATAAACTCGACTTTCAATTAATTATACTGCTCTGTGATATACAATCAATTGAAATCTTAATATATCTTATTTTGTATTAAATTTTTACCTTTATTCTGTCACACTTTTGTCTGATAAACAATTCAATATTTAGCTAGACTCGAAGAGCTGCATACTGAGCCTATTTTAAGCTGTTTACTTTGCTTACATTGCAAACCACAAGAACAAATAAAAAAAAAACTTAAAGCAGCCGCCAATTACAACAATCACAAAAACAAATCACAAATAATTATTTATGTGTGTCTGTGTGTGTCACATTTGGTATGTAGGTGTGAGAAGATTTTTCTCAGCTGCCGGCAACAACAATAACAATAACAACACCAGCTGCACGAGCTCTGAATGGATGTGAATGTATCTTGAAGTGTGCGCAATACTATCTTTTTCTATCTCGTTTTTTTTTATTTGTGACGGAGTGTGAGAAAAACGCCCAAGCTCAAGCTCAAGTCAAGTGACTTGTGCGCTAAAATGTGTGTATCTGTATCTATGTCTCTGTATCTGCAGCTATGTATCTGGATTTGTAGGTACTCAGAGTACTTCTGCGGATTTGCGTATTACGTAAAGTTGAGCGCGTCAAAATGTGGAACATGTCGAAGATATTATCGACTTCTGCGTGAAATAAAGTTTAAAGATAAACTTTACCTATTGGATTTGTTTATTTGGAAGCTAAATATTAAATTGAAGGGTTGTCTTAAATTTAGTGAGCCAAAATAGCTATTAGTTAATTTTCATTTACAACATGAGATCATTTCTAAGTACAGATAATATATATGTATATTTTTATTGCCTATGCTTAACTCAGAGCTGCATTAGCTACTGCAATAACAAATGATTCAGTGAGTGAGATAATGTTCACATTTGACCTCCAGGCTGCATGAGATAACCCAGAGAGACTCGAGCTATGCATTTGGTTACTATATACATTAAGACACAAACATAACAGAACATAAAGTTCACTTTAACATTATCTATCGGTTTTATCAACTTACGTGCTTTTGGCAATATTTTCCACTTAATTTAGCCATTTGATAAATGGAAACTGAACACATGCAAAGCACATCTATTAAGGACTTACATAACTCAAAGTAGACTTCGATACGGAAACATAAATGCTGACTAAACCCCAAGTAAAACCAAATAAAAACTGGCCAAAAGCACAGCACTCTAATTGTTGATTTTTGTAGGGCTTGGCCTGGGTCTCAGTTTTGGGGTCGGTCTGTAACACAAGTTATCAGCGTTTGGAGCATGGAGCCAACGTGTTAGTTGTAGATAAACAAAAAGGCAGAGAAACAAACGAACGAACGAATGAAACAAAACTGAGAGATACATGGGCATGAAAACAGCCATAAATTTCAACAAGGTCACATGAAGAAACAGAACAACAATTAGGAAACATGTAGAAACACACAGAAATAATGCTAATATTGATTTTGAGTGGAAATAGTTGATTGTGAAAAAGATCAGCAGCCAAGCAAAATTTAAAGTTTTCAAAACTAAATCCCAAGTCGAAATTGATGCATTGTAAGCGCTTCATTAACACAAGTCCGGGAAACTTTGCGTATGCATTCTTTTCTGTTTTTTTGCCAGGTCATAAAATAGAAGCCGCTTATGCCATGGCCAACAGAGATAAGAGAATGTAACTATACACTGAAAGAAATTGTAACGCTGAATTTCAACTTCTCTTATGACAAGACAATGCACAATGTCTGGGAACCAGAATTTATTAAATACCTTAAATTATATACATAATGTGAAAATAAAGAGGTTAAGATGAAAATCTTGTTTTGTTTTCTAGTTGGGATTGGGAACTAGGAAATTAGATAGAAATAATTTAGGAAAATAATCTACAACAGGGATAATCTACAAAGGGAACTGCGAATTTTCGATTGGTGATTAAAAAACTTTAAGGAAAGATCGGTGTAATATTCTAAGAGAGAAGAGAAATGAATAGAAAATTTTATGGTAAACGATTTATTACAATAACCTTAATACAATTTCAGACCCAAACTCAAATTGCGTTCTTTTATCATAATTCATATAATGACTTTTGAAATAAAAGCTTCAAATATGAGTGCATCTAGAATTTTAAGACATTCCACATACAAATTCCACACCTAGAATAATGTATCAAATTGATTTGAATAGGTTTTCGTTAGGTGTACAAACATATGAATATAAATAAATACATTTTTTCTGTCTTGGAGTTTTTATGACTTTGACCTTTTGAATGATGCTGTCTCTTTAATGCTAATGATCATGACGACCAGATAAACTAGCCATAAAATGTCGCTGGGGTTATTAATAATAATAAAAGTTGCCCATCATACTCTCGAACTCAATTGAAAATGCTGAAGTAGAAGATGAAGCTGAAAGCTGTTGTTCATGACAAGCCATTGAATGCTAATAAAGTTATCTATCAACACACACACACACACAGTGAGTGCGATGTATTCTTGCCCTCTTTCCATGTCATATGCAGAGCTCAGCTGTAAATAAATTGAGGCAACAGGCCCAGTCCATGGTGGCAAATACTCGTTGCGCTGTTTTGACAAGTGCCACGAGAGCTGTCAACATGCTCAACGTTGATAAAATACAGCCAAACTGTTCCACAGAAGAATTACTGACATTGATCAACTAGCAGATGCTCTGGAATTAAATTAAATTTTACTCAAAAGAAATCCCATCTACATTTGTTGTTGTCTGACATTTCAATCGTAAATTCTTTACACTCTATCTTATCAAGGTACTCCAAGTATAATCTCAGTTTAAATTGGACTTATCATATTTTTTAAGTTATCTATATGAAAAATGTTTATTAAATGTTATAAAAGGTACAGACCTACAATAATGCAGGTCTATAAGAGCTATTAAACTGTAGTTAAAGTATAAAAATAAGATTATTTTAGTTAAAAAGAAAAATATTGGAGAAATTAAAAAACAGTCTTCTTCCACAGCTTTTTTTATAGTCTATTAAATCATGAGCTCAGTTATTCCTAATGCTTAAATTGTCCAAAGTTTTTATTTGCCTTCTATATGCCTTTTATATGCCTTCTTATCTTAACTCTAGTCTATACTACCCCACTTGTAAAGGCTATTTTTAATGCACACAGCAACTATTTAACGCCCACAAAAAAAAATTGCAAGCGCGTTGTTGCAATTACAAATACAAGCCGCTTTTTTTTTCTTAAATAAATTTATCATGTACGATTTGTTGTTGTTTTCAAAACTTAATGACATATTATGCAATATTTTCAGGCAAGACATTTCAGTTTTTTTAAAGCCTTTAGCCAAATGCGTGAAAATTTTAAAAACCGTAACAAGTTGAACGCACATTCTCCCCTTAAAGCAACCCCCTTTCCACCCGGTGTGGCACTTTTAATAGCGTTGAACTGTAAAGAGCCAACACGAAGAGTAGAAAAAAAAAACCATCAAATTGCAAACATGTTTTTGGCCAACAGCTAGAAAAGTAGCTCCCAACATTCACGTCAACGCGTTGAATTTTATTTGTATTTCTTTTTGTATAATTTTTTTCACCTTTTGTTTACATTTTTAATATGAAATTTTTTACACATTTTTCGGCTGGCGAATTTATAATCTTGTTGAAGCTTTTTGTTTTTTATATGTTTATAAATGTGCATTGAATTAGCTGCCATCTGCCGGTTAATTAGAATAAATAATTTTATACGAGCGAAGAATTTATGAACCACAAACGAGACTGGATGGCTTAGACTTGATTTAGCTTGAGATTAAACATAAAGATATAAAGCGAAATTTTGCTTTTTGGAGTATCTTAATCTGAGCTCTTCTTATTTTTCACTTAGATTCAAGATTCAGAAAATACTTGTTAATTCTTCTGTATAATTAGGAGTTCAGTCGAATCTCAATGTAATCCGATACGTACAACTCATAAAATTTAAAATAAGTCAGATTATAATAATAATAAAGTTAGAGCAATAGTAATCAATTTATAATTTAACAATATTATATATACATTCGTAGCAAATATATTAAAAAAATATAAAATATATAAGTTATCTGAGCCATCCATTTGCTATTTTTTTTTAAATTAAATTAGTGCACTTTCAAACTGCAACGGAAGCTTCCACACCGATTGAATAAACAAATTACACCGAAAATTTTCAAACGGAAATGATAACAAAAAAATCATTCAAATAGAGCATGAATGTGTGTGATTTTTTTTAGATTTATTAAACCAAATTCATAAATTTAATACAATTTCGAAGCCACAATTACGCAATTTGTTGATGAAAGGTAAAAATTTCACCTGATTTGAATAATAAACAGACGCAAATAAAAGCCATGCAAATATTTATAAGTCACAGTTTGTTATGGATATCAATACAGCAAAAAATAGTTTGTAAGCGGAACCAAGAAGCAGCTAACATTGAAATACCCTTCAAAATGATAACCACACTAAAGGTATTTGCATAGACCGTCAAAGATTTAGCTTACCTCTGATTAGAACTGTCTCTCCCTCTCTGCAATTAGTTGTCTAAGAGTGTATTCCAATGTCTATCAAATATATGCATTTATTTATCTGTGCGTTGTTTGTTCAACAAACGAGGTAAACATTTTAAGTTAAACTAAATTTGAAAGTTTAAATTAAGCCCGTCGAACCGAAAATAAGTTTATTCCTTTAACCGCAGCAGCTAAAACGGAAACTGCAACTTTTGAAAGCAGCTTCCCTTGGGTAAACCCTCTACTCTCTCCTTCCCTTCTCAAATCAACATCGTTCCAAATAAATTGTTAAGCTCTATTTGCGTTTGTAATTTGTAAGTGAAAAATCAACAAAAGAGTTGCCCAAAAACTTGTTTGCAAATTGTGGCGAGTTCTCGTTCGTGTTCTGGGTTTTCGGTTGCACAGTAATTTCAAGCCAGCAAAATCCAATTGTATAAATGTAAATTTCAATATAGTATACGATATACATATAAACAAAGATTATATGTATTGAAGATCTATATACATATATATATATAAACTGACCCTGAACTTGTACTCTGAGCTCATCTTGGTTGACTGGGCATCGTGTGAACATTTATACGCTAATCAATGAACGACTCTTATTTATGGGCGTGTTTGAATATGTTTTGGGTAAATAAAAAATTCAGCTGAAGTATTTGCCGGATTACGTGTTGAGGGCACAAGAAATTGCCTTTGACACGTGGGTCATAACTGAAAAGCCTGTAATAATATTGAAAGACCGTAATGCTATAAATCGGCACTTGGAACTTAACGAACTGCGGACATTGTAGTCATATGAAGTCTGAGAAGAGTCATAAAAATGCTCAATTAAATCAAGACTTTGATTAAGCTAAAAATTCTCTCTTTATTTAATTTTAAAATAACTAATTTTCAATATTTTATTCAATGCATAATAAACAGCTAAATATTTAAATAATACAGAAACCACATTAGATATTTTTTCCGTCAAACTTGTGCTGAAGCTCTTAACTTTTTCTTTGGTCTTTACAAAGTTTTTGTCACCATTAATCTTGAGCTGCGATTGGTTTGCTTGTTGAATTATAATCTATAAAATATGTCATAGAAATCGACGTGATAAATACTCTTAACTGTTACTGAATAGAGCAATACGAAACTAGCAAAAAGTAGAGAAAATAAATATGTAGAATATGGCAATGGGTATCGAATTCTAATGAAATACCGACTTAAATAAATCTTTTGCCTTTGACGTTGTAACGAGTTTCATTGAAAAACGCAACGGGCACGTTTTCAGAATTTGTTTTTTTTTTGTATTGCTTTTTATAAGGTTTCCATTTCCATTTGTTGCGAAATCGATTTGATAACGTTATTAATTGAATAGCTTTGGTGAGCAAGTTTTATGCCTCAGGTCGTCAATTTGTCAGCTGTTGTAAGCCGGTTTTATGTCGATAATGATGAGAAAATAATATAATCAAAATGTTACGACCTAATTGGGAAACGGCTAAAACTAACGTGTGCCAAAATGTATAAAAGTTAACATTCATTTAATGAATATTAAAATTAATTTAATGAATATTAAAATTTATTTGAAATTTATTTAAAATAAAAAAATTAATTTTGGCTCATTATTACATGGCTTTATAGCGTATTCATTTAAATATTCCCATCTGTTCTATGTCAATTTAGGTGTTACAAATAGCAAAGCTCATCAATCAATGCATTTCACAAAAGAAATCCCCATTGGATTGGGGAAATACATTCAAGCGTGGCCGAAATCAACGGTCAATGCATTTTGATGTGATTACCAATGAAATTGCTAATGCAATTGCAGACATTGTGTTGCATTTTCAACGTCAATTAAGTTGCCACAGAACCCATTGGAGAGTTAAGTCCGGCATTGCATTTAGTCATAATTGTATGCCAACCAAATAAAAATGTCGCGTAACGTTGTTATGGTTGTTGTTTTTGTTATTTTTGCCACATTTGCATTCACAATTTATGCAGAGTTTTCTATGTGCTTTTCTTTTTTTTATACTTTTTCTGCTTTCTTTTGCCCTGTAATTACGAGGAGTGCAGGGAATTTAGCTAGTGATTCCGAGTATAAGAAACGTGAAATTTGAAATTGTAATTAGGGCCAACTTGGCGGTTGTAAAGTTTATCACAAGCGTGGTAGCAAATGTAAATTGTTTATTAGCCAAACTGAACGAGGCGAAAATTTGCAAGTGCTGGCTCAAATATTCTGATGAGAAACTTAAATAATTGCCGTATAAATAGAGCAAAATTATTAAATGTGTTCTTTATTATGAAAACTTCCTTTTGTACCTTGAAAATTATTTAATAATTTAAATAGAATTTTAATATAGTAATAGTAAATAATTATAAAAATGACTATTATAAGTAATCAAATAAGTTAAGTAACTTAATTGCTTGATAGACTTTCGACACTTCGCCTTGACTTAGTGGCAACTCTGGCAATTATTTTCTACATATATCATAAAATGCTTAAGTCAATTATTAACTAACAAGCATTCAACAGCTGCTTAGGCAGACATTTAGAAGATTATCTTCAGTTACAAGCTGTTTCTTTTAAAACATTTTCTTGATTTTATTCGCTTTTCTCAGTTTTTTGACCTCTTAGTTAAGATAAATATGGTCAGATTTAGTATTTTCGGGCTGTACATTAGTATATAATTAGCACTGAATGAACCCAATTTGTTCTGTCCTCCGATTCGTTGTTTATTCATTTGAAAGTCCTACAGAGATCAGAGTCCCACGTGTCCAATGCAATTTGATGGCAATTTAAGTACCACGAGCTGAACCAACAGCTAAACTGCTGTGTTATGACGCCATATTCGTTCGTCAGCTCATCAACATTATCATCATTTGATACCAAAAAAAAATAAAAATATAAAAAAAACCAAGAGGGAAACTGCATTTATAAAAAAGCCACGTGGCGACATTTGCACCGTGGGGCAATTCAGTTGGGGAAAAGTCAACACAGACAGTGAGGGAAAAACTCGAGACATCAATTTATGTGAACGTGAAAACAAATTGCCTTCCGTAAGGAAAATTATTGCATGTGCAGCCAAATAAAGTCGATGAGGGAGAAAACCGTCAAGGAGAGAAGGGAGAAGGAGTGGGAAAGGGAGAGGGAGAGAGGCGCAGGGAATGCAGTGGCACACTGTAGATATAGTCTCGACTGAGGCAACAGAGCACGCATAGGAATTGATGACAAATCATGAATTTGTCACAACAAAACACACACACAGGGCACACACTCAATGAGGGCACACACCTGCAGCAGAGAAGAGATTGAAGAGGGAGACTGAGGTGAGATGGAGTGAAGAGTATGCTCAAGTAGCAGGAAGAGGAGCAGTCACGTCACAATAATGACCATTCGCATGTCACAGGCGTCACGTGAGGCATTTACGCAATCAAGGCACAGCCTCTCTGCTCTCCTTTTGCATATTTACCGATGATACCCTGCAATTGAAGAATATTGAGATTATATCAATCTGTGAGAAGCTTATTGAGAGAGAGCAAAAATTCAAATTTTCAGCTTCAATTTATATTTTTATAGAGTCCAGTGAGTTTTCAATTTGACTTTTATAAGCTTTTTAGTAAGTTAATCGAGCCCTTAGTAGGAAATTCTAAGAAACTGGTCTTAAGTATATTATGTAAAAGCAACTAGAAGATAATACTTTCGAAGTCTTAATTCCACAGGGTAGATGTGAGTCAAAGAATAATTTATTTTGGGAGAGCTTAAGCAGTAAGACAGTAACAGAAGACAATTGTGTTCAGTTTAAACTTTAAACTAATGTTAAAAGTTGGATTTCTAAATTAACTTCAGTTTCAGTTGGTTCTAAAACAGAGTTTCCGCTGATGACTAACACTTAAAAATAAATGAATGTAAAGTAATGTAAAAATAAATGACAGGGTACCTTATAGTCGAGTGTTAACATAAGAATGTGCTTAGGTATTTTAGCCTGGCAACATTTGAGTTACACACACCTACACACACACACACACACAGTACATTAAGCAGTCTGTATTTCAATTCTGCCTTGAATGCGTTTTCGCACGTCTCGCAATAAAGGCAATGTGTCAACAGAATGTGCTCAACGTGGAGCACATCTCCATCTACAACTCATCTCATCTCTTAGCTCTCAGTTCCAATCGGATAGTATCGAGTATAAGTAGTATCTCTCGGTGGGCCTGTGTGCCACATGTCGCAAGCGGCTTTCGGCCTTTTCAATTTGTCGTCCCCTTTTGTTGGCTTTTTTTTGAAAATGTTTTACAAGTGAGTGAAATTTGTGTGCTTCTGTTTTAGTTTTCAGTTTTCAATTTTCTTTATTTTTTTTTTCTTTTTTGATATTTGATTGATGTTGTTCTGCAACGACTTTGGCTTTACTTCTCCGTTGCGACTCTTTATAAATTGGATATTAACTAATGAGCTTAAGCGATTTTGTGGAACATTTTCTTCGTTGGCCTTTGTATCTACTTATTGTTGTGAAAGCGCCAGTTGAAAGAAAAATTTTGTATTTCTGAGGATGAGGAGGGAAAAGTGGGGAATACGCATTTGTGTATGGTGAACGATGTGTGTGTTCGTTCTATAGAAAACGAAATTGAAGAAGTTTTGTGGGAAGCATTGTGAAAGTCATTCATAAATAGAAATGCTTCAAATATACGTATTGTATTAATTTGATCTTTTTACATTGTGTATTTGTCTGTTTTTGTCTGCATGAATTAACAATTGTATTTTGTGTTTATTATTAGGTGTAACTAAATGAATTTGAAGATTAATAGTTGAGTCGTAAAAGCCAATATTTAAATTAGCTCGTATAAAGTATCTTAAAGCTTATACGATGATTTAATCTCTATGATGTTCGATGTCAGTGAAGTAATTAAAATGAGTGCTGTTATTAGATCTAACCCGAAGAATAATAAAAATCACCAAAATAAATTGTTTTAATTTACAGGCTCGTTTTAGTTATAAAGCTAACATTTATAGATAGGAAAAGAAAAATATACAAGTTAAGATTATTCTGTTAGAAAATCAAAACTTAGAAATTCCTTAGCTCACATAATCTTACACCTTATCTAATAACTTGATATAAAAGATTTTAAGAACTAACTTGCAACATTCTGATGCACCTGCCCCAATGCACAACAACTTAATCGCCCACGCAGCATACACAACTTATTTATCTGAATTATATCTCTATATTCAGACATAATTATCGAGTTTAGCATAAATCTTATGCTCTCACATACGACTACAATACAAAATTTCACCACATGAATCACGTGGCGTATTTTTAAAACGTCAACAGTGGGACATCATTATGATCATGATCATGATCATGATCATTATCCCGTCAACTCGGGCAAACTCTATTTTTGCGCGTATCTTCAGCTCGGCCAGACTCGGCCTCAGAGACCCGGACTACTATACTGTCGTACACGCATTCATACATAAATAAATATACCCTTACCCGTTGTAGGCACTTCACTTCACCGATGAAGCAGCAACAAGATGCAAACAAGCGAAATTAGTTCAAATTCTATATTTAAAAGTAGGACTGCCAGCAAAATGTTGCACCCGTTGTTGCGTCCGCTTCACGTTCACGTTGCTTTTTTTTTTTTTTTTTTTTTTTTGGCTGCAGTTTTCCAAACGATGCGCAACGCGGTGGAAAACACTTGTTTTGAGGTTTTGGCTTTTCCGACCACAAATGTTGTTGTTGAATATGTGGGTACTTAACAACACTGACCAGCAAACTGACACAAGGTGGCCACTTGAGAGTTTACAGACCGAGAAGTTAAGAGTTGTAAAACATGGATAAATATACCCTGTAAATGTCGGGTATGTACTCTTCAGTTGTATGTACATTGAAGAGTTTATAGAGTTAATTAAATCAGCTTGTCAAAGCATTCATGAAAGTATTATTTATTTATGATTTTATTAATATTTTTTTTGATAAATGTACTTAGATATTATTTGAAATTGATAATAAAAAGTTATTATTTTAAGTAAAATTTACTTTAACACTAATTAAAATCTCTGATGATTGTTGCTGCAAATGTGACATTAGAAACTCAATAATTCGAATAATGAAGAGATTTTGAATTTATTAAAAGCAGAGCATAACAATGACGCATACTTTCAATTATAAGCCAAACAAATATTGAGCTCTAACCGGCATTATCGTTCAAAAAGTTGTTGAAATGTTTACGCTCAGTTTCGTCCATTTTACATGGATAGAAAACATTACGAGGGTCGCTCAACCAAAACGACGCCGGTTGCTAAGGCTCAGAATCAATTAAGTTTTTTGTCTTGTCTTATTTGCCATTGTTTTTGTTGTTCTACATATACTTGAAAACTTCTGTTTTTATATCATTTTTTTTTTTAATTATTATTTCTTTTTTGCATTCTGTTAAGCAAATTTTGGGCTCGTCTTTCAATTAATGCGAGTAATGGACACTTTCTGCGCCGAATTTCCGCTCTCAATGTTCCAGCTGAGTGTGCTAATGTAGCAAACCACTCTTTATACCCTGTAAACAAAGAATGTATACAAGATGAGTAGCATTAGAAGGTTGTTTAAAGTCATATTATCATGAAAAATTACTCGTTGTCTATTAATGTCTTGCAATTTTTAGAAACTAAACAACCGTTGAAAGACTTTATAAAGAGACTTAATTTATTATAAATGGTGTATGTCAATACTTAATTTTGATATCCTCAAAATTGCATTTGGATCGGAAAGTACGTTTAGAAATTATACAATTAATTTTAAAGATTTGTCCTTTTTTTAAATTGTTTACAGCGTATCTCCTAGTCGTATTCATTTTTTATAACTGTTCTATTTGATTTTGAGGGCCAACAGATAAAACAAGACCCGAGAACCTGAATCTAAATTCGAGGCGTGATTTGCCTGTTTGCTCTCTCAAAAAAATAGATGTTGATTCTTAGACTGGAAAACAAAGAAACATAAAATCGCTTACATCGAAATGCCATTTTGGTCAAAGCCCGAGCAAATACATAATTTTTCTTTAGAGTGGCTATTTATAACGTAATTCTCGGTTGACCGCAATTTGAATAGACGTCCATGTGTTTTGGAACATAAACTATGTGAATTGGGGTTGCGGTCGATCTTTGGCAATGCTCTGAGACTGGAAATGATGATGTAATTTCACAAACGATAAAAAAATCAATTTGTTTATGCTTTTTTCGAAAAGAAAAGGAAATGAAGGTAATTAAGTTGTTTTTAGGATACATGATAATTGAATTAGTTAAGTGGAAAAGTTTCCTTGTTCTGTAATAAAAGTAACACCCAAACCAATATAGTTGTATCTTTGCAATCTTTCTTCAGCTCTAAGCAACGCTCTATTGATCTACATCCGCAGTGTAATTAGAACAATGATGCTAATTATAGAAAATAGAGCTAAGATTCAGACAGGCAAGAAAAAAGTTCCATTTCTTATCGCCCTGGTCTCTGCCCTGTCATTTCAATTTGCACATATCTTTTCTTCAGTCTTCAGTCGGCTCTCTCTGAAGTCGTTTTGTACTTATCTTCATATGGCGTGTCTCATTAAGAAATGTGCAACAAGTCCGAAGAGGGAGGTGGCAAAAACGAGACACATTTGCGACGGTTTCCTAACCTCAATGTTGACAACTACAACTATCTTCCATGTTGCCGAAGCTCTACAGAGAGTCAGACATCTATCTATCATAACCATCGTTACAATATAAGGCACACAGTTCCATATATGACTTAATGTGACTCTAGAAAAAGTGTGGCAGGTTGCACATTTGCCGTATCTGATGAGGAGACGACATTACACACAAGTAACAGCAACCAACAACAACCAACAACAACATCAACAAAAACAACAACGAAAACACACGGTAGCAGGTTGTTGTCGTCATATTTGTTGGTGTTGTACTCTATTTCTATGTTCTTCATGTTTTTAAATATCGTTTGTAACTTTGGGGAGAAGGAATTGGGAGCTTAATGTTTTTATTAATAAATTGTTAATATTCGAAATTTTTAATTTATATAATGCTAACTAAAATGAAGAAATCTTTTGTTTATATATGCTTATTATTTAATTATTATTTTAGCGTAAAAATTCGATTTTATTAGTTGTTTTAATTTATGAAATTTATAAAATATCAACTTAATATTATGACGAAATTATTTATTTATTATTATTATTATTATTTTAATAATTATTTTTTTATTTTATTATTATTTTTTTATTTTATTATTATTTTTTTATTTTCTATTATTGTTTTTTTTATATTAGATTTGTCAAATATTTTACATATATTCAATTCATTTGTAAGCATTTTTCAATTATTCTTTAATTTTAAGCGTATTTGCAATTCGTTGGCAATTTTTGCCGTTTGTGCTTTTGGTTCCGTTTGCCGTTGGTTATTGTAATCCATTATGTGATGCTTGGCTGTGGTTCACTTTGAAGTAAAATTCTGCTAATGTTCATTAATAACTCATGCGTTAAACAAAAGCAACGGTCGCTATACCCATTACCAACCTCTCCTCCATCACCCCCATCCCCTCACATGTCTCTCAGCTGTCTCTCAACTGTTGAAGCTGTCTGTCCGTCCGACCATATAGACAGAGCAGTCTTCGTAGCACTCGTTCAATGGCTTCAAGTGCAGCACAATAAGCCATTGTGAATTAGACTGTTGCAAGCTGACATGACAATGCGGCAAAGAGGAACTGCGAATCACAATAATGTCTTTTTATAATATTTGTTTAGAGTGTTTTTCAGTGAACAGAACTTTTAATGAAGTATCTTTCGCGAAAAGAAGAAATCTGACAAAAAAAAAACATAATAATATATAAAGATTCGCTTTCATGTTGTTGGACAATTAAGTTGCATAAATTAGCCGAAAAGGTCACCTAGTTATGCAAAGAACAAAAGAATTGATTAATGGGAATTTTCACAAGCAGAAATACTAACACACACACACACATACACACACACACACATAAATAAGAACTCGCATAATGAACTCATTGTACTGCTTGGTCGATCCGTTCCATGGAAAGGAAGTGGGCAATTTAATTATACCATAGTATAATGCAAATGCTGTGTGTAGTGGGAAGTGGGTGAAGCAGGGGAGGGGCTGGAGGTTAGCAGATCAGCAGAGCGCCAATCTGATGATTAAAGCAATTGACTGCGGTCAAAGTGAAAGTACGCAAATCGTGGCATAGAGATATAAATCCAATGCAAGAGATAAAAAACTTCAAAGAAACACTTTTACAATTGCCAAGACCGAAAAAAACAAAGCATCTATCAAGCAGTGCACGACTGAAAGATACTCAAGGTAGTTAAGTCTTGAACATTTGAAGCTTCAATTAAGACGCTCATTGATAATAATAATTGAATTGATAAATTTTCCCAATTGCTTACAACTCAGACTACCCTCTTGCCAAGCCACTTTACCAACAGGGTATAAACATTGTGATGCTTGAATTTCAATTAAGTTGACCAATGGAGATTTGCATTCAATGTTTGGTTTACACAAACAAATAAGATAGGGAATACACTGCCCTCTTTAAACTCTCTCCCCATTTTATTGCTCTCTGGAATTGTGCATAAACCAAAGTTGGTTTTTGGCCACTGGCAAACAGTTTCAACTGCAATTAAATTTAATGGAAGCTCATTAAGCGTCGTACGAATTGTTTTTTTTTTTTTTTGTTATTGGCCTGAGGGGCGTGGCCTGTGGGCGTGTGGGCGTACAATGGCAAATAATTACATAATATGCAGTTCTCTTCTATCTATCTCACTCTCCTCTCTCTCTGTCTCTTTTTAAGCAAGAAACTGGCAACTGCGTGCGGAAGTTGTCATAATTTTCAAAAGAGAAAACCCAATAAGAAAAGCAAAAGAAAAATCCAACCAAATACCATTAAAAAAACTGTCAACTGTAGCTTTTTTTGTGCGAGTTTCCGTTGTATCCTTGCAACACGAGAGCAATTAAAATGCAGCCTGTGGCGTCAATAAAACGAACAATTGCCAGGTTGTAAAAAAAACGTTTTACACCATCAGGATAGACAAAAGCATTGGTTGTTGTTGTTGTTTCTGTAGCTGACACTCTTATTATTGTTCTACATGCTCTGAACCAGCTCATAGATAAAGAAGAAATGTAACAATAACGTGTGGGATCTGATTAATTAGTGAGAAATAAACCCTTTTTTTTTTTTTTGCAAAAATCATTGAAATCAAACACTTCTTTTATACTCATTTTTAGCATTTAATAAAATAAATGAATAGATATAGAAAATAATAAAAGTGCAATTATCTTTTACTCTGCTTTAATTCAATATATTCTTACTACGATTCAGAATTTAAGTGTATTTTTCTCAAATCTATCTCATAGTTTTTGCAACTTTTCAGCACGTTCAAGTTTTACAAACTTTCAAGTGAAACACTTAAAATATATGCAAATTTTTTCCGCTGACATTTTGCACACTTTTCTATTGTCTCTTTTGGCAGTTTCATTGTCAAGGTTTTTTTCTGTGTCGCTGGTTTTTTAGGCGCCGACTTGGCCAGGCCACGCCCACTGCACACAGCACAGAGAACACGCCCCAAATGAGTAACTAGTTTATCAATGAAGGTAACAAGTACGGTTTGTGCCATTAATTGAACCCAATTTTAATGTGGAGTAAGGAAAGGAGATGGGCAAACTGGCGAACACTGCGAGAGGAGTTGGAAAAAAGGGAGAGGGGGGCAGTGGGGAAAGGGGAAGCACTACAGACTGACCGGCAAATGGGTTTAATTATGCAAAACGAGAAACGAACACGCCGCCAAGTTAACTGAAGCATAAACATTGTGCGGAAATTGAGCCAAAGAATCTGCGCAAACACAACAAATAGCCGAGAAAGAAGGGAGGGGAGAGAGGATGTAGGGGTGGAGAGGGTGTGTTACTCGGCTATAAACAAATTGTACTTTAAAATAGCTCACAAGTTTTGTCTGTCTTCGCAGTGCATTCGTGACGTTGTTATAAATATTTATTATATCATCACCATAGCCAAAGTTACAAGGCTGAAAGTAAAGGCAACTTCAAAGAGGAAGGGGTTGTTGGGGTGCGGGTGGAGCAACGTCGTAATTAAAATGCATTATTAATGAAATGCAAATGCGAAGAAATTAATGAAAAATGCAATAGACAACCAGCAGCAATAACAACAATGGAGTCGCTCCAGACGAGTAGTGCACTCATTATGCATGTATGAATGGGACAACCCTCGCAAACCTTTGCTGTCTCCTCTGCCCCAGTTTTAGGTACATACAATATACACCTTAAACAGTGTGTAATCGCTTTAAAGGCTTTTCTCGCCCATAGAAACAAACACCATTTTATCATATCTTTATCCGCTTTTTCATTTTTTTTCATAATAAAAATTAAACATTGACAACTCTTGCAAATGCGTCTTAAAGATTTGTTTGCTTCTTCCTTTCATTGCACTGCTTTCTGTAACGCACGCACTATTCAGTGCTAGCCGCAAGCAGTGTTATTCTGTGCAAGTCTTTATGATGAGTTTTGCATTCAACTAATGTTGCAGTCAAAACCTGACGTCAATTGATCTTGTGGCATGTGGCTGGCTACCTGATTGCTTGCCATAAACAATTTGGCTAACTGAAATTTGCATGCTGTGATTACACGCACAACCCAGCAGGCAACACCCTCAACCTTGAATCGTTCAGTTCACAGTCGTTTCTATAATTAGAGATGAGCGCGTGAGCACATGCAATAAAAAAACAACATTAGGTATATTGCGCAGTTAAACATAACCTCTAGTTTTAATCGAGGTCAGCAGAATTGCAGTGTTTTCTAGGGATAAGTATCGTAAAGAAAGTAACGATACTTACAAAAACCTTAAATATCGAGCATCGAAAATATCAAATCGCATGGAATATGAATCAAATTTTTAATAACTTTCAAAATGCTGTAAAATTTAAACTAATAAACCGATAACTTGATCATATTAGATATCATTTATATTTGTCCTTTGAATATCGCGGCTCTGTATCGATACAATATCGACACACATCGCAGGTATCGCAGCCTGTAAATAAATTAATTGAAAGTTGCGTAATCTCAATTTAACTTGCCTCTAACCGACTGTAGATTTCAGTTGAGCAGACGAACACACCTTTAAGGCTTGTGGCATTTTTCAATAGGGTGGCAACCTTAAGCAGTGTCTAATTTGCACATGGCAGCTCGATAACAAAGTTAAGCAGAGTCGTGCGATCTATAAAATGTTAAATGGTTTTCTTGCTTAATTTATTGCACGCATTCAACTTTTTTTAGTTTAAACTTCATTAACAGTAAATAAAAAAAGTTGTGAGTTTGGTTTTTTTTTTAACGAATCCTCTTTGATATGTATTTTTTTTCGCGTGCGACAGTTGAAGACAACAGGTGCAGTCATTGACAATTGCATTGCGCTTTAATTTCTTTTAATTAGCGCGACGATGAAATTGAATTAAATGCGCTGAACTGCTGCATTTTTCACTTGTCGTTTTGCACCGGGGAAATACAAAAAAATAAATAACGAAAATGGGGAGGGGACAATACAAAAAAATGTCGCCTTGTTGACAACTTGAAAACGGCAGAGCAACTTTGCGGATAAGTTGTTGCAAGTTGCTAAAGTTGTTGTTGAGCACACACATAAATTACAGTTATGTATGCCACTTTGCTGCAAACGGAAACGCAGTTGGCAACGCTAATTCCTTTTGGCCATTGGAAACAGACAAGAGTTTCCTGCCCAACTTTTTTTGGTCCGCATTTTCAATTAGCGGAACGAACGGAAGTCGCAAAAAAAACAACACAACTGGAAAAAGTGGAAAATTTTTAGCACCCACTTAAGAGTGGGAGGGAAAAAAGCTCATAAAAAAAAGAAAAGCAGCTGCTTGCACGCATAACGCATCATTTTTGGGCAACTTACTTATTCAGTTGTTTTTTCGGTTTTCCAATTTTCACCTGTTTTAATTTGATTTGGATTTTTGTGTATTTGTTCAACGAGGCGATTCGCAGATGAAAATGCCATAAGTAATTTCACAGCTTTTCACATTTCTGGCAGTTGAAAGAAAATGTGTAAATGCATGAAATATGAGTATTGTGCACGCTCAATGGTTTTTCCATCAAAAATATTTTCCTATAATTTGCAATTAATTTTCGCATATTTTTGGAGTATTTGCCACGCATAATTAAATTGTGTTCCCAGCAGACGGGGACTGTTAATACGCTGTTAAAGTTTTACAGCGATGACCAAAAGTATGCAAAGCTTTTAATGAATCATTTCGTTGTTTCTTTTTATTTACAGTGGTCGCTCGTATAGCAAGGACAGCCAGAAGAGCTCTCACAGTGATTTGAGTTCACTGTGCAATGGCGGCGGTTCTCCAAAACTCTTGGCGAAAACTCCACTGCGTAAGTAATTAATCAAAATAATTTTAGATTTAGTAATAGGTTAGTTATGGCTCTGTTTAACTTTTTATCTAAATAATATTTCACCGCCGCCCAAAAGTGTGCTATACATTCTAAGCAGCGATCGCTGTTTGTGCTGTGTGAACTGCTTGCGTTACCAAGCAGTGCACATTAATAAGCAGTTTGTATTGCTGACTTAAATGTTGCCAGCAACATAGTGCAAGTTAAGAGCAAATGAAACTAGTTTTCGAGTCTCGCACTTGAATGAAAGACCTGAAGAAAAAAGGGCTTTGAAGAAGGCCATACAGAAGAACAACGCATAAAGTCAAAACAACGAACCGGCTTTGTAGAGCAGCTGCTTAAGAGTTAGTTGTTGTTTGTATGAGCGCAGCGCAATGTCGCTAGCTTCGTGTATTGTGTATCTAGATACAAATGTATCTGAAACGATAAATCGGCACAAAACAAAATCCATTTAGCCTGCACAATTTTCAGTCTCTTTAGTCTGCGGCGAGTTTTCAATGTTGTCGCGCCGGTTGCGCTCGTTGCTGATATTTTGTTGTTATTTTCTTGCGTATCGTGTATTTTGTCGTGTGCCTATGGCGCGTTCTTCAACAAGAATTCAATGTGCAAAAGCCCTTACAGATGTGTGATAACAAAACGCTAACAAATTAAACCAAAAGCTGATAAAAAAGTGCAGTTTTTTGCAAAGATAAAATACTGTGAGAAAATTTGTGTAAATAGTGAATACAAAACGAAAATTGCAACCAATTAGTGTAGTGCTCTGGGAATTTTTCCCCTCCACGCTTTTTAAGTTAACAGCCCCTATTTCAATTGTACCAAACTCTTATTTTCTTTATGCACAACAGGCAGCAAACGGGTTTTTTTTTATGTGAAGTCTATAGAATGCCGGTTTCTGAAATGTATTCAGCGAAATGTGAAACAATCAAGCGAACAGCACCTGAACTTTAATTTTTTTTTTGCTTTTACCTGCATTGCATTTGACGTCATTCGAGGGGTTTTTATGTATAACTTTTATATATGGTATTATTATATTTTGAATGAAATATGTTAGGCATTTTCAAAATCTTTTTTTTTTGTGTGTGTTTTTAGTTGTATCTTGGTAAAGAATTGTATGATTATTATAAGATCAAGTTGTTGAATGAAAAACTATTATTTGTTAAGAAGTAATTTTAACTTATAAATCCCAATTTTTCCGACCTGTTGACACACTACTTTTTTTGAAGTATTTTATTTAAGATCAGTGTAAACTGAATAATATAATTAGATATTCTAATATTTTTTAAAATTATAAAGTTAAACCAAATTCAAGTCTTTTTTTCTCACTTTGGTTCTATTTCTCTGTGGCCCAAGGCGATCAACATTGTGCGTTCATTGAATAACCAAAACACAAACGAAAATTCGCATTTGTTTTGGGCGCTCAACCACACAATCTTTCAATCGGTCAATCAATCAATCAATCGTGCAGTCCGTGCGTCTGTCAGTCAGGCAGTTAACATATTTGCCGCACTGCTCTTGTTAACGTCTTGTCTGGGCCATAAATTATGCGGCTAATCATTTTGTTACACTTTACAGTTTTGTGGCAACTCACAAGTTTTGCTTTGCCTTTCGTTCTCACGAAGCCGCAAAATTGTTGCCACGATGAAGTTTTCTACACTATCAATTCCCCGTCTCTCTCGCACTCTCTCTCTTTATCTGTCACTCTTTATCTCCTTGTTTGTCTCTCCCCCTCTATCAATGGTGTTTTAAGCGCCGTTAGCTTTTGTCTGCAGCCAGAAAGTTCATTTACCTAGACACCAGTTAGAAACGTGCCTCGTTCTATAAGGTTCGAGATCAAATTCATTAAATGGGCGGCATTAAAGAGGAAGTTCTTAGTTCTTAGGTCGAATCGTGTATTATTCGTAATGCGCTTGATACATGCATAAAAAAGAGATCATAACTGACGGAAATATTAAAGAATATTGTAATAGATTATAATACAAATCTTAATAGGGTTCTTTATCTCAAAATAATTTATATTTTTATACAAACTTTTTATTTTTTGATCTACAGAGAGTAAAATTTTAATTTTGATAATATATAATAACTCTTACCTTAAATTAAAATTTAACTTCAAATAAATTTATTGTTAACATGTTTTTTTTTTTATTATTATTACTTGTATTTCAGGTTTTCATATAATTGAAAATCAATTAACAAATAATTTGTAATTATCGAAATTTCAAGCGATAACACGAAAAAAAAAACAAGTTCTCTTCTGATAAGCTAATGAAAAGAGACATAAGAATGAATTTATGTTCTTTCTTTGTCTTTTATGTTTTAGAATTGAGTTGTCTATATATATTAATAGTTCACAAGAGGAAAAGGGTCAGTTAAATGTGAAAGTTATGCTTAACCATGATTAATGATGATTGATTCCTTAAATGGCTTAAAACAAAGTCGACTTTTAGCTGATCTGCAAGTTTCTTTTCTCTTGGAAATTCTTATTTTTTTTTGTTTTTTGTTATAGAAATTGCGGTTTTAACCTGAGATTCTTCTCTTACATTAATAATGTTGTAAAGTTAGACAAAGTGCAAGTGCGACACCTGTTTCCGGCATTTGAGTTGAGTTCCTCAGCAACAGCTTCAGATACAAGTGCCTCCAGCTAGATTCTTTCCCTTTTCCCGCCTCTCACTCTCACACTGCTTCTTCTGCTTCTCTCTTCTACTAACTGTAGAGTATCTGTGTCTTCGAGTGTTTATCATTGCGACTGCTATTATTTTCATTATGCAGTCGAGAGTCGGATTTTTTTTTTTGTTGCACTGAGTGACGGTTAGACATTGTCAGCGCGGCGACTTTTTATAATACCCTGTAGTCTTGGAATGGGAGGTAAGGGGTATGATAAACTTACATATATAGATATAGATTCTTAAGCTTCTTTAATATAATATATATATTATTTATATACAACTCAGAATATCAGTTAAACATTTTAGAGATATTTCTCAGTCAATCACTTTTGTCTGCAACTCTTGGGCTTGACTTTTTTTATGCTCTTTCTTAATTTTCACTTGACGTGCTGTGGCATGCTTTGTGCTTTTTACATTATTATTATCATATTTGCATTTTTTCGCTCTCAGTCAGTCGCTGTCTCTTTTCTACCTTCTCGCTCTCTACCTCTCTGAATCCATCTCTGTTTCGCTTGAATTTACACAATCGCTGGCACAACACAAGCGTAACAAGCTCCTGTCTCTTCTCTCTTTCTCGCCCTCTCTCTCTCTCTCTCTCTCTCTCTCTCTCTCTCTCTCTCTCTCTCTCTAGTTACAGCTGAGTTCAGCTGTCTGTCTGTCAGAAGGCGCTTTGAAAAGTTGATGTCGGCTTTTTTGTGCTTTCATTGCTCTGAACTATGTTACCACCCTCTCTCTCCCACTATTCTCTCTCTCTCCCTCTCTTTTCTCTTTTCTCTGTATTTCACTATTTATGCTATTTCGCTGTGGCGCTTTGTAATTATGTGGGAAATTCGCAAAATGCTAGACAGAAATTGTTGTACTATTTTTTCCAGTTTTTCATCCATAGACTTATTTTTTTTACATTTTCTTTTCATTTAATGCAATTTTTTGAATGCTTCTTTATTGTTTCTGTTATAATACGCTTAACTATGCGAGAAAGTGTTGTAGGCGAGTTAACAAAAAATGAGAAATAATAAAAGCAAAACTTTTGCTGTAAAACATGATATGCAATAAAAGTACAAGTATTTCATTGCGATACTTGAAGATTGCACAAATTAATTTACAAAATTTGTTAACTTTTTACCAGGAAAGGACATAATAGATTTTATACTTTAAAATTCAGTGATCAAATAAATTTGGCAGCAATTTGGCAAGCAGTGGAGTTCTTAAGTAAGCAGTGAAAACAGTGTGATTATTCAGCGCTCCATCTTAGGGTATATTTTGGCAGGGTATTAATTTGAGCATTTATAACTAGAGTGCAATTACATTGTTCTCAATGTTTTTTTCCGAAATTTCCTAGAAATTCAGCTCTCATATTTCACAGAAGACTTTCGATTATAACAGATTCTCTACGGCTAGTACCTAGAGCAATGAAGTATATTCGACTGCTCGTAAAACGTAGAGTATCAATTATGATAATCAGCTGCACCACCCAACAAATTGACGCCCTTTTTAAAATGGTAACTGTGCCTCAGGAAATACAACAAGGCTACAACAACAATAGCAACAAAACTTATAAGCACCACTGTCAACTTTCACTTGGAAAAACATCGGCAAAATTGTTGTTGTAATTGAATTTACTTGGACTTAAAGTAGATTTGTTTTTATTTTCAGTTTTAGTTGCTGATATGTTTTGCATAATTCCCCTGGCGTTGTTGCTTTCTACATTGAATAAGAAGCAAGTGGAAACCAAAAAAAAAAAAAAAAATGTTAAAAAAAAGAAAGAAGTAAACACTTTTCATTTTGGCATAATGAAGCGCTTATATGCCAAGTAAGCCGAAACGCTTTTTCAGAGCAAGCTCCATCAGCTGTTTTCAGTTTGTTTATTTTTTTTTTTTGACGTTTGCTAACAACAAATTTCATGTGGTCACTGAACCAACAATTCAAGTTTTTGTTGCTGTGATAATCTTGATAACAGGTGATTGTTTTTGTTGCATCGCATTTCAATTCTAGCGTGTCCAAAGAAGAAATGCCACCGTCTTTAGCAAGTCAACTTTGTAGCCTAGTGTATATATTGTCTATCTGTGAATTTAGGCAACTGAAATTTGTTTTCGCTTCTGTAACACTAATAAAAATCTGGAAAAACGAGCACATCAACAGTTTATTGAATTCTCTTTGATCTGTCTGTGGGCCACCATTAAAGATGGAGACATTAACTGAAAGATCGGAAAATTCTACATAGCATTTCCAATGGTTGAGGCTGTTTCAGTTTTTGCTCATTTATATAGCACAGAGCAGCTAATTCCAGTTGAGGCTAAAATCTTTTTAAGATGTACTAAAAGTACAGTTTCTTCTTGTCTACAAAAATGCTATAATTCTTTGGTAACTGTAAAGTTGTGCTATAAATTCACTATTAAACTTTACTAGATTTTTTTGGATTATTTTCTGAAGATGGTAGAACTATGAAAACAAAACTATGACTTCGATAACTTTTCAAAATATTTCAAAATTAAGCTTATGATTTCGCTCCAATTTCATATCTACTTTTCACCTTTTTCAAACTTAGACTCTACTATTTTTAGTTACTAATAGTAAGTAATTAACATTATCTGATTTATAGCGCATCTCTTATTCTTCATCTAATAGTTTTAGTCGTCGGCATATTTAGTTTCTGCTTTTGATTGATCGCTGCAGTTAAAAAAGCCACCAGCAGCTGGTACCAAATGTTTGTTGAGTTGTTGAATGGCCACGCGATAAGAAAGAGACAGAAAGAGAGAGAGAGAGAGAGAGACTAAGACCCGATTGATCTCATCGCCGTATTGGTATCGCATCTTTCTTTTTAGTGGAGACACGAAACGCGTTGTGGCTAATTTGCATATCAAACTAAGTCAAAGCAATGCTTTTAGACTCCGAGTGAATGTGAGTCAACTAGTGTGTGAGTGTGTGTGTGTGTGAGTGTGTGTGTGTGTGAGTGTGTGTGTGTGTGAGTGTGTGTGTGTGTGAGTGTGTGTGTGTGTGAGTGTGTGTGTGTGTGTGTGTGTGTGTGAGTGTTAGCTGGGGGGCAACTAAAGTGCTTTCCACTTGGTCAAAGCGATCAAAGTGCATTTGCTTTCAAGTGGATTTGACCCTACGCCCAAAAAGCGGCTTAATTCAATAAATTAATTGTGTCGTTAAAGCAACTCTTACCCAATGTCACTTACTTCCTGTGGGCCAAAAGCAACACAAGCAATAGCAATAACAGTATTAATAATAATAGTTGTAATAATAAAAGTAATAGTAATTGTTATTCATATTGTAATCTAATGACCCAACTGTCGTTGAAGTTTTTACTTGGAGGTCGCACGTGTGCGGCCTAAAATAAAATCGAATAAAAACATCAACAGATATTTTGTTGTTGCCTTTAATGAACGGGACAACCGGAAGCATTTGGCCAACACAGACAGTAACAATTACAACAACAAGTTGTCGTCGCTCATTAGACACTCCAAGTACTTACTAAATACAGAGATCTTGTTTATGTTTTAACTGCTTTTGCTTTTATGAAAAGCCTTGGCTTTAAGCGTTTCGTTTGAACGAACCAAAGGCGTTACCAAATTAAGAGTTCCCCCTACGACAAGTAAACGGAGAAATGTATAAATTGAAGCTTCTCTTTATTTTCAAGGAAGTATTTGTATTTGGTATACATATAGTATGTTTCTGGTATGGTATATCTTATGGTATTTTTTACGCACATGGATTATATTGATCCAGTGTTATTCTCGAACATAAATCTGGTCTGTTCGTCACTTAAACGGTTATATTATATTCAACGTGCATAATTTCACATAGTTAGTCTTCAGATTGAAGTCAATCTCATAATGATAATTTGGAACAGTCGGTTATTTGTAGCATTCAAGAATTTTGCAAAAAAAATGGGGGACATGAAAATCATTTGATGTGTGCTTGTTTTGATCATTTTCCAACATTTTTCCCCAAATTTAGCACATTTTCTTGCAACTTATCATACTCTTGGCACAGTAGCCAGGGAATTGCACACATTTCAAGAAGAAATCTGCTATCCCCTGTAAATAAATTTAGTTTTGATACGGACTAGCTTTAAAATTTGTAGTTCTACTTACAGTACAACAGTCGCAGCACTGGGAAAACAAATAGGTCCAAACGTAGAAAAAGCAACCAATCCAAGCCACAAAAAACGAAAAGAAAATCAACACAATGAACCAGAGGAAGCCCCAAACAGGATTTGCCATATTTGTTTAGTACTTATGCTATTCACAATGTCCTGAAATGAAAGGTGAATTTATTGCGGAAAGATTAAAATTAATATTTCAGTCTCTTACCGAAGAAATTATGTTCTATTCAAATATATTAAAACTTTAAATTTTTATATTTTTTTTTTGCTGTTGTCAACGGTACAAAATTTTCTTTTTACTGAACAATAAATGTAAAATTTCTAGTGAACTAAGGTTGACAGAAAGCAACTTGCAGCCTTGCTGTAATTGTCAAAAAACTGTTCGAGTTTTAATTATAGTGGAACATTTTGGTTTCTTTGGACTCTGGTGTACAGAAATTAATTGAAGGTCAGAAACGGTATTTGAAAAATTTGTCGACTGAAAAAAACTTATCCATCCAAAAGATCAAATGAGATTAAAGCAAATCTACTGCAAAAGAAACATTCCAAAAAATATATAGATGCATAAGTATGCCTGGGAAATTCGAACTTTAAGGACATCCAGAAAACCAATTGTATGCAGACATCTTAACTCAATTTAAATTAGCATGTGTGTGAAGGGCTAATTTTATTTATTAAGTGTGCTCAATTGATTATAATTGTGGCCGACATCAACCGATACTATATATTTACATATATGTATTTATGTTTTTAGTATTTATCTTTGCATAAAGGAGTACACTTTCGAAAAGTACGAATGCAGCGTCCTGGAAATTGCACACACTTCAAGATGATGTCTTCAAGATTCTGTAACGAAACTGAGTTTAAAACTGATTGATTTATAAGTCGTGTTGATATTTACCTCACAGTAACTGCATTGTGACATGTAATACACATTGTACATTGTCATAAATGTAATGTAAATAAAGTAGACAAAAGCCAGACATGAAGTGCAGAATAATTTAATTCTAGCTGACATTGCAAAATATCTGTGGACTCTTAGTGACTCTTAGATTAGTATTTTCTAAAAATGTTATATAGATATGCGACTCTCCTTTATAAATTTGACAATTTATTTCAAATAAGATTTCAAGCGTACTAGATTTGAATAATAACTTTGTCAGATTTTAAGCCTAGTAGTTTTTCAAAATTACCCAAACTTTCCTTATATATTTATTGTAAGAAACCAGTTTCTCATCTTTTGATTTGTATGGTTAGATAGATAGAAAACATGGAAATGGCATTGACATCTTTTTTTTTATCTGTTTCCAGAGTTGAGGTTGAGCTTTGTTTGGTTTGGCAATTGCTTTCGATGCTGCGAAAGTAATGATCATTGATCAGTTTGTAAAGTCATGATCTCATGGTGGCTTAGCTCTTGCAGCAAATAAAAGAAAAATCGTTTGAAATGCATTGCCAAAGATTTGAAGAAATGATGAGTAAATTTCGTGAAGATGATTCTTCAAAAAATGGTGTAGAAAGTGAAAACACTCTTCGATTAGAAATTGCCATTAAATACGCGTGTGAGAATCCTAAGAGTCAGACTTAAAACTGACCTGCGTCATTAAAAGTTAAGGTGATGAAAACATGTGTGACAAAGCTAAAGTTTTAGGAAAGCTAAAAAGGCGAGCTTAAAGATTTATGTGAATCTCTTTGCATTTAAAAGGTAATATTTTACTGAGTGTAATTAATGCATCTTATGCATTAAGAACTAGTTCCAAGTCTTCTGTCAATTGTCAACCTCATTTTACACAAAATTAAGCAAATTGGCGGCTATTTGGTATTGTCGTCAACTTGATTAGCCTCTTATGAAATGAGGTTTATGTCGCCGACTATTGAAACTGTGTGCCTATCATTTAGCCAACTGAAAACTGGGCGAATATTAGCTAAATAAATTCACACATTTGCCTAATATCTTTTTGGCCAACAAGACAAGAAGTGCAGTCAGTAGACGTTGTATGTCGAAGTAAAAAAAAATCTAGTTGTACTATGTTAATATGCAAATGAGTATTTTTATAACAAATTGCCGCCACTTGCTCTCGCAAAAAGTGTGCCAGGAGCCAAGAAGAAGACAACAGCGTAGTAGCAGAAGAAGATGGAGGAAAAGTGGAAAAATACGAAATGACAGGCAAACGATTTAAAAATAAAATTGCATTATGAATGCGTTGCGCCTTTTGTATGTATTTGCCGTTTCCTTCTCTGCGCTAGACAAAACTAAATGTGCCAGGCAATAAAAACATTGCATGATCGGCAAAGAAATACCCTGGTAATGAAGATTAAAAGCAACTAAGGCAAAATTAATGTAAATCGAAATAAAATAGTCCGAAAAAAAACAAGTCTTGCTTACGAAAATCTTTCATAAAATATTTGTATTTATTTAAAAATATTTTAAATATTATCAATAAAACTATCTGTTCATTAATAAGTACATACACATTCCGACTCTTTAATCGATTATAACACCACTGAATATTTAATATTTACTGGGTATTAAAGACTCACAAATCTATGTCAACATCTAAATTTGTCTTTGGCCCTGCACAGTTTTTATGAATTTCACTGGAGCAAATTGAGGGAAAAAATATTTCAATGACATCATTTTCGGATTAAATTTCTTAAATTCAGTTGAGTTAATGCAAATTTTGTTGTTTATTCGTTGGTGAATTTTAAATGCATTTACTGCATTCGCCATGGGCAATTTTCGTGTTTTAATGATTGTTTAGTATGGTTCACTTTTTTCTCCTGCCCGCCAGCAGCCCCCTGGAGTGCAACCCCCTGTGCCCTCACTCTTTGTTGCTTGTCGTTTTTAATGGTGCACAGTTTTTATATTTATGTGCAGCACATTAATAAAAAAAAATAGAAAAAATAATGCCTTTGCATGGCAATTGTTAATTTTATTGACCAGACCCGGCCACAGTTGGCCTGTTCAGTTCAGTTCAGTTCAGTGAGTTTATTGAACTGTCTTTTATGGCTTTGCAATAGTTGTAGTTGACCATAACTCCATTAAGTAATCAAATGAGTAGTTTGAAGTTCGTCTTGGAATTTATTACGCATATATTCTCTTTATTTTAAGTCGTAGTCAGCGTAAACTTATATTGTTTTGCGATATTCGTAGAATTTAATTAATAAATTTCCAAAGAAGTATTGGATCAAAGACTTTTATGTTCCAATTAGCTTTTAGCAGAAGAATTGAAAGTGAATTTAAAGAACTTTTAAATTATATAGAAGAAATCTTCTATTATAGTTTTAAAAGTTAAATTTAACTTAAAACTCAACTGCTTTTAAAAAATTAATAAAAGTTTGAAAATTTTACAAAAGTTTCAAAAGTGTAATTTTTAAAAATAATCAAATATACAAAATAAATAATATTTTTACACTGATCTTGGATAAAAATGGTGCAGAAATGTAATCAACTCCATAATTCAGAAGAGTTTCTAATGCATATGAATCGTTATTTGAGGTGATAAATATTGATTTTGATATTCTTTTTGTCTTGAGCAAAAGTATTTGCACCTCGAAAAATTACATATTCATATCATAATATGGTGTGCAACTTCAGTTGTTTTCACTCTCTCTCTCTCTCGGTCTTTCTCTTTATCTCCCCTATTTTTAGAACCTTTTGAACCTAGTGCTGATGTTGTTGATGTTGTTGCTTCTTTCGCTCTATTAAATCCGTTGACTCGGCTACCTTTTGTGTGCAAATTGTCGCAACAGCTTTGCACTTGCCACAGTTGCCACACTTGCCCCTGAATTATGCATATTTATGCTCACCTGTGTCGCTGTTGCCACTTGCCACTTGCACCCTGTGCCGTCCTCTTCTTGTTCCTCTCCTTTCTGCTCGCTCAATTAATTGCTTTTGCTGCCTGTCTGCCAACTTGCAGTTGTTGTTGCTGATGCTTTTGCTCTCACCTGAGGAAAAAAAGTTGGAAAAATGCGAGGAGCAACGCCCACGCGACGAGGCAACTTTTAATTAAAAGTCAAATTCAATTTTTGCATATTAAATTAAATGGGCCCGCAGCACTTGCCGCAAACTCTCCGCTCAGCAGACACACACTCGGAGGCTGCTGATAAATTACAAAAACAACGACAACGCCATTAGACAAAAACAACAACAAGAAAATGCCCTTGAGAATGGCCCACAACTTCCGCTTTGAGTTGAAAAACTTCCGGCATTTGAAGTCAGTTGTTGTTGTTGTTGTTGTCGCCGCTGTCTGTTCAATCATGTGCCAAGCATGTGAATTATGCTCTAAAGTTTTCCAACTGACTGACTCCAAGTTTAGAACCCAGATACCAATGCCCAACTTCCCCACAACATGGCAATTGTCTTAGTCTTGCTCTGTATCCGGAGTCCGAACACCTTTCAACAACATTAAGGTGGCTAATTATAGTTTGGTCTGGCCGAAATGTCATTTGCAGGGCTGTCGACTCACTGACTAATCAAAGCGAGGGCTGCTCAATAAATTAAAAGTGAAATACTATAAGTAAATAAATATAAATAATCAACTTTTTATTGTTTAGTTACTTTTAAAATTATGATAATTATTTAATTTTTATTTCACTAAAATTTAATTAATCTTCAATTATATTTATCGTTTTTTTTTATTCAATATCTTTAAGCTAATTTTGTGTACAGTGAAACATTTTCGAACCGTCCTCGCAGCAGTAGTTATAAAGAGAACGATCGTGCTATTTATAGCAATGAGGTTGCGCTTCGCTTGCCACCCGTTGCAACGTGCAAGCGTGAATTTCCCTTCTTTTTGCCCATTTTTTTTATTTTCTTGCAAGTAGCAAAGGGGAAATTATCAACGGGCACATTTACAGCTGTTGTGTTGTTCCAAATATTTGAAAGCATTGAAGTGCTCGCAAGCAATTTGTCAACTCGTTTCGCTTCTACGGATTGCATTTTGCTCCTAGCCATTTTGCTTATAACTTATGATGACATTCAGAGCTGTCAACGAAGCACAAATTCTGCTCGCAAGTTGTTCCTCTTTTTTTTTTTCTCCACGGCGCTACGAAGATTTATTTCGGGCCTTTGCAATAGATTTTTCTATAGTTTTCTTCTTTTTTTTTGGGGCTGCACCTGCCAGACGAGACCGTCTGTCGAGTGGTTGAGTCAAAATTGAGGTCAGCTCTTGGTGCTGCGGCAGTTTATCAAGAGACTCGCACGATATTTTGTTGCGAAATTCCTTAAAGAACAAAAAAAAAACCCTGGTCCCGGGGTAGACTATGGACTACTTGGCAGATCGTTTCTATGACAACCATATGACATAGTGCTCCAATTCAAAAATTATAACAATATAATTAGAGAATTTGCATTAAGATAGCTGTAATATATATTTCTTGTCTACAAATTAAAAATTAATAAAATTTCTAATATAAAAACATGAAGTAAAAGCGACAACTTGATTTTCGCTAAAGCGATTTTGAAGTACTTCAGTAAAAGTTAATGCAAACTGATTTTTACTGCCGCATCTGTCTGAGCAGCCAACAATTTATTCGAAACATTTTCAATTTTCTCTTGAGCTTAATGGGTCTTGGCTTTTCACACGATTTTAATGAGATGCTCATCGTTTTTCCGTACATATTGTGGCCATAAAAATTCATTTAATTAAAAGGGAAAAGCGAAAAACTACTTTACTGCTTGAGTGCACTCTTTTGGCCAATTAAATGAGGCGGCTAATTGAATCGTTGATGGGCGCAATTAACGGTTATGAAATGTGACAAAAATCTATAATTTAATGCGAATGCGAATGTCAATTGCAGTTGCCGCAAACAAAGTAAATAAAATGAAATAAAAAAAGCAACTTTGCCAATCAAAATGTCAAACTATTTATAAGCTCAAAACGTTGCAAAAAAAGACAACAAAAAAAGGGAGAAAAATGCCATCAAGCATCAATTGTCAACGACAACATCAAATTAAAGTCTCCTGCGCGGGTGTTGCGCACTGAGACCGAGAGTTGAGCGGAGAAAGAGGGAGACAGGAGATCGTTCCTCTCTCTTTGCGTGTGTGTGAAAGTGAAACTACGACAACAATCTGCCCGCTACAAATATATATAACTAACCTATCGACAAAATGGGTGCCCATAGCTCCAAGGAGAAATTGTCGCGTTCGTACTCCGAGCGCTACATTCACAGTCAAATGATCGAACGGGAGAGATTTGGAAGCTTTGGCAAGCGTACGAAAGGCGTGACAAAAGGTAAGTGAACTGAACTGAACTGATCACCATAATTAAAACTGGGTGTGAATGATTGTGGATGGTCATGATTGTGGCTGATTATAATCCACCTACACTCAAAAGACGAGATCATACTTATCAAGACAAACATGCAATATGTTACACAAGCTGACGATGAAATCCGAATTTAAAGCCCAGTTCGCACGGTTTATAAGGCTGGGAATTTTAAGCAATTTTCTTGGTGTATTCTTTATAAACATAATGTCGAAAAACTGTCTTATAACAAGCAACACAATGAAATAGAGTCTAATGAAATATTAGTAAATCCCGTGAGAATTTTAATAAAATATTAATTTATAGTTAAAATTCTAGGACACATTCTGATCGATTTATGAGTATTTCGGAATGCAAAATCATCTTCCAAAATTTAAAGAATATGAAAATGTGAACTCTACTTTAAAGTTTAAAGCCATCCAATTGTGTCTTGTGGTAACAGCTGTGCTTGTTCTACATTCGCTTATTACTCGGCTACGCTAGTACAATACGATGTGGTTTACCTGAAAAAAAAAAGTTGAAAAAATGTGAAATTCTTTTCTACTTTGGTAGAGAATTTTCATTCAACTTAGTCAACTGAACCGCAATGACAAAAACATTTTTGCGTTCTGTGACTTCTTTTCTGATAAGCTCCCTGGGATTATGCGATTAGGTGAAGAAAAGAGAGTGAGAGAGGGGCAAACATTTCACATGCTGATAAAAGTTGTTGCAATCCACAAAAGCCACCGCCGCACAAAGGCGACGTGCAACTTTGCACTGTGGTTCAGTTGGAGTCGCAAGTTAGAGTTGCAGTGTAATTAGCCAACAGCTAAAAATAAAATTTATTAGATTTTCATGCAGCTGTGCAAAGTGCTGAATCTGTTGTAGTTGTTGTTGTAGTTCTTTTGGTTGTTGTTGCTGCAACATGCAGACATTGTTTAGCACGTTGTTGCAACAGCAGCAAGTTCGTGAGAACCCATTGCAGCAAATTGTTTAAATTAATTAAATGAAATATTGTTAGCTTCAAAAACTATTTAACTTTTCAAGGAGCATAAGTTTTGCACTTGAAAGCGATTACGTTATGATATCTCTCTTGTTTGATCCGTCTATGTCTGGGGTTCTTTCCACAATAATGCTTTGTGTACATTATGTTTTTATTACTGCGCCCCCTGGCGGCTGCTGCATGTACTCGCATAATATAATATAATTTTCACCCTTTTCTTTTTTTCTCACACATTTTCTGGTGTTGCAGCCAAATGGAGTGGGAAAAGAAGAAGGGAAAGGCAACGGGAACGGGAACGGGAAGAGCTGTTGCGAGGGGAGACACTTCAATTATATGCAAGTGCTTTGTTTTAATCGACAAACATTGACTCTCAAATAGCGAGGCAAGGAGTTGGGAGCAGCATTTTGAAATTTGAACTGCGTGCGTTGGTTTCGATGGTTGTGAAGGGGGGAAAATTGGATGGAATGCCGCAAAGACTCGAGACGAAAGCAACGTGTTCGTGCATAAATTAAATATCTCATTTTGTATTTTCATATTTCGTGTTTCGATAACTTGTCATTTTACTCACTTGTCGCATTTGTTTGTGTGTTTGTTTTGCAGGAGCTGCCAAGAAGCGTGATGTTCGCAATTTGAGCATATCACCAACAGATCTGGGACCGCCGCCAAAGACTCAGCAGACTGCCAAGGGACAATCGACGCGCACCAAATCAACAACGCCAACGCCCACAGCGATTCGTAAGTACTCCATTCTTACCCTTCCCTTTTCTCTGAACGTTTATTGAACTTAATGCGCGTATTTAGGAACAGAAATGTGAGACATTTTTTAAGAAATTCAATATAGATTCAAAAGGTTTTAAATATTTGTTGGTATTCGATAAGATGTATTTATTGATTGTACGAATTATTCGCTCTTAAAATATATTGCTCGTTAATTTTTACCAGTTAAGAACCTTCTGAAGCAATAATGAAGTCAATAAATTCACCAATATTTGAGATCGGTAACTGCAGATAATTTTCGATATATATCGTTATCGATTTTAAATCGTAAGTAAACTTTGCTGGAGACAGGCCTTAAGAAATAAATAGAAGAAGTGTTAGCGATAGCCACTGCTATCGGTATTTGACTTTGATTTTTGGCACTTCAAGTGGTTGCTAGTTTTGATTATTAATAATAGGCAATTTATCAAACGATATGCCTAAAGCAATATGTTTGTTATCGATAAGTACGAAATCACTAAATGACGACATATGTTTCCCCATGGATCGGTACACTGCCTATCTGACATCTGTTTGCTAGCTTTCTTTTGATTGACTTTTAAACTTGAGAGCGTCAAATTTTAATAATTTTAAATAAGTACTAAGGAAAAGTATCTACTGTTCTTCTCACTATGATTCAACAAACTCAAAAGAACAAAGTATCAGATTACTTCAAGAGACTCTAGCTTTTTATAAGCGAAAAGATAACTACACTCTACCAGCACTTCAGACGCCCTTGGCTTGAGCTTCAACTTCAACACATCTCTTTGAAGTTGTTGGTAAATTGCGTAATCATTGCGCTCAGGTGAATGATGATGTACAACGTGTTTTTTTGGGGTCATGCCCTCAAATGATTTGCAGAAACTGCGACTTCTAAAGCATGTCCAACAATTGGGGGCGTGGCTAATGAAGCACAGTGGCCGTTAGATCCCGCTGGGAGCCAACAATGGGGCACACCACGGCGAATGGTTTTGGCCGGTTTTGGCCCAGCTGGGACTGCAGCATGGCCCAAATTGGGCTAACAATTGACTTGGCCGAGCTGCGTCGCCAGATGAAATCTGTGCGAAACGGGCTGGAACACGAATTGGCCATGCTATGACTCACTGCCGACTCCGCTAAAGTGAGTCATTCATCTGCCGATATACTTAGGACTTGCAGCCACAGAAACATACATACGTATGTGTATGTCTATATGTATCTTTAACAGACCCCCATCAAGTTGATGGCGAATGTGTCAATGGCAAACGGATTCGTTTGTTAATTTCGCTTTTTGGCCACTCTGTTCGTTGATTTTGGGAGTGGACTCAAGTTTGGGAATTAGCATTAAAATTGCGACAGCTGCTGATGTCAGTCATTAGTGGCTTTATTTTTGCATATTTTTCACGCCTTAATCGAGAAAGAATCTGCAAAACCAACAATGAGTTTTGAGGCGAGTTGCGGATTTCTGGATTCATGCAAAGTTTTTACAAGTTATTCAGTATTTAGGGAATATTGAACGGTGGAGAAATTCTCTCTAAAATCCAGTGTAGTAAAATTGGCTTTTCGATCGCAGATCTCTGGTTAATAGACTTGGTTTAATTTAAGTTTTCGATCAATTTTTGCTGTGTACTTTAAACGGTTTTCACTGTAGAATTTGTAAATACAATTACAATTATTATCTTTTTTTTTTTTATAAATTTGGCTAAATGATTTTTTTGATAATTTTATTAAAATTCGTATTATACAAATGAGAAACTTTCTAAGATTCAATTCACATTATGAAATATCGACAGCTAAATATGTGTTCTACTTTCCAATAATGTAAAATAATTTTCTTTAATGGGAAACAATATCTATTTTCTTTTTGACTCAATAGCTGTATTTCATACATTTCCTTTCACACTTGCCGTGGCCCTAGTAAAATAGTACAAGTCAATTGAAAAAAGCCCTTGCTCTCTTGAAAGCTCTTGCTTCATATTCCATTAACAATCTGAGGCATTTCACAATCATTTCAATATCTTTAGCGTTGGTTTCTACTTTAAAATTTATAAATAATATTTCTTCAGCTGATATGAAAACATAAAGCATATGTGTGCGAGATTAACCAGTTTCAACTCTTTCTGTTTTGAAAACAGTTTAAGATTTGCCAGGATCTCGTCACAAGCATCGGTGGTTCAGTGGTAGAATGCTCGCCTGCCACGCGGGCGGCCCGGGTTCGATTCCCGGCCGATGCATCTTAAATTTTTTTTATTTGTAGTTGCTTTTCTTAATCAACTCTTTTTGAAATTCCTAGTCCGCATAAATTACTTTTAATAGGGAAAGGCATTGTGTTGTTTGATTTGTTTTTACATTTGTCGTCGACTAAAAATTGCTCATAAGTTGTCGCATTAAGAGTGCCTCCTCTGGACATTCTATTTGCACTAATATGCAACTACGAGAGTGAGGCAGACTAAATTAAATTTAACCGCACTATCGCGCATGTTTTTCCAGCTATTTGCACATGAATGCTGAAAAAAAAGACTATGGAGAAACGTGTTTTGCATATGCAAATTCCCTTGTGAGCAACAAACAAACCGTAAAAACTTTTTACCTATTGTTTGTCTTGCCATCACGCAATGGCCTCCATTGCTATTTCTTCTTTTGCAATTTACTACAATTAAACTTTAAAGTTCTGTATCTCCGTTTTCAGAAAAATCGTAGAGTATACGAAAAAAATTATTTTTGCATCGGCCGGGAATCGAACCCGGGCCGCCCGCGTGGCAGGCGAGCATTCTACCACTGAACCACCGATGCTCTTGTACTTATGGAGACTAAATAGTGTATGATTAATGAATTGTGGAGTATAAGACTGAAATTAAGTTACCACTAATTAACCAGTGAGAGCTGAGATTTTTTTTTAATAGTAAATATGTTAAGCTCGCTGCTAGTTACTTTTGTTATGTCTAATATTCTCCTAATGTATGCATAATTATCAATGCTTTTATTATTAAAGTATTTCTTTCGTTTCAAAAGAGACCAAAATAAAAAGGGTTTAATCCCGTATACTTAATTTTTTTTATTCTTAATAATTGGAAATTAAAAAAAAGTTATTTGCATCGGCCGGGAATCGAACCCGGGCCGCCCGCGTGGCAGGCGAGCATTCTACCACTGAACCACCGATGCTTGTGAAGATGCTACCAAAAACAGCTGGCAAATGCAACATTTGCCACTTCTTCATAGGCTTTTAACTCGTTTGAAGTGATCGCTGGTCAAACCATTTTAACGTTGCCAATTGCACAATCAACCGAGAGGAGCTTATATAGATAAATTGTAGTATGTGAGTGTGTTTGTGTATCTTTGAGGTCTTTAGCCAGCACTCCCATTAGCTGGTTCTTTGCCGTCTTCAATCACGTAATCGTAACGTAATTCTGCAATTACACCTCTCTCAATATTCAGTGGACATACGCGTGGTTAAACGTGCCTCTGAATTAACCCACGTATTTTCATTGGCTCAACATTTATTGGCATAATTATTGAGCGGCATTTTGTCACCTCTCTTCTTGATAAATAGTATTTCAAGTTAAGATTTCAGCAGCAACCCACACACAGATGATCACTGATCACTGATCAACCGGAGGCAACTTCAGATCCGGTTAAGCTAATTGCTTATCAATTTAACTTGAATTGGAGTTGAGTGGCGATGCTCCTGTGTGTACCCTTTTTTTTTAAAAGTAGTTTATAGTCTTTTATTTCTGTTAAGTTGCAAGCTCTCTTGTTTGCCTTGAAGTTGTTTTAAGCGCCGCCTCAGTTGACATTGGCCGCAACATTGCAACTTCTGTTTGTTTTGTCTGTTTTTGGCGGCTTTGCGGTCGGTGCCTAGACTTGTACTAGCCATTTATGGCTTCTGGCTCTGTTCTCTTCCCGCTCTCTCTCGTTTTCCTCTCCCACTCTCAATCTCCTACGTTGCTGTTGTTGCATTGCGGTTAGCATTGAACAACAAGCGACAACTTTTTGTCGTGCACTCGTAAATTAACTAAAACAATACAAAGCAATACCGAAACAATGCCCAGATAATCGACATCCACACGGCTTGAGCGCATGAGGTCAGAAAATCAGCTGCTCCCCTACCCTTCTTAGGCAAACAAAACTAAATTATGCTAATTATTTTGTAAGGAAACCTGTATGCTAAGAGAGAGAGAGAGCATGCAAAAACGGACTACTCTTCGTTACTTAACTGAACTGCTTGGCAACATGCTGCGCTGCAGCAATATGTATTGCGGCTACTGCTTGTTACTCTCACTCGCTGTCTGATCGCTTGGCAACATGCTGCTGCAACATACTACACTGCTTGGCTCTTCGCTGATACTGCTTACTATTACGCACTTGCTTTTGTTGCTTTTGATCGGCATGCAGTTCAATCTCTCTCCAAAGCAACAGGTGTTTTTCCTTATGATTTTTATTTTATCTTTTTTTGTATTTTGTATTTTTTTGTGGAGTTGTTCTGAAAAAGTCTAAAACTGGTTTATGCAATTTGTATGAGATGGTGTTGCTGATTTTGCTGCGCTCCCTGCCGTTGCATTGATAGGCACCAAAGAAAACTAAGCAAATAGCTTCTTATGACATAAAGAAACAAGCATAACAAGCACAGCAGGCATTGTGGTACACGTGCAAGCAAAATAAATTATTTTTAGTAACATTTTTTTTAAACTTGTACTGTTGTTAGTGCAACCAAACTAAAAGATGGGCTGGGGAAGTATTTTGTTAAAATTCTTTGGATGGAATAAAACAGTTAAAAGTGATGCCTACCGTAAGCGTAAAATTTATAATTATCGTAAGTTTTTAGTAGGAACTGCAAAATAATGTATTCAATTGGTACTATTATTTCGAATCAAATAAGCTGGGGCCTGAAAGTATGCAAAACTTTTTCGTATAACTTGCTAAAAATTCGCTGAGAATGAAAGGCAGATAATTTAGTTTAATAATGTAATAATGTAGAGATAAGTCTCTGTTTCTTTATTTTTAAAAGGTTTGGTGAAAACCTCTCTTCAACTTATTATCTCTATAATTTCTGTCTCTCTCTGTTGCAGAAAAACGTATCAATGGCAACTCACCATCAACAACATCAATCAGCACAAGCTCCTCGATCATCAAAGGCGCAACGAAGGCAACTCAACAAATCCCACAGAACAAACAGCAACAGCAAAATGCTAAAAATAATGCAACAATTAAAAACTGCTCCAAACCTTTGGATAAAAATATCACAGAGGGTAAGTTGCAAAATAATAAACATTATTGTAAAATGGAATACTATGAATTGAGTCATTCGTTTGTCGCCCTCCACGATTTTGGATCGTTTTTTTTTTTTTGAGTTTTTCGTGTTTCATTCGATGTGAAAGCATAGTAAATGCTCAAAACCAATTGGATTTCGTGTATTGACTTTTGTTTGAGAACTGGTTGTACCGCAAAACATTTGCTACAGTTGCGCAAATTGTTGAAAACTTTTCCACACACATTCAAACACACAAATAGAGCTCTTGGGGGCATTTTACGGCTGTCAAGTTTTTGGTTCAAGTAGCACAACTTTTCTAATTAATATTAATGCCACTAATTAGCCATTGGGGGGAATCTGCTGGGAGGCAGCAACAGCTTACATGCCAACAGTGGCGTGCAATCAGTATTCTCATCAGCCTATAATACCCTGTCAAAATAAATTCGAAAGAGACTATGCTTTAATGTATGTAAATGAAAGTGAGGAAAAGGTAGATAATGCAGCCATGTCGAATAATCGATCGATTTTCAAATAGATCGTTAAAGCTTCAACCAGCTCAAACAATTTGGCTTACCCTTGTAAATTTAACATTATATACATACTTTAATAATTAATAGACAATTTTTGCAATTATGCATTGGCATACAAAATTTACTTAGAGTATTCCCTGGTACCTTTAATTGTTTACTTTTATTCTAAAACATCTTAATAAAGTTTTCTTCATATTTATATAAAAATACATGTAGTTTTTATTAAATTAGTTGTCCGGAAAAGCCAGATGGTTTATAAAGTGTACTAAATAGAGCTACTATGAAATCCAGTATATTTTTGCCCTCAACTATTCCTATTTAAATCGGTAATAAATATTAATAAAATTCGAATAATTCAATGACAAGCTTATTTAGTTTTCTCTATATTCCTATTAAAATTTAATGGCTAGCTTGTTATGAATATATATCTTTTTAAGATAAATGTTGCAAATTATTCTTTTGATGTTTTAAAAAATGTAGTAAATAGAGCTACAGATGAAATCCAGTATATTTTCGCTCTCAACTATTCCTATTTTAATAGGTAATAGAAATTAATATATTTCTATTATAATTCAATGACAAGTTTATTTAGTTTCCTCTGAGCAAATATATTTAAATGTTTAATAAATATATTCCTATTAAAATTAATGGTTAGTTTATAAAGATAAATGATGCAGAGGGATTCTCTAATTTATAAATTTGTTATTATTTATAAATATATCGTAATCCAACACACAATGCGCAAATCTTCAACTATTGCGCTCTTCTTCACGCACAACACGCGAATTCGTTGCTTGGCCAAGTGGTCGCCATGCTCCAAATTCTGCCCCCTAGCATTGCAACACACACACACAAGGAAATACACAGTACTTGCCGTTGCCCCCTCACCCCCTTTATTATGTTACCTACAGAAATGTCACAACTTGTTTATGCCACAAACGTGTTGCACGTTTGGCGTCGCGCTTCGCAATGCTTAACAAAAATTTTTCGCTTTGATGTTCAACGAGTTGTGTACCGCTTAGTGCAACTCAACTCGGCTTTTTTGGGGGCAGGCGTTGGCGTGTGCCCTTATTGTGCTCCATTATGTTGCCCCCAACATTTTGTTGCCTTCCCCATTCCCTCCCTTCTTTGGCCACTTCAACAGCCGCAACTTGTGCCCTGTGTTTTGCCTTATTGAAGTTAAATTGTTCGCTTAATGTGTTCAAGTGCTGTGCATTTTGTGGCTAACGTTAGCCGAGGCGCAAACCACACTTAGCTAGTGCAACAACCCAGCAATAGCAATTGTTATTTATTGCTTTCACACTGAAAATGAGACGCGCGCGATCAATTAACTTGTCACTTAATTTGATTGTATCTTCAGACCCGCATATCAAAAGAAAACCAAATCAAAGTAAAATCTGAAAAATCTACAACACGTCAACGATGTGTGTGTGTGTGTGTGTGTGTTAGGATGTGTGTGGCACGCCTCTCGATTTAACTGGTTTTCACTCTTATTTATTGCCCACAACAACAACAACGGCACACAAGTTCATTGATTTCATTGTGTTTGTTGCCTAGTATTTTTATGGCTGCTTTTCACGCTTTCATTTGATTAATTGACAAAAACATTTGTCAAAACATTTGGCGCTCCTCAAATGGAGCATTGCAATGACCCTTCAAGTCAGAGATCGACACCAAGCTCAACATTTGCAAATGAGTTACCATAAAAAAGAAAAAAAAGTTAATGAACGAATTGCTTTTTTCTTCTTCCTAACAACACGCACCTACCTTTCAGCATTTTCCGTTTCCTTTTTCTTTTTCGCTTTATTATTCGCTTTTACTTTTCTTTTTGGCCATCATGCGTAACCAGAGCCCAAAGTCAAAAGCGTCATAGGAAAACAATTGCAAATTTGATATCTTCATTGATTGCACTCATGAGTGGATATTAATTTGAAATTACCTTGCAATTTCCCAATGCAAATGAAAAGAAACTTGCAGGGGAATTTTCTGCGATAAAAGTATCGAAGCAAATCCATAATTTTGTAATGATCATCACAATCAAAGTGAAATTGATGTACAATTGTTAATGTTAGTCATTCGTATACAATTTTAAAAAGAAAACAAAGTTTCCTTGGACTTTCTTCGTTTCCTCAATTTCAAGCTTGTTCCCAACAATTTATATTAGTTTAAATTAGTGTACCTCCTAAAAAACTACAATTCTGCTCTCTACAGAACTCAATTGAAAAGTCATTTTCCGCAAAATTCAGTTGAAATTGATTTTCACAGTTCTTAGTGTTGCCAAGTTACAAGTGTTAAAGTCAATTAAATAGTTTTAACATTAATAAATACTCAAATTATTGCTTAATGAGCAGAAGAGCTTGAGAAACTGGAAATTGCATTGTGTGCCAAATATAGTCGTTAAACTGAAATATCAGCAAAGATTTCAAAACTTTAATTGTCATGACAAATAAAAAGCATATGCAAAAGATTTTTCATCTTTTATTTTTCTTGATTATTTGTACACAAAAACTTTTCGACTTAAGTAAACTGAAAAGCTAAGAAACCAAAAGCAAACCCAAATCCAAAAGTCGATTGCATAAATTGCGAAGTCGAACCGAAGTGAAGCAAAGCTTTTGTGTAATTCAATTTTGAATATTTTACGGGGCAGCGTGAGAACTGCCTTATATGGCAATCATTTTTGGCCATATTTTATGAGAAATAAAAAATAGGTGGGAAAATTGCAGTCAAAATTAACGCAACGCAAACTAATTTCGGGCACTTTCAACGAGCACTCGAACTATTGTCAGATCTTATATAAAAGCTTTAGTTCCTGGGTCAAAAAAAAAAAAAAGAAATGCTTTCAATCACATGCGAATCTGCACGGCTTTATAACAGAGCTATATATGTACATATATCCGGCACGCTATTCGTGTACATGACCATTGTATACCCTATAAAAGAAGTAATTTGATAGGCTAACAATGTTTGTCTATCACATTAATATCTTATTTTTAACTTTAATCACTTAAATCAACATACATTTGCTAATATACATATTTTTATATTAGCAAAAAGAAAGGAATTATTCTTTTTTAATAAGTTTTTGTCATACAGTAAATTCTTTATTTTAAATAAATTTATTATGTTCGTGCTAGCAAACATTTCTTTGCCATTTCTTCAAAATTTATTTCTCCATGGTCACTTAATTTTGAGAATATTAATTTTCTTTATTTATTTTTTCATTTATTTACTTATTTCTTGCACTTAATTTAATCTCTCATTTTATCTACGGTTTCCAAACCTTTAAACCTTTTTAAGAGTACAAATTCTGCGACTACTTGTGAATTACTTTCATTTTCGTATTGTTTCTTTCCGTACTCTTGCCATAATTTTTTAATCAATTTCATATCACATAATTAATGAATGTGCTCGTTTTTTATTCGGGGTTTACTTTGCTTTTTTTTTGGTAGCATAAAATTGGCGATTTCATCAAAAGGTAAATGCGGCCATAAAAACAAATTGGGGTCAGTTTGACTGTTTTTCAACCTCTCTTTGAGGATTGTAGGCTCCTACATATATTGCTCTGATACGAGACTTTACTACTCATATCTCAATAAAAAAGAGAAAAAAGTGTTTCTCGGCTATATTGCGTGATCATAATTAAAGTTGATGGAATTTGTAACTGGAGCGTAGCTTTTAATATGCGGTAGTTCTGGGCCAGGCCCAAAGTACGTAGATTTGCATGCTTGCCGGCTCGTGCCAGTCAATGGCCAGGCCAAGAGCAGACTATCAGTATCTCTGCCTGTCTGTATCTCAACTGCTGGCCGAGTGTGACGCGAAAGTCACGGCGACAACTGCGATGACAAAGTCTACAATTACAGCAAGCCTTTCTTTCCAAAACCAAAAAAATAACAAACAATCAGCGAAAGGGGGAAGTACTTGAACAACTACTTGGCAACACACACACACACACACACGCACATACAATTTGCCAAGTGAAAATCATGATTATAGCCATATCTATGCAAGCATCTATACAGATACAATTATGCTAATTACTTATTAGCCATTTGACTCGTAATCTTCCAGCTGATTTTAAGCCGCTTTTCAAATTTCATTTCGACTTTTGCGATATTTGGGATATTTTTGTTGGGTTTTTTAATTGAATAGCTTTTGCTTAGCTTTTAAGGTTTCTTCCGATTATCTTTCTAGCATTAAAAGTTCACAGATGTTTTAGTTGTTAGTGCTTGATTCATGGGAAAATTGTAAAAATAGTTAACAGACCTTTTTCAATTTTCCAAACACTTTGGGATATCAACAATTATAAGTAACTTTCTGTCACAGACGACGATTAAATCTGAGTATCTTTTGCGTTTTTTCTTTCTTTCTTTCGGTAAAGATCAAGTAACAATATCTACAGTTCTATTCTTTTATTTTTTCTATACGTTGTCAAAAGTCAAAAGTGTATATATTACTATGATATTTTCTTACAATAAGTATTTTTTGGTATTTAAAAGACTGACTTCAAAAACTTAATAAGATCTTCCTTCTTAATTACAAGTAATTCTCTAAATAATTCTCTCATTGATCTTTATTTTAATTATTTTTGCATAATTACAATTAAATTAATTTCCCCACCTACTTTTCCCCATAGCAGTACTTCCAATTTCTTTAATATATTTGTTTGCTTCGCTTACTCTTTTCGTTGTTGTTGTTTTTTGCATTTCTCTTTACATAAGCTTTGAAGTTTTTTGTGTGCGTTTGTTTTCTTGTTGCTTTTGTGCTTTGCCTTTTTGGCGTCGCGTCGCCGTTACCGTCGACGTCACTGTCGACGTCAACTTTGGCGTCGCGCCTGTGGCTTGAAGTTAGTCGCGCGTCGCGCTTTCAAATCAACAGACGTGCGCGGGGTCCCATTGTTAGTGTTGTTGTTGTTGTTGTTAATGAGTGAGTGTGTGTTGTTAGAGAGCTGCTTGCTGTTGTTGTATAACAGTTGACAGTTTGAGAGCAATTGAGTTTGAGTGCGCCTGCGCCTGTATAAGAAATAAAAATAACAACATGGGTCTCAATGAGTTCGTCTCTCTGTTCTACGGCTCCGCACAGAATTTGCACGCCAGCAGCAAATTGGCGTCGACGTCGACGTATTCATTGCCAACGGTCGCGGACGTTAAAGAGTTTCGACAAATGTTGAAAAATCATAAAAATGCCCAAGCAAAAAAGTACAATTACAAGGACTATCCAAATGATTTGAAATATGGCAAAAACTTGAATGCCTTGCAGCCGGTGGCGGCGACTAAAAAGTTGCTCAACAGCAGCAACAACAACAATTCCATTAATAATAACAATAATAATGGAAAATCACTTAAAGTGCCGCCAGCCACAAGGATACCAACAAAGTCAGCTTCAGTTGCCGCTTCCTGCAGCAGCAGCCACAGCATCAGCAGCGAAATGGATCTGCAACGCGGCGGCAAGCAGAAAGCTGCCACATCCTCGGCGAGCTCCTTTCTATGGAATTCCTTTCGGTTGCCACGCAGGCAAAAGGCGGCGACAACGACAACGACAACAACAGATAAAAAACGCTCAGCCGGTGAGTGCCAAAAGTCAAAGTGCTTAAATATCCAAAGAGCAGCAGCAACAGACAGAGAAAAATCAATTTCTACAAGTAAAGCAGTCAAACATATTGCGAGAATACCCTGTAAACTTAGTGCTTTTGAGTATAAGTAAAATTGGGTATTTATCTTGGACTCATTGTGATTTGTGAATGTGAAAAGATCTCAATGCAAAGTTGTTCAATACTTTATACAGTGATTGACTACAGATACCCCGTAGATCAAAATCACTTTTCCAAGTTGCCTTTTACACAGTATCAACATTTCCAATCAAATGCCAAGAATGCCATTTATGTAGATGTGTTGAAAAATATCTGTAAAAATACCCTGTAACAACTTTTTTAACATAGGCATTTAAAAATTAATATTTTTATTTATTGATTTGAAGATATACAACATAATCATTTCTGTATACTAATGCTAATGTAGATAAGATGTATCTGCTTACCAAATTTGATAACTTTGGGTCTTTTGGAAAACTGACAGTACTACAATTTATTTTTTTAGTAGTAAATTATAATTATATTAATCTGAGATGGACCCATTTAAATAGGAACATGAGTTTATACCTTAGTTTCTCTTTAGATATTGATCTTACTTTGTATTTTATGGATCGAGGGTATCAGAAACTACAGCTAATTGTTAATTACCATTGAGTGGAAGTTATCTTCTGTGTTTCATCTCTCAGTTTTTGACCCATTTACATTTGAAATTTCATACACTTGAGCAAGTTGAGATGAACAATGGAACAATTGCCAATGTGGCCAGCGGCTATTTGGCTAACAAGCGAGTTCAGAGTTTTCAAGCTGAACATGAAGTAACCCAATAAACCAACAACAGAAAACAGGCAACAACAAGCTAACGGCAACCCACCTGAAAGTTCTAACTGCTTAGCGGTTATCTAATAACTCAAGACATTAAATTTGATGTCGTGTGTAAGTTACATTATTACAACCATTTCCTGTGCTGTCTTTGTCGCTGTTCCACCAAACGAGCCGTCAAATTGTAGTCTCACTCTATCAGTAGTATAACTCTTTTCGCTCGACTCGTTGTTGTCGCAATTAGAACCCAAGTCAAGATCTATTTCCCCCGCACATAATTTTCTTGTCTTCATTTTGGTCTCTTTATTCGCTTTTTGACGCGTTGCGAATCCGATTGTCTGTGCTTTTTTTATTTTTATAAATAGAAAACACAACAAACAGCATGATTTAAGTTTACATAATCTTAATTATCAAATTTTGTTGGATTTCGTCAAGTCATTTGTGTGAACCGTAAAGAAGATTGTATTAAGTCACAAAGTTATTGATGAAACAGCATCGTAATTCGGAAAGTTTTAGAAAAAGAAATCTAGATACATATATATTATTTAAAATAAAAAAAAATTATAAGATAAGAAAATTCAATAACTTTCTAGGATAGAATAACTAAAGAATAGACAAAACAAATACTATATGCTGAATGTGAAGATTCCTGTTTCCAATTTCTTTTTTGCTTTTATGATAATATAGATCTCAAGAATAAAGTTATAAAAACTTGTGACTTTAATTTTTTATTTCTGTATTTTCTGTATATTATCTTCATTCATTCATCATGTTTATCACACGTTTTATTATTGTCGACACTTTCTCAGCATCTGTTTTCATTTTCTGCGCATGTTCGATGCTAAAAGGAAGAAGAAGAAGAAGTAAGAAGGCGCAACAAGAATTGTAGAATGCGGCTCCTATGGACCAATATCGATTTTTAACAGTATCTAAAATCCTTCCAACTAAAGTTCTTGGGTATGAATGAGAGTAGAAGCACAAGAGAGGAATACTTACAAGTACAAGTACATTTTGTGCTGTGACTAATGTGGCTAAAACTGTCATAAGCTCATAATGCCCCCCGTCTAGATCCCGTAGATGACTCATCGGGCGACTACCCCAACAACAACAGCAAGAACAAGAAGAGGCATTTATACGAAAAGAAGAAGCACAAGCAATAGCAGTAACAGAATAACAAGCGGTTCTTTCTCACTCACTCAGCGAGTCACTTTCTCTCTTTTGCTCGCTGTCAGCATAAAAATTGCATAATGTGTGCGTATATATGTGAGTGTGTATGCCTTTTGACACACTGACACTTATTGCTCAGTGAGTGCAGTTCACAGTCTGTGCAAATGAGCGCCAACGAGAGCGAGAGAGAACGCAAGCAGAGAACATGCGCAGTATCAATGATTGTCAAACTGTTATACGTACTGCTTAACTGCTTGTTTACAGTGCAGCGCAAACTGTCAATAGCTTTTATGATAGGTTAGTTTTTTTTTAATTAGAACAGACAATTAATGAACTTGTATTAGTTTGACTATCATACATATTAATTTATGGATAATAAAATAAAATTTAATTTATATATAAATTGATTTGAAAGTACATCTGCCAGTCGTTTATGCTCCAATATTTTAGGCAATTTTTTGAGTGTTGCCCCAAAAAATGATTATGTAATCATTAAGTGATCTGGCTTGTCTACTTCTTCTTCTTCTTCTGTCAATCTTAAGTGCGATTTGCTTTTAAAATTCCACAAAACTGCGTGGATCCAATTGATTAATTAATAAACCAAATGAAAAAAATTCAATAATCATAAAAAATAATAATAGCAAGAGCAGAGCATAATTAAATCAAAGCTGCGTTAATTAACGGTACAGCGTGATGGAATTAACAAACTGTGACCACATGTTGTGGCGCCTCCAGCTGGTGCTGCCTCTGCCGCTGCCTCTGCCGCTGCCTCTGCCGCTGCCGCTGCCTCTGCCGCTGCCACTGCCACTAATGGAGTCAAGTGCAAGCGACGTAACGGCCAATGGACATTGGTTAATGGATAATGCAGAGCAACTGCAGCCACGTCTCGTTTCGTCTCGCCACCCCTTTGTGTCTGCGCAGCAAAGCGCAACAAATTGTTGCACTCAGCTCAGTTGGGTTCAGTTCAGCTGCAGTAGCAACAACAGCAACGAATTGATTGATAACCGCCTTTCAGTCTCGAGTAGTTTTGGCCGCCAGCCAAAGTGCCGGTTGCCAAGTTGCCAGTAGCCAACAACCAAAAGCCAAGTTGCCATGCAGCCAAGTTGCTCAGTTGCCGCTTGTCTGTTTGTTGCAAGCACGGGGCGTATGCGCAATTTGCATGCTAAGGCGCAAGATAAGCAAATTTGTTTTAAATGTTGGATGGCACATTTTTCATTGCCAGCTTTTTCTGGTGTAGTTGTTGTTGTTGTTGATGTTTGTGGTGTGTGCCACTTGCATTGAACTTGTCCATTTATTTATTTTTGCCTCGTGCAAGTCATTGCAATTTTCTAACCATTTCGACTAGCCCATAATTAAGGTCGTGTGCCCGTTTAACTGTATAGATTATATTTAAAAAAGGAAATTCTGTCTCGATGTGTGGCATATGAAATGGGCTTGCTAAGAAAAACCTAGGAATAAAGTCACAATCGTTAAAGAAATACTTACTAGTGGAAAATTAAACATTTATTTTAATAACTGTATATGTATATTAATTTTGTTTAGTATTTCGGTATTTAATTCAAAGTATTGAATTAAAAAAAAAATACACCTATTTTGTATTTCCTCTTATTTATAATTATTGCCTGTCCTAAATATTAAACTATTTATCAATTGTAGCTAGCTTAGTTTTCAAATGATTTACACATTTAATATTATTATTACTTATCTTATACATATATTATATTATTTTATGCATAATGAGCTTATAAAGTAAGAAACTTTTGTTGCTGTTACTAGACCAATAAATTGGTTCATTTCCTGTTGGTTTTCCCTACATTCACTCGGTGGGTGTTATTACCATTTTACCATTTTACTGGAGTTGTGGAACTATAAAAACTGCTGAGTTTTGGCCATTTCTTGGCTTCGCTTTGCTTGACCAACTGCTGCCTGTCGGTTTTATGTGCAATTTGTTTTTGGCTACTTTTTGTTTAATTTTAGTTTGTTTTATAGTTTTCTTCTCTCGTTGGTCAAATTGATGTGTTGCCTAAGCCATAAAGCCAACTTCAGCTATTGACTTACCAACAACAATCCACAATAGAAATAATGACGTCGCGTTGGGTCACAACTTTTTGCTTTCCTTTTCTCCCTTCATTTTCTTTTTGTTTCTTTTTTTGCGTTGTCGCAATTAACACTTGTTGACAAGTTCAGTAGGCCAAGTCAATGTATTTGTTTCTGTTGCTTAAGTATTGCGTGGCAGAGGCAATTTAAACTTAACACTTGACGCCCACGACGCGGAGACCTCAAATGGGGGCACAACAAAAACAGCATAAGAGCAGCTGCTATGATTTGAGGCGATTAAAATTTGATTTATGTCGACTCATTAATTAAACGCCGCAACGCACTCGGGATTCACTTTTTGGCAAACATTTCCCCATAGGGTTAGACAGTGGGACTGCACAGTGGTCAAGTGTTGAAAGAAGTATTCTTTCCTCATTTCTTGTGCGAGATTCAAATAATTAAGTTTGCTTAGTTGCAAGTTTTTAAATAAAATACAGTCGAAATTTTCTAACCCGAATAACCATTAACCAAAGCAAAACTTCGAATTATTTAATTGTTTTTTTAATAAAACTTAACGAATTAAAAAAAAATTCGAGCTATAGACGTTCGAGTTATGGAAGGTCGAACTTAACTATTTTCTTTATTTCTATTCAAGTAATCATAAATTATTTCAGACTTGTCTTTTACTTTAGATCAAGGACTGCTCTATATTATAAAAGAAATCTTTTCTCAAATTATTAATGTTCAAGTGTCAGGAAGTTAATCTTTGTGATTTAAATTATCGATTTGTAGTCTACCTTATTTTTCGCTTTTCACATTTTTTGCATTATATGTGCACCACTGTGCGAGTTGAAATTAATTAAGATTGCGCCGGCTAAGGCTATTAAGTGACCCATTGAACGACCCCGGTCACTTTTAGCTGCAATTGTCGCCAGCAGCTGCCTCTCTCTACTCCTCTCGCTCTCTCTCTCTTTCTCTTTCCCTCTCCCTCTCCGCTGACGTCATTGTGTCGCATTGTCTCTCTGTTAATTAGGCGCATTCTTTTTTGAATGCTCAGCACGAATGCGAAGCGAAGGCGACGAACATATTAACGAATAAATCTACACATACAATTTAAGTACATATGAAATGAAAACTCAACGATCGCATATTCACCACACTTAACTCAACTCAACTCAACTCGGCAAACGGCTACGCACCGTGGTGAGTTGGGCGGCGCAATTAGCGAACGGCAAACTGTCCAAGCGAAATGTCCAATGCGCTCGCGACTCTGTTTTTATTTTGAATTGAATTCATTAACAGTTTATGTTTAGAACATTGCGTGCTGTTGTTGTTGCGATCTACGTTTGCCGCTCATTTTTTATTTTTGTTAGTTGGCGTTTGCTCGACGAGTGACCAACAACAACTACAAAAAAAAACGCGTCGAGAGAAGTGCTATAAAATGTGCAATAAAATGAAAGCAGTTGAATTGAAGAAATTCCTGTGAAAGCAGTTTAAGTTGTGGCTAAAGTGCAAGCAGTGCATTGTTATTGTGGCTTTTTCTTATCAAATGCATTGAATTAGCGTGTGGGGCAGACAGTGAAAATGTGTGACACGACAACAACAACAAAGTTTGATAACTGCGATTATGAAAATACAGAGGATGAGGGCATTGGCGGTAAGTTCTGAGAACGTTGGCAGCTCTGACCGACATTGGCTAAGATTTTGAACAATTTTCAAAGCGACGCATTTTCTCAGAAAAAAATTCAATGCACGCCTGCCACGACTTAGATCAACAAAAATCACAAAAATATTGTGCAAAATAAATAGAAGGCGACAAAAAAAAGCATTAAAAATCTCACAGCAAAATATACACGTATTATGAGGTCTGACCTAGAGCTTGCCGCAGAATAAACAAACGTTATTCTAGTGTATATGTTTGTGGACATACTAAGATATGTAAGATAGGTGTACATATACATACATATGTACGTATGTATGTGTGTTTATGTCAACGTTTTAACATTAATTTTGCATTAGCATGCTCAAATACTCTATAAAAGTAATGAGGTTGCTATGGTCTCTTATGAAAAAGACACCATCGAAAGAATAAAAGCTTACAAGTTAACAAGTTTAATGTTTTTAATAATGGATAAGAATGTATATAATGCTGTTCGAGTAGCAGTTTTAAAAGCACTTGAATACATATGCACATATATTTTGTATCTTTTAGATACAGTAAGTTTTCCCGCAAAAGGGTAACTACTAGTCAATCACCCACACCGATTTATTACAAAACGCAATTCATTAAAAAATGTATTACAAAAGTATTCATAATTTTCATAGAGTATTTCATTCTGTGCTATATCGTGAAAGCAACTTTTCTTTCCTCTTTCACTCTCCTTAAAATTTCCTCTTATTCATCATATTGAACATGGCGCTTTTGTGGGCTGCCAACCGCAAGTTCTCATACAATAATTATTAAATATATATGAACATTTATTTTTATTATTATATTATGAATTTGCACATATGCATACCATATGATTGCTATACGGGAATTCATCTGAAGAAATTACGAATATAAACCGACTGCTCTGTGACACATGTAACATCGCTTTATTTCTGATTAATTAGTTTAATTTGGTTTTCGTATTTGTTTGTGTTTGGTTTCAATTAGTTTCGACTGGTTTATTGTGCCAAATAAGCAGGGAATCGACTTGGACTTGTAGACAACTTATCTATAAATAAGCATTAGAACTTGTGCCAAAAACCAAAAATTGCTACTACGCATATACTCTATTTTGCCTGTCGGCCAAGAAGATAACAAAAAGAAAAGAAAACAAAATGTAAATAAAATAAATAAAAATGCGACGGCGAAGCGTACATTTTTTTGTGGTTGGGGGTACGACCTTGAATTTGGCCGTAATGTAATGCAGGAAAAATCACTTAAACTAGTAAAACATGAAAATATATTCGACTTAGACTTACCCTGCACTATGTTTAAATTGTTGGGCGACTGTTCTGAAATTGTGGGAGTAAGAGCACATAGTATAACCAAAAATTAAATTGCTACTCTAAACTCTCCAAATAAATGTCAATTATACTGGAAATAAACGGGGAAATACTTCATGGATTTACAAGAATTACAGGGTATAAGCATCATCATCATCATCTGTATGCTTAACGTCTATATCTCCAGATGTCGCTGTCTTTCATCGACAGCTCAACAATTGCTGGATCACTCGTTCACTTTTCTTAGGTCCCATCATAAGGTTGGCAGCTCCTATGTTCATCTTTCCGATTGACATTTAGCAGACATATATTCGCCATAAAGTTCAGAAAGAATCAGTTTCTTCTTTGCCCTGACAGGTTCTTCCGCTCAGCGGTCTCCTTAATTAGTTTCTTTCTTTCTCTGATACATTCGTTGTTTACAATTGAAATTTGTTTATATTGCCCGACTGATCGTTGCTTTTTTTGGTTTTTACAAATAGCACGCACAATTTATTTATCACGTTAATACATAGGTTTACAGTTTTATATGAATTTTCGTAGGGATTTTACTCTGAAAAATGTCTTTGTTTGCCTAGAAAATATTTGTAATCTTTTGTGAACTTTAACTGTTTCCATAAACAGTAAGTTTTTATAGTAGCTTTTAAGTATTAATTTCATAATTTATATGGTTAAATGATAATAATAATGATTGATTGTAATTAATTGTTACTGTCAATTTATTGAAAATTTTTTTTAATACAAAAAAAATACTCAACTAAGTGCAAGACATTTTATTCGATAATCGAATTTTATTGATCGAATAATTATTGAATTTAAGAAAAGCAGTGTACATATTCAAATACTTATAACTTTTTCCAGTTTATCTGTCAAGATATCAAATTATTAACATTTATTCATGGAAGGCTGCGTTTTGTTCTCATTCAGTTTGCCAGTGAGCTTTTATATAGAAATCTATTTTTCCTACTGTTACAATCTACGAACTTTAAATTAACTAAATATCTAGTAAAATGCCTTACTTAAGACAATTTAAGATAAAATCTGAATCGCTCATAATTTGTATAATAGTTTTGAGTGCTTTTACTTTTTACTATATAAATTCCACTTGAAAATTACTTATACTCGCCCACAGAAAACGCTTCGACTGCTCAAATGGGCGACTGTCCGTCCGTCTGTCTGTCCCTCTGTCTGTCCGTCCGTCTGTTTTTTCTGCATGTCTCTCGCACTAAACACTCTGCAGTTAAATTGCAATTAAAACAGAAAGACTGCAAATAAACAAGTGAATACTGGACGGGGCAATAAACCCGCTTCCCTCTCTGCCCACCCCCTTTTAAACGCACCCTCTCCGCCTTCTTCTCCTCCTCTGTCTCCTATCGTCCCTCTTACCCCTTAAATCAGTTACAGAAACTAAACAGAAACCCGAAAAGTGGCGACGTTCAGATTTCAAGTGAGATTTGTATGGCGTTTTGCAAAAACGCAGCTAATTGAAATGCCAGTTGCCATTTTGTAGTTTTCAACGTTTTTTTTTTCTTTTGGGATTTTTGATTTTTCCATTTTCATCATTGTTGTTGTTGTTTATGCGTTTTTCTTTTGTTTTTGTTTAAGCTTTTAATTACGGGCATTTTGACGTTGGACATGTTTTTTTTTGCTTGTTTCACATTTTGTGGGTCGCCATGGGCCAAGACAGGTTGTATTTTGGCCAAAACGGGCAAAGCCAACAAATGTGAATGTGTGTGTGTGTGTGTGTGTGAATGTATTGTAAAGTCAGTCACTTAGGCAGCTGCCTAATGCCAAATAAGATATTTTGGAATTTCAATTATTTTTGTTGTGCGTGTGTGTGTGTGTGTGCGAGTGTGTATGTGTGTGTGGTCAGTGCAACAGACGCTGCGTGACAGCACTGACTTTGACCGAGCACATGCAGCCCACTGTGCCGCACAGTGTGACTGACAGCAGGCGTTGCAACACGTTGATTTCCAGCTGAAAACAGAAAACTGAAAACTGAATCGAGCGAAAACCCAAAACCGTCATTATCAGCTTGGCTGACCAAATGAGTCTTACCATAGAATATGAATGGAAAGGTATTCAAAGATGAATGGCAATACAAATACGAATACGAAAAAAGTATGCAGCTATTTACTTTGATTTTATTAATGGAAATGATAAATAGTGTATAAGTCAGAACAAAAGCTACCTACATAACTTAAAGCTCAAGTATTAAGTATGCATATTAGCACCGAAATGAACTGTTAAAGTATTCTTACACTTACAGCCTAAATATCAAGACAGCTTTTCCTTAAATCAAGAGTGAAATAAGTCTAGTGCCAATTCTATGAACATGTTTTTAATTTCAATTTTTACCTAATAATCTAACTTATTTTTTTTTAATAAAAGTTTTCAATTCAAAAATCAGATTTTAGTTGTAAACTTTTATAAAAAAAATTAATTAGGTACAAATTGAAACTAATAACATATTCATGGAGTTAACTTTAGACTTATTTATTTTTTATTATGAAACAAATTTCACATTATTTATATGTTGATCGTGGGAAAATCCATTTGAACGGGCAACACTTTTTGCACTTTTCACACCAAAAGATCTGTGAATGAAACAGGCACCCTCTACGCCCTTGGTTTTTCCAGCGACCATAAAACATCCAAGTGAGAGATGTGAAAGGAAAGGCAACAAAGTGAAAAAAAAATGAAAGAAAGAAAAGCAAACTAGTGCCCACATCCACATTCAAGCGAATAACTACTGAGGTGGTCGGTTTGCCAGCCATAAAATGTTGAATTGCAGTCTCTCGCAGCGGGATCCTGTCAGCAAGAACTTGTTCTCATTGCCAACAGTTCGACAGATTGACAGATCCGTGAGAACGAAGATGCTTCCAGTCTCCAGTCCAGTCTGCAGTCCAGTCCAGTCCAGTCAGAGTCTTGGCCTTGGTTAATTGAATGCTATTCAGCTTGGCATTAATGTCGTGTAACTAATGCCGTTTAATTGCCTAATTGCCGACATTGCAGAGTCTCAGAAATCGACGTGTGCCAGACACACTCGCATAGCTGACGGACTCCTCAGGTCGTGTGGCATTGGAAGTTCCATTCCATCAAACCTTGCTTATGAACAACAATGCATCAGGTGTTGTTATAATTTCTAATGGTTATTTTTGTGCACTTCTTAAGCTGCTAAATATGATTATTGACTTGGGGGAATTCCCTTCAAATGGGATTTGAAATTCCACGCGAATTGCCAGAGCGGGAAAACTATTTAAATTGATTTTTTGTTTGCTTAGGCTTTAAGGACAACTTTGATGAGCTGTTACAAAAGGTTTACCTTTATTTTTATAAGAAAACTTGTAAACATATAAATGGTTATTCACAGTTTTCCAACTGAGTTGTTGTTTTTTCCACTTGCAGCCAATTTCAGTAATTGATTTAATGCTTGACATTTTGCCTGTCGACTGATTTAGGGGCTCCTTTGAATTAACCAACAATAAGCAAAAATTATCATTTATTTTATAAATTAGTCTAAGGAATCGTTAGTATTCCTATAAATAAATGAAAACTTTTGCTTCAAATTGATAAGTGGAATTTATTTTATATTAGGTCATAACTTTTAATAATTTGTGCAATTTTGTTATTAACCTATTAATATGAATAGTGTCAAATTAATTGCAAATTCAACAACTTATTAGGTTTTCATTGAGTCAATTATTTAATCTCATTTCAAAATTAAGAAATCACTTTGAACAATCAACAGTGAATAAACCGTGAGTAGGAAACTGATTAATATCGAGGAAGAAAAGCCGCAAAAAAAAAAACAACAACAGCAGTGCATGTATTACAAGTACAGGCACAGCTACAGGTTGTACTGGTTGGCGTTGACAATTTTGTATATGCCACTTAGCCATAAATTGATGCGGCAACATAACCACAAGTCATTGATTATGGCGCGTGCTTGTAAGGAAATCGAATAAATTATGGTTAGCAAGAGAGAGGGAGCTATAAAAAGGGGATTGATAGAGAGACAGGCGGACTGACGATCGATGGATCGATCATTTCAGGTGGCTGAACTCGAAACACCTTTAGATGGGGAGACAACACTCCTTATCTATCTATCTTCTCTCTCTCTCTCTCTTTCTCTCTCTATCTATCTATCGACCATTTTTGGCCGTTCATCCTTCTTTAACTGACAGCATCGCTGTTGGTAATTGATGAGGCTCTAGGCCTCTGACCTATCTGTGGGCGTGGCACAGCCGCCACTTACACCCAACTCGAGTGTAGAGTAAGTAATTGAAGATATTGTTGTCTCTTATATATACTTGTATTTGCTTTCCCTTTTTTCTGTTTCTTTCTGCTTTTTTTGTGGTGAGCTTCAGCAATTACTCATCTCCCAATCTTGAGACTTGAGTCTTCAAATGGCAAACTGAGCTGTGACTGACTCATCATTGGTTCATCGTCGTGATTATCGTTTGAGTAACGACAACTTTCGCCAAGTCTCTTATATAATAAGCATCCAAAATTATTTATTGTATATTCAAATTCCCAACATAATCTCTTAATCTCATCTTTGCCACTATTTTTTATACATTTGCAGAATCGCTGCGTTCCGGCGTTGATCAAACGGAGTTGCAGGAGCTCAATGAACTTGGCCTAATCTTGTCCACGCCGCGTGAATCAAAGCGCGCCTCCATCGTCAATGAGTTGGCCTGCGTTTGCGGTGCCCCGGACTCCAACAGTTGCCACTGTGCCACAGAGAAGGCGCCCAAGGTGCAACGTTGTGGCAGCCACACACAGGAGTTGAGCAGCAATTCCACTGAATCAACACAGCAACTCAAACCAGCTGAAGAGGCAACAAATGAGGCAAATTTAAAGAATATACCTGCTACAATACCCAGTACAAATGAGGTGAGTAGGGTATGATAGTAATAATGGCAAGGCAGCCTAAATGATGCTATATTTACCATAAGTTATCATATACATATTTATCTGATACATACATATATATTTTTGAAAATCGATGACTGCATAATTGATAAATGAATTTCTTAAAAGGGAGTCGATGGCCCTGTAGCTAGTACTCTAGTTTTTAATTATTATATTTTAAGTAACTTTTGTATAATAATTAAAATAAATAATAATAATAATAATAATAATAATAATAATAATAATAATAATAATAATTACTTCAAAGTAATTTAAATTTTTAAAAATCGCTGGAAACAGTCGATAATATTTTATTTGAAATTATAAAATATCGTAGTTTAATACTGCTTAAATAAATATTTTTAACCGAACTAAAATTAGTTACACTAATCTAAAAAAAGGATAAGAAACATAAAAATGATTTTTTTTGGCATTTACCTTTTTTCCTATTTTAAAAATATAATTTTGCCGAAACTGCGCAGACAAGAATTGTAAATTTTGTAATAATGAAAAATATGTTAAAATTGTACATAATCTTTGTATTAAAATGAGGATATAATTAATTTGCTAAATATTACGCTCTGTGTTTAAGGAACTACTTCAGAACACAACGCTTTCCAGCCAGGTTGAGGACATTGCCGGTCGCAATCCCTCGCTCAAGTGCTACATGGATAATGGCTATTTGAACTATGAACGGTTGGCCAAGTGTTTGGAGGCCAGGAATCAGCAGCAGGAGGAGAAGCAATGCCAGTTGATGGGTCTCGCCATTGTGGTGCAGTTCATGTCCAGACAGGTGAGTCGGGAGTCGGGAGAGACCACACAAAAGTTGGACAGCGATGAATTGCCAGGGACTGACAAAACAATGATAGAGAGAGACAGAGAGTCGAAGGGTTCAACCGAGGATTTGGTGAAAACAGGCGCCAGGCAAAAGCAACAATCCGAAACGTGGAATTCTCCCTACAGTTTGTCCGGCATTCTCAAAACTTTGTTCACTTCAGTTTTATGCACTGCTGATTTCCTTTGTCTATCACCGGTCAGAGGTTTCAACTGCTCTAATAAAAGGCCAAAATCCATTGGCAGTTCGGGCCAGAAATTTGCGTTAAGCTGCGCTTAAATTTCAGCTAATTTTGTTTAATTGTTGCAGCTTCGTTTAAGCCGCTCAATCCACAAACTGAAACCATATCCGGGTCTAGTTTTGTTTCGATATTAAGCCAGAGCTCCTTTTTTTGTTTGCACTAATTAAAAACCTGACCGTTTTGGCCTGGCTAACACAGCTGCTGCCTGTTTCTGAAATTTCTCCATCTGCTGCTTACCCTTTTGTTTGGTCATTTTGGGAAAAGGGTGTGATCTGCTCTGCATTCAATTAATTGTTATCATTTTCAATACCAAAGGATGTTCTCTCCTAGGTGTGAGTTCTAACAGTTTGTCCTGGGCCAGATTTAACAGATCTATAAAACCAGCTAGCTGAGGTGCGAATATAATAGAATATCATTTTCTTTTCTGTTCGATTTTAAAAGACAACTACCTGACAGATTGGTCTGACCATTTGATCCGTTTATTTGTGAGATGGGCTTCAAAAAATTACCCTTCTCTTTAAGAGAATGTTGAATCTTTGATAAAAGATTAAGTTTAAATTCTTCTTAAATTTACTTCTGTTAAGTTCAATAGAGGGTCGAGTGAATTTAAATCCAGGTATATCTTGTCATGCTTTCTATATTTCCTAAAGATGATGATCCTATCCCTTTATTCCAAACATTTCAAAAATGTCTCACAAATTTTAAACAATTAAACTAAATTATTTATTTTTATTTTATATTTATATTTTTAAATATACGACTTTGGTACTTTTTTCAGTTTTATACTCTTACTACCTGCCGCATATTTTCCTTTGCCTGAGTTGTTTTGCAGCCATTAAATATCAATAACAAGATCATAAAAATAGGCGACAAAAACATTATTTTTGACATTTGTATATCGATGTGATGAGTTGACATGTTGTTAAGCTTCGATTCCCAGTTCTCTCCCAAGTAAATCGATTTATGATGTTGTTTGTCTGCTGACTCTTAAACCGCAAACATATTTTTGAACACAGGTAGACGACAGGTTAGGTGAAGACAGTATAATAGAAGGAGTAGCTTTAGCTTTACTATGAGATCGTAACTCAATAATTAATCCAAAAAAGAGTGTATTAAAATTAAAAAACAAGGGATAGTTAAGAGTTTATAATATAGATATTTAAAGTTAGCCCTAATGTTCTATTATTTATTTATTATTAAGATTTATTTTTCATTATTTGGTAAATTTACTAAGATGACTAAATATTTTCCGAAACCAAAGAAAAAGAGAAGAAACCCCTTTTACCATTCATTGCCCAATATTTGAGCACTTGAATAGAATATGCCACAATGTTTGTGTTGCATGCGGTTTGTTGCACAAATATAAATACTTTTTTTTTCAGATTTTATAAGTCTTCAACGGAATTTTCACATTTGCATAAATCGCGCTGAAGAAATTTTCTATATTTCTGAATAGTTTTTCCCACTAAAAGCCTAAACGTCTGTCGTTGTTGTCAAAAATAAATATTTATTTAGATATGATCCAGCGAGATTTCACAATTCTGTGTGAAAACCAGGAAAAGACACACAAGCAAGGACATTAGGGACAACACAAACATACACTACACACTATACTTACACACTCACACACACTTGGTTGAAGGAACGCGTGTTTATATTTTTATGGCTTGATGTGAAATGCAGGACATGACAGTTCGTCAATGCCAAAGGTTAAACATACTCCAGATACTCTAGATGTCTTTCTAGACTTCAGTCTGTGGACTCTGCAGTAGTGAAAGGATTAAGTGCATGCGTCAGGACAAACGAGTTACATTTTAATTGTAGCTTCTACTCAGGTAGTCAAGGATACGAGAGCAAGGATACGAGGAGGAGACATAGACATATTAGACGAGGACAGAGACAGAGTCATGAACGTTCTGCAGACACATAATTGCAATCAAAGTACACATCGCGACGACAGACGTAGGGTATCTACAATGTCAGACAACTATCTATCAACCATCAATTATGTCGGACAGTCTACTTTGTGGTTGGCTTTAAAGTCGTGGCTATAATCGTTTTTAAAGCGACTGAGTCAGGAAATCAACTAGAATTGGAATTGAATCTTTGTAAATACTTTAACTTACTGAAATAAGAAAATAAAAAATATTTAGTGTAGTATACGAATTTATTGTAGATGGGAAATTGGAGAACACCCAAAAGACATAAATTTCTGACTAAGTGTCGTATGAAATCCCTTAGAAGGAATCTATGATTTATACCATCAGAATGCTGAACTTTTGAATTATCCACTAATATTTATTTATTGAGTTGACTACACTCGCAACAACTTGATCATATTCAGGACTGAATTTTTTGTTATCAGCTTTTTTAGCACTTACATTGAAGTTTTTAAATAATAAGTATGTAAATTTCGACAGAAAGAAAGAAACGGCTCTATGTAATTATCTGTCCTGTAATCCTTTGCGCTTTCCTTTCTCTTAACACTGAAACTGTGTTTAATTTTCAAGTGCCTCGTGGAAATTGCAATTGGTTTTAGTTAATCGAATTTGAGTCGAGTACTCGACTTGAAATGAATCTCAGCACTCGAGTTGACGCCATAGAAGAGACTGCATTACTTTCTTCTCACTTCGTCTGCCTTATTCCTTTGGGAGGCGCTCTCACTTTGTTCGACACGCTCACTCCCAAAATGTCTCAAGGAAGGAGAGAAAATTGAAGTGTATTCAGACACCCACAAAGGGACGCCCCAAAAGGATCAATTGCGATGTTCAATCGATGAACTGTGACCAATTTTCCAGTTGCAACCAAAAACCACATGACGTTCAAATCGTTGGAAAGATTAAACCAAAGGGTTGGATCAGAGATCGACCAAGTAATACGAACTTTTTCCCTTGGGCGTTGACCAGTAGCCAAAAACGCCCTTCGGTCCACCAAGGGCCACACCCATTTTGCTTTTTGGTTTTTTGCCAAACTCGAAATGGAAACCCTTTTCCCATGCCATAAATCTCTAGTAAATATTTGGCTCGCACATATTTTCGGTTACATTTTTCGACCTGCTTACGGCCGGAGTTTGTTGCCTGTCTCGGGATTTTCTACCTGTTGGCCTATAAATGCAGCTGAAGATCTTGCAGTGGTCATCAGTCTACTTCAAGTATTCGTCGTGTTCAACACGCACTCTGAAAATTTCGAGAAAATGAATAAAATGTTTGACAACTTCGTGTTTCCCAACGAGAATCTATCCGCCGAAACGATGGACTTTGATTTGATCAGCTGGACAGTGCCCAGCACTCCGACTAGTAATGGCTTTATGGATAATTTGTCATACGATACAGAGGTAAAATTTAGTGAATTATTGCGAGTGATATTTGAGAAAGATAGAAAATGTGTCAATTTAAAAACAAATAAAGATTAATTTCAACTCTTTGTAGGACTTCTTAAAAAGTTTCTTTCAAAAACATTTTATTCAACTGTCATTAAAAATTGCTTAAGTGGTAGACAGGAATTACTTAATTTTCCTCTTAATCCTTGACCGGTCAACATGTGTCCTTGTTCATTGTGTGCACTCACAAGGTTTTTTCAGTTTATGACTAAAGAAATTTTCCCTTCGTAAAACAATTAGACGCGTCTAGAATTGACATGCTAAAGGAAGCATTTAAGTCAGGTAGCAAATTTGCACTTTGTCTAAAATTGTTGTTGTTTTTTTTTTCGATTTGCAGATGGACAAACTGAGCTGCCAGGAGAAGCAATCAAAGACAACGCTGGAAGAAACAATGGCGTTGTTGCAACAGACACAGCAAAGTTGCGAGGAGTTGCGTCAAAAGTTGCATGAAAAGGATGTGGAATGGGCACAGCGACAGCAGGAAATGGAGCATCTGCAACGCAGCGAATTGCAACAAGGTGGGTTTTTATTTATCAGATAACTATCTACTGAGATAACAACAAAAAGTGAATGAAACATTTAGTGTATACAAATAAATTTTAAATAATTTATTCGAATCAATTTGAGAATATTTAAACTAACTTTTATCGCAACTGATTTTTCTCTTGCTTTAGCTCAAGACAAAGTGCAGGAGGTGCAAATGCTGGCAAAGGAGCGTTTACGTGAGCTGGAATCCCAGCTGCTGGCCAAGGATGAGGAGAAGAAGCAGGCACTGCAATCGTATCACCTGGAAGTCGAGCATCAGCTGCGGCACAAGCAGGATCAGCTTAATTTGGCCGAGCAACAAGTGCTGCAGCTGCAGACACGCATTCGGGATCACGAGGCGCAGGAGCAGCAGCTGCGGGAGAAGCTGACCAGGAAGGAGAACACACATGCCCGATTCCTCTCGGCGGCCACGCATCGCGAGGAGGAGGCGCTGGAGCGCATCAAGGAGCTGACCAAGGAGCTGCAGACACTGCGAGCCAGCACGGAGCTCAAGGAGCGCGATCTTCGTGATCGTCTCGCCCTGTCGCAGGATGAGGTGAATGTGCTGAGGACCTCCTCCCAGCGTCGCAGTCCCAGCAGCAGCCTGAACGACAGCAGCGGCGAGTTGTGCCGCCTCAACAACGAGGCCGAGAGTCTGCGCTGTGTCCTGGAGCTGAAGCAGGCCGAGATCTCGGCGCTGTCCAAGCAAAATGCCGAATTGCAGCGGGAGAACGATGAGCAGCGCAGTCTGAGCAATCGCCTCACTCTGATGACCAACGAGAACGAAATGATGCGCACTGAGCTCGAGAGCAAGACGGAAAAGGAAAAGTAAGTAAAGACTTTCTTAAACTGATGCAATACATCACTTAACTAGAGATTCCAAATAAGAGTTAATAGATTAAAATAATCGATTTATAAAAATGAATTTTCACTCTTATCTTAATTATTATTTTTTTTACATTTAGATCAATAAATTAATTTTAACACTTATTTTTCGATCTAAATTTAATAACTTGAGTTAATAATTAAATCTTATTTTTTATTTCAAAATCATAGAAAACCTTTTAATTTTATCATCAACATTTCCTATTATGAAAATTATCAAATCAAAATTATATTTTAAATGTTTACCATTAATCAACTCATTGTTTTCCAATTTAAAAAAAAAATTAAAAAAACAATTACAATTTGGAATTCATGTGGATTTTGTTTATTTTCTAAATAATAATGAAATAAATAATTCCAAAATGTACATATTTTTAAATTGCAAAATAATGAGTTCAAAATTGTTAGCAATTAAATTAATACTATGTTATATTTCTTATTCTTATTTTATAAATTGCATTTCATTACTGACTTTAATCCTTTTGCTGTTCACAGAGATATGAAGCGACAAATGGAGGAGATGCAAAAGGCCTTGAATCACGAGAGCATCAAGCGGAAGCGCGTCACCTGCGACAAGGAGGAGCTGCAGTACCATCTGAAGCAGCGCTCCGAGCTGGTGACGCTGCTGCAGGCCCAGGTGAACGAGTTGTCCAACAGCTCGCAGGATAGTTCGCTCAATCAGAGTCACAGTCACACCTACAACCGCAGCCATTCGATGCGCGCCTCTTTGGAGGCTGCTGCCAACAACACATCGATCAACGCATCGATCAACGCTTCGCCGCCCGCCTCGCCCGTCATCAAGGGTGTCATCGAGCGCAACGACTCGGTCAGCTGGGTGCTCGACATGGACGATGAGACGCCGCAGGTGGCTGCCTCGAAGCTGGTGCGCCGTGCGGGCTCATTGAGAAGCACCTGCGAGCGGAGTCCAACACAGCGTCGTCAGCTGTCGCAGAGTGCGAGCAACGGACATGGAAATGGGCACAGTCACAGTCACAGCAATGGACCCAATCCTCTGTCGCAGAGCATGTCGGCCACGACCTTGATACGTGGCAGCAGCCAGGTCAATGAGCCGGAGTCGCCACGCCCTCTGTGCCGTGCACGCTCGCAGTCCGTGTGCAACAACAAGGAGCGAGCCTTGGAGCGTCCTCAACGGCAGCGACAACGTCAGAGCTGCGATGTTGGAGCAGCAGGAATCGAGGCGCCACTCTCCGATTGGAGTGTGAACGAGCTGAGATCGAGCTCGCCGCAGCCTTTGCCGCCGCCGGTTCTGGCCGAGATGCGACCGCGCAGCTCCGCCATGAAGCTCATGGCGTGCGATGCGTATCCGAAGGCGCTCAAGAAATTCCAGGAGATACAAGAGTCCGCCGGCGAGGCCATGGTATCCGGTGCCAACTCAGAGGATGAGAGCTGCTCTGCCTCGTCGGAGGATATGCGCAGCTCATCCGCATCCAGCACAGCTTCAGCTGCCGGCTGCACGCTGTCCAAGCGTCAGAAGCATCCGTCGCGCATGTCCATCGAGGAGGCGTTGATGCTGGAGCAGGTGAATGGCAGCCTGAATGGCACGCCCATGGAGGTGAGCTGGTCGGAGGATGCGGCGGATGCAGATGCCGCCGAGGCACACAGCATCGCATGACAGCCACCACAAGCGGGAGTGGGATACGAGGAGCGGGCCGTCATCGAGCAGATTGCCGAGGCAGCCGAAGAGGCTTATGAAATGGACGCCGATGCACAGCAGGAGGAGCTAATTGTGGGCGGCGACGAGGACGAAGAAGAGCACGATGATGAGGATGTTGATGATGATGATGATAGCTTTTAAAGCAGGCGCATATAGATTGTAGAACAATTCAATGAGCAACATTTACACTTTAAGCAAAGCTTGGCGCAAAACAACCAACAAACAAATGAGTCAACAACAAAAAAAAGAAATGATGGATAAAAATACAGATAAAAAGAAAAAAAAATGATAAATCATACGATGTAATTACAAATTTGAAATGAATAATGTTTTATGTAAATAAGTGCATTTAGAGTGCGAAGAAAGCGAGAGGCAACAATATTTGTTTATTTTTTGGATATATGATAATAATTACAAGAATTTAAGGATAGCAAAAATAGAAGGAAGAAGCAGATATTTTATGCAGTCACACATATACAGACACACACACACACACACACACACACACACACACACATACATACAGTAAGCGGATCCGTCACAGTCTAACGAGAACTTTGGGTTGATAAACAAAAGCGTTAAACGAGAGCACATTTTACGATAAATACGAGATAAATGCGACACAGTGAATAATCAAAATGATCGTAAGAGTTTATCAGTATAACAGTAGTAGTATAACAGTAGCCGAACTCTTCAACTACATATGTTTCAAAGCAAATACGATAAAACTATGATTACATAATATATATACATGTTATGGTTAGGCATTTAGCTCAAGCAGTATGAAAATATTACAATATATATATATATTTGCATAAAACTTATAACTAAACGATACAACAATTTATACACATTATTATTATTGTATTCTAACCGCTAAAAACAAAAACAACAACAACAACAACTCGAGAATTCGTCTATCGTATATTATAAAATATAAAATGTGTTATACCCTCTAATCCTCAATCAATGAACCCAATATTTCAACTAAGCTCAACGGATGAACAGAACCAGGCGAAGAACTAGAAAAGAGAAGCTAATGAATAAAATTGAAAAGAACTCACTTGATGTCCTTAACCCTATATTGCCCCTCGCTATAAGGGGGAGACACACTCCCATAACTTAAATTGAAATTGTAACATTTACAGATTTAGAACGTACGGATTTAACAATTAAATCCGGACTTAAGCTTTAATTTTGTGTGCGTATTTGAGCGTTATTTATTATTTAGTTTTTAGGATCGGCATCAAGGTCATCTATTATTAATTCTTAAATATATATATTTATACTTGGCCTTGCTTGTAGCCCATATGTATATTAGTTTTTAGCTTAGCATTTAGTTAAATTTACGTTTTTAATCTGTTATTATTGATTGTATCCGTATCCGTATCTATATTTGTAACTGTAACTATAAATGTATCTAACTATTGCAAGTCTTATATGTATAAGCTAAATATGGATACACAAAAATTTATAACACGCAGCATTGTCATTAATTTTTAAGAAAGATACGAATACTATATATTATTTTTATGTGTGAGCCCAGCAGCAAAAGAAGAAGAAGCAACAACAACAGCAACTGATGCTAAATTCTGTGTATACTTAAGATTCTAATAACAGTATAACACAAATTGCTACAGGAAAAAAGAAACCTACAAATATATTTTGCAAAATACTTTCAATCCCTAAAATAAATAGTAATTGTTTCAACAATCAACTCAAGTGTCCATTTTTTTCACATATTTTGAGATAATACTCTATTTTCAGTCAAGTACAATCGAAGTTTTTAAGAAAAAATTTTTTATATTTTTCGCGATCAAATGCCTTAAAAACGTGTAAAAAAAAACAAAATCCTTAATAACTTTGTTGTTTACAGGACGAATTGAATGTCCTTTGGTCAGTTGATAGTCCTAACGAAAGCGCATCGTTTGACACAGGACCAGGATACACAAATATACGGCCGAGTTATAAGCAATTTTGTGTATACGAAAAAGTCCTTGTAACTTGGTTGCTTGCAGGACTTTCGTCCTTTTGATAATATATCCTGATAGGGTACGGTAAGGACTGTCTGTGCTGAAAAGGACTTCACGATAGTCCTTCAAATAAGCTAGTTACAGCCGATTTTATGTTTTCAACACAATTTTTGCCATATAAAGTAAGGGAAATTTTTAATGGATTTTGGAAAGTCTTAAGGGCCAATAATTAGTCCTGTTCCTAGGGTCATATAATTTTCAAATTGGCAAGGCCGTAGTTGTAATAAAGTTAGTTGTAATAGCTGTAAATAAAATATCCTTTAAGCGGCAAACCTTTAAAATTCGAATAAATCTAGATAACAAGGACATATAATACAAAATTTATTGTTCTAGTTTATAGTAATTGAAACCTTTACAATTTCGAGCACAACACATTTAATACTTAAACTCGGACGATAGCCTCCTGATCCTTATGCTTTAAGTCAGTCTCAAACTTCTCGAGGAGCTTGAATTTCTGTATTTTGCCAGAAGTCGTCTTGGGGAATGCATCGATGGGCACCACGTACTGGGGCACCTTGAAGTGGGCCAGTTTGCCTTTGCTGTAGGCACGGAGAGTCTCGCTGGTGAATGACTTGGGATCGACGCCACTCTGGAGACGCACAAAGGCGCAGACTTCCTCGCCCAGACGCTCGTCGGGAACGCCAATGACCTGCAGAGGGAGGACATTTTAATTGAGATAATCTACCGAATCTTTAGCAAATCTTTAGAATCTTTAGAAACCCACATGAGCCTCGACCACCTGTGGATGGGCGTTCAAAAAGTCTTCGATCTCTCTGGGGAAAATGTTCTCGCCGCCTCGAATGATCATCTCCTTGAGGCGACCCACGATGCGGCCATATCCATTGGCTTCGATAACGAACTGATCGCCGGTGTGAAGCCAATTGTCCGCACTGAGGATCTCCTCGGTCTTCTTCTGATCCTTGTGGTAGCCCAGCATGGTCAGATAACCACGCACGCAGAGCTCACCCGGTTGGCCAAAGGGAACCAGACGACCCTTGGCATCGATTACCTTGGCCTCAATGTGATCCGTGAGGTATCCAACGCTGTCCAGGACACGATCCTCGTGTTCGCCAGGCACCGATTGAAAGATGACAGCCGTCGACTCGGTCAGTCCATAGACGCTGTGAATCTTCTCCACGCCGAGCATCTCCTTCACGTCCAGGATGAGCTGTGGGGCAACCACCGCACCACCTGTGACGGCCTTCTTGATCTTTCCCAGGGGAACCCGCAGCTTCCGTTGGGCCTCAACCAGATCCACATACATTGTGGGCGTGCCGTGTATCACAGTGCACTTTTCATTGACGATGGCGTGCAGCGAGTCCTTGGGACTAAACCCAGGAGCCGGCAGGACCAGAGTGGCGCCCTTGGCCAGAGCCGCCATGATCGAGATGCTCATGCCGAAGGCATGGAAGAGAGGCACCTGGACGCAAATCCTTTCGCCTTCCAGCTCATTGCGATCGCCCACGTGGATGCCATTGTTGACGATGTTGTAGTGGGAAAGCAGCGCTGCCTTCGGGTTTCCAGTGGTGCCCGAGGTGAACTGGATGTTGCAGGGATTCTCCGGGCAGATCTCACGCTGCAATTTGTAGATCTCCGCCTGCTCTGTCGAGGTGCTCAGATCGAGGAGCTCGTCGAAGCGAAAGGCACCTTTGAGACTTTCCTGGCTGTCGATGATGATCGATCGCAGGTGCGGAAACTTTTCGCTTTTGATCTTGCCCGGCTGCGAGTGGGCGACTTCCGGGCAAATGTCGCGTAGGGTCTCATAGTACTTTGTTGACCTAAAGGCCTCGGGTGCCACAATTGCCTTGATGTCCACCTTGTTCAGGCAATAGGCCAACTCGGGTCCCTGGTATGCCGGATTGATGCCCACCGATGTGAGGCCCGCCCGTGCCGCCCCCATCATGGTCAGATACCAGTGCATGTAGTTGGGCGCCCAGATGCCAATGGCATCACCCGTCTCCAGTCCCAGCTTACGGAATCCCGCCGCCAAGCGATCCACTTCATTTAACATGCTGCTGAACGTGTATCGCTTGGCCTCGTGACACGAAACTATCGCCTCGGTGCTGCCAAAGTTGGCCGCTGCCAGCTCGAGTTGTTGTCCCACATTGCGATACACAAGCGGCTCCTTGCCAACATTGTGAATGTAACTCGATGTGGCAACGCTGTCAAAGAGAGGAATACAGTTAGAAACGTTAATACAAGAACGAATTGTAAGAAAGACAGCAAAAACAATATCACTAACTCAATGTAACAACAACAAATTGTAAGTGCTCTAAGTGAAATCTAAGAGAGACTTGACAAATGAGAGCAGCTACAATAGATGCAAGCTGAGAGCGCGCATTACTTTGATTGGTCACAGTGCAGCCTATTCATGTGTGTGTGCGGAAAAAGGAGAGCGCCAACGTAATCAAGTGTAAAGCGCGCGCTAATTAGTGAGCGATTCTTGTGTTGGTATGTGTGTGTGTAAAGATGGTATAAAAACAGCTGTGCATGTGCAGTGTAATAATGTCGATTTAGAATAAAAATTTGTATTTGCATTAGATGAGCACCTTTTTTTATTCTTTTTATCATTAGTTAATTTTATTCTAATGAAAAAATTAATTGTATATCGGTAGTATCAAGTTTAGGGAACTAAACCCCACTTAACGAATTAGGTTTGTGTCTTGGCTACTCAACTCAAAAGCTTTTAAAGCTCTTGCCGTAAACATTTATTTTCTTTTGATTGCGCTTTGTTTGTGTTTACTTGTTATTGTTTTTTGATTGTAAATAGGCAACGTGATGAATTAAACGATGAGCTTTATTGCTGCTTGTTAAATTGTTAGCAATTAACTTACGCGAGTCGGTTTTCTTATCAGTACAATAACAAATATGTTATCAATATGTTATGCCACAAAATTGATTATGAACTAGACAATGCGAATTTGTCTGCTAAGAGGCTGAATTTAAGCATTTCGATAACACCGAGGCTAATTATAATTGTCACCTGTCAGTGGAAAATTGTAGCATTCAACAAGTGTATTTGATAAGTCTGCGAGGTTTGTTTAACAGCTGCTCTTCATTATTTTATCACATGTAATCAAAGACTAATGTTTTTTTTGCGTGCGACATTGAAATAGAACATTTGTTTTCAGTGCGTTCAAGGTATTTGATTAATGCGCATCACCTATTGGGTTCAAACAAATAATTTTATACCAAACTAATTTAAAAAAATGTTGGTTGAAAATATTTACCTTTGCCTTGACTTGGTAAGTCTAAAATGTATAAATTATAAATAAATTTTGTTTTCCAAATTACAAATTATAAATTGCTTTAATGTAGATGTGTGAAAACCGAGGCGAGAAAAATAAATCCAACTGACATTAATAATACTAGTATCACTTAAGTTAGTTTCTGTTCTTTGTTTTTTTTTCTCACACGTTCTGACGCGTTTGACATTAGAGTGTTGGCCATATGTACATGTGTAAATTTCCCATAGTGACCGAAATGTGATAAGATTAATTTTATTCATGATTAAAATTAAGCCGACAGTCCTCTTCTCTTTTCAACAAGGTCATCTAAATATTTCCAAAATTAGAATTATTAGATCGTTGCGTAACTATTGCGACGTAGAGAAGCGGACGTAGAAATAACAACAAACGATCATTCTGGCCAATGAGCTACAGTCTAAACAAACAGTCAGCATTACAGGGCAACTAATTAATTAGTTTACATGTCGCTCACATTGACCATGAGTTTATCTCTGTTTGCTTTACACTTACCAACGCAATGCCTTTTGGGCCACTTGCTGTCTAAGCAGATGCCTAGATAAAATTTGCAACTTCTTGTTGAACATTTCCACACACAGTTATGGCAACTTTTGGGTAATTATAAATGCACATTACTTTTTCAAGTACAACAGGTAAATATGTATGTATTAATTATAAATTGCGTTTATTATTATTCATTCACTTTGCACTAATTACGAAGCGGCACGAAAACTAACACGTCCACAGTTCGCCGCGAACAAACGCGTACTGAACAAGGTGATTTCTAATCGCAAACGGAATTGTCTCGAACACCGAAAATCCAAGCCGAAAGCGGAATGGGAAGAGCGAAAAGAGAGGCAGTCAAATCGTAGCGCGCATCTGGTTGTTATCTACATAAGCCCACACAAACATGCATACACGAGGAGTTGTTGTTGTACTCGGTGTCCATACTCTCGATCTTCGTTTTCGACGCTGTTTGTTTTGATCGTTATAATCGCTTCTATTTTGTTTTCTATTTTCTATTCCGCCCGCACATGTCGCTCACGAACACTTGATTTATCTATTTGCTTTTCCTTTTGTGTTTGCATCAGTATTTGCATTTGCTTTCGTACGCGTATTTTTATTTAACCGGAATTTGGCACAGGTTTGGCTTCTCTTTCCTTCTCATTTGCCGTATTGTTTTTGTACTTCTAAAAGCTTTACTCGGCAATTTCGCTATTGGTACTGGGAATTAAGCTTTTGTTTTTGTGAGGCGATTCTAATATTAAATGCAAGCGAATTTAAATATAATACAACTTTAAAAATTAAAAAAAAAAGCTGAAATATTATTTATTGGACTTAAACTGCCAAATCAATTTAGAGCTCAAAAAATGGTCTAAAATACTCAATTTACGTTATTTTAACTACTTATGATAACATGACCAAAACAGAATTATTCCTAAGGCTTATCGCAATTATCTTGGAATGCTGAATCGTATGATGTTTTAATTATTGTTCATTTCTGTCTGTATACCGACTACGAATTGTCAGAACTTTTGTTAAAGTTTTTATTACTAGATTGGCCCGACTGGCGACCGTACGAGTTGAGCTTCTTATCAGTCATTAGCCCAATAATCATACACATTTTATTATAATTTATTTGTGGCAAGTTTTTTATCAGTACATACATAGAAACAGCTGTTTTCAATACCACTACAAATTGAAGAGGATAAGATGAAGAGTTTGCAACACATCGATCAGTAATTGAACTGGAGATGATAACTCAAAAATTAATAGAATCAGAGTGTGTCCTTGGACGCATCCTTGCCCAGGAGAACGTGTCTCAAGTTGGGCAACGCATCGTCGACGGGCTTAGTTCTATCGATCGCCTTCTCATCAATTTCGTAGAGGACATGAGTGTTATATGCTCGAGGCTCCATAATGCGAATAAAGTCCGTGTCCGTCGATTTGCCCTTCTCGTAGCAAAAGTCGGGAACTTCCGTGCACTTGCATTCGGGCGGAACGAGAGCCACTTCAAAGAGGAGGGTCGCGAATAGCTCGAGATTCTTCAGATACTCATCCTTGGTGAAGCTCTCGTTCACCTGATGGGGCTGCATGTGTATCGAACAGAAGGGTAACCCCACGACCTGCACTGTCGACATGCAATACCGTCGCAGTTCATTCATGATGGGCATACAGATGTTGACGGTTCCTGGGATCGCCGCCTTGACATTGTAGACACTATCGTAGGCCCGATAGGCAGCCAGATTGAAGGGAGCGTTCCTTGCCTCGTTCAGGGGCGACAGCTGATCCAGGACTCTCAAATACGCCGGATGTTGGCACTTCAATCGCCGATAGGCTTCATTTAGATGATCTTTGACCGCAAACCTGGCATACTTGACGCTCTGATCGGGCACGAGCTTCACCGAGAACCGGGACACGACTCGGGATGGTTTATTGAAGTCCCTATGGCTGACTGCATGATTCTGATCCACGCTGTGGATCGTCAGGCTGGGCATGCACCATCTGTTCCGGAGGAACTCCGGCTGTGACTGCTCGTGGGGCAGACTCGTTGCGCCCGTAATCTCTTTGTATTCCTGGACCCCAACCTCTGCCTGGCAGAATATATCCCAGTCGTGCTGTGTCACGGGCAGCACATGACGCTTCAATCCCTCGATCGAAATGCCGTTCTTCGTATCCGACAGCGTGTTCATCAGCAAGCAGAGCTCGGACATTGGATCGCGATTTGGTTTACAGCCACAGTTGGCATTTGAATTCGAATTCGAATCAGTTGATTTTCTTGGGTCCTCCCTTTGCATTTCCAGCTCAAAGTAGACGTAGCCACTGTGACTTGTGGTGAGCATGGGAACATTTTCGGCAATCCAAAGGTTGGTGCGACCAATCAATAGGTCAACCGACTTGAAGAAATCCTTTCGACTCTCAATCAGATTCCTCAATATCTCAGTCGTGGATAACCGAGTGCTGTCAATGATCAGCTTTGTGTTAACTGGCAGATCTCCGGTCCTGGAGATCCACGCATCCAGGGCTTGAATCCAAGCCAGTATGGGACCCTTTGAGCTGGTTAAGCCAAGGCCAAATAACGTGTCATTCTCATCGGTTAACTGGAAAGGTGGATGCAACCAGGGATCTGTTTCTCCCACCGCTGGCACATCCACATAGCCATAGATGAGCATCACGTTCTTGGCAGGAGTCGAAAAGTAGCTGGCAAAGATCACATAATGCGTCGGCTGATCCTCATTCGCCTTCACCTCCACGATCTCCACATCGAACTCCAGCTCGGTTAATCTCTGTGCCAGTCGCTCGATAATCTGTTTGATTTCCTTTTCATACTGTAGACTGTTGGGAATGCTCCTGATCCGCAGCATACTATCGAGTTCACTCAAATGCTCATCTGTCCTCAGGTACAGGTGATCGAGCACGTCATCGAGATCGTGCTGGTGCACCATAATCCTCTGGTCAGGTGCATAATCTCTGATGCAGTAATCCCGCAAGCAATCGCATCTATCTGTGGCCGATTGATCTATGAAGACGCCACAGCAGTTTCTTTCGCCCCAGCAAATCATTTTGAAAGAGCTTTCCTTATCGTTTTTTTTTTTCAATTATTTGAATTTTGATTTGTTTTCGAAACTTTTGAAACTTTTAAGCCAAATGACAAATTGTTTGACACATCAAATTTCATTGATTTAAGAACGTTTGACAACACTCCTTGGAAGTTAAATGCATATTCCTCTATTCTTTGATCTCTTTCAAAAACAATGTCTACGTCTCTAGGCTGCCCTTTCTTAATATCTGGCTAAAATCTCAGCAAGACATCCAATGTTCTAGCCATATATTAAGGATAGGTACAGTCCGTTCAGTCTTCAGATCTATCTTCCAGAATATTATTTGGTTTGCGCTTGGGATCGATCTTTTTGATCAGCTTCTTTATATCGAATGGCATGCATAGATAGTCCCTGATATTCTTCTTGTTCTTTCGATGGAGCGACCTTTTGGACACAATGCTGGTCAGAAGGGTGCGTTTGACAGGCGGCTTGGCCTCGTCGACACTTAGGGCCAATCGCTCGGCCACGCCCCTCAGCTTGCAGTAGTCGGGGATGACGCCGCATTTGCATTTGACGGGCAGAGTTGACAGCTCGTAGAAGAGAGAGGCGCAGACTTTGCTGTGCCGCATGAAGAGATCCTCTTCGATGGACTCGTTCTCCTGGTAATGGCGATCCAAGCGTCGCGAGTACGGAATCAGGATGATGGGCTTGTTCAGCATCTTCCGGAAGACACTGGCAATGGGCAGACAGGCGGCGATGCCTGCGGTGGCAACCGGTTGCTTTTGAAAAACATCGCCGACAGCTCGAATAACCGCTTTGGTGGTCCTGGAGGTTGTCGACCAGGACGTGGGCTCACAGGCATCCAGCAGCTGAATGGTCAGATCGGTGCCCATCTCGAGCTCATGGCGCATCTTCAGCAGATGCTCCTTGACAATGGCGTGGACATGGGCCAATTCCTGGTCGGGAATCAGTTTGATCGAGAACTTGCCGGTCACCAACATGGGTAGAGTCTTACTGCATTCTGTCTTATGGTCGGCACCTTGAATTCCATGCATGGTCAGAGTCGGCTTGCACCAGCGATTCTGCAGAAGATCCACCTTGTTGCTGCCGTGCTTGAGACGCCTGATTCCCAGTTGATCCGTGTACTTGTAGGTGCTGAATTCAGCCGTCTCCAGGATGTGCCACTCCTCAACCGTCAGTCGCTTCACCATGTGATCCATGCGGGGTATGTTTATCTCCTGCTCACTGTTCAGCAGGCTGTTCATCAAATGACAAAGGTCCGTCATGGGCTCGAAGACAAGACCTCCGGCTAAGCCGCTCTCCAGACTCTTGTTGGCGCCACGCACCTCGATACCAAAGTATGCCCAGCCCGTGAGTCCGCAGGCGATGATGGGACGGTCGGAGTTGAGCCAAGTGTTCGTGTCGAAGATCATGTGATCGACGTCCAGGAAGAAGTCACTTCTCACCTCAATATAATGCTGCAATCCCTCACTGCCCACCTCATGCATCATGTCCACTATGAACTTGACATTTATGGGCAGATCCTCGTTGATCTTTAGCCAACACTCGATGGCCTGAAGCCAGCCCACAACCATGCCCTTCCCACTAGTCACGCCTCGGCCGTAGAGAAGACCTTCCAGGGCATTCAGCTCAAAGGGATCGTTGAACCAACAATCTCTGTCCGCAGGAACCACGTCGAGATGTGCATAGACCAACACGGTGCCCTTTGTGGGCGAGGAAAAGTAATTGGCGAACAGGACTTTCCGTTGGGGCTCCACAAAGCAGGTGTGAGGATCATTGCTAATCGGATACAGATGAGTCCTAAATTTCAGTGATGCCAATCGATTTGCCATCCACTCAAGGGCCTCGCGACTATCTTTCAGATGCTCTGGCTCCACGGAGATCGATTGAAACTTCACCAGCTGACTGAGATCCCCAATCGCCGCATCCATCTGTTGGTCAATGCATTGCAGAACATCCGCCAACTTCACCTCCAGCCTATATCGCCCTTCCGGCGAGATCTCCTGGTGCATGAATCGCAGCTTGCAGTTCTGGCAATGACATTTCGCCGAATTCTCATCATAGTCGTCATCGAAGCCCTTAACTGAGATCTGTGATCGTGCCGATCTGGACTGACTCCTCCGCGACTGAACGCTTCCCGTGTTCCTACGATGTGTGTTCCTCAATGTCGATCGCGATACCGTTGGTGATCTCATCTTAACTTCTTTACTCAATTTGTATTTACTTTAAATTTGTGACTACTTTCGCATTACGAGCATTAAAATCAAGTTGAAATGCTCTAGCTAAGGATGCTCGAATTCGAGTTTCTTAGCTGTAAAATATGAAATATGAAATAAATGTTATACCAAATTTGTATGCTTCATCTTTCAAGGAAGGAAAGAAATGTGCTTATTTAAAAATTACAAATTTAGAGACTCTAGCTCTTGTAATTTCTTAAATCAACAGAAGAACAAACATTTAGATTGATCACAAATATATAATAATCTTTTTAAGGTCAGAGATGAGTATGAGATCCTAAATATATCTATATTTGTGGTATTATTAATCCCCCTTGCGAATAGTTTAATATATTGAATTGATATTTTTTGGATAAGCTTTATATTCCGTTTTGATGCAATATTTAGGATTACTTATCTGCTTGCTAATAGGATGAGCTACTAGTAATAAATACACTTAAAACAAATGAACGAGAAAAATTAAGCACAATTGTTTGTGATTCATGACCGATGACTCATGACATGTTTTGATGAATACGCTGAACGGAAGACGTCACGAGATTATATTAAAAATAATATATATAAAATAGTAACACATTAATTTACTGTATATTATTATTAACGAGTTAAACTATAAACAATCTACTAAATATGCGAAACAAATGCGGCGCTTTAGTAGAATAAAAGAGTATAAATGAAGAACGCTAAAGTATAATAAATGGAAAACGCTCTGTTCGCTCTGTTAAACCGCATACGGTCCTAAAGTAGTAAACAATGTTTCTTAACTGATCACCTATTGTTCTTAGAATGATGTAAACAAGTTCTTAGGACGACCCCTAAATCTTAATAGTTAAATACCAATCCGTTACGTAATATTGAAATATTTATATTCATTCGTTAACATTTTTGAACATTCTATTAACAACCGATCATGAACTACGAAAAAAACAGGGTCATGCTGTTCTTGATTACGTTTGGGAACGATTTGATGTAAGTAAATTTCCAAACGTATGAGCTCTAAGTCTAAATAAATTCCTAGCTCAAGTCCATCTCTAAACTCAACAGCTTGACGAAACTTGGGAGCTCTCTTTGCTGATGATTTCGCGCCAAAAAAGTGTGTCAGGCCCGTTCCGAGAGTTGGAATCAACAATTGTAAACAAACGCGTGCGCCTCAGAGGAGGACGCTACTCCGTATCCAACTCCGTCTCCGATTCCGCTCCGTCTTCCGCCCAAGGTTTTGAGGTGCAGCAACTCTCAGTGGCTTTCGTCATGTAACCAAGGTGTTGTGTTGCCTTTTGAGGCAAGTGGCAAAAATATTTTGGACTGGCAAATCAGAAACTCGCAGAAGCTCGTGGCAAACGGTTGTTGGATCCCAAACTGAAATTGGCCGGAAAAAAAAATAGAAACGTGAGAAGGCAAAAGTAGCTAAGAGTCAGATTGGTGTTTAAGTGAGACGCACACGCAACCAAAACAATAAAAGAGGCTAAACATATAAAATAGTGTAGTAAAAGTGAAGAAAGCGGAGAAAAACAAGAAAGTAAAGGAATAATAATAGCAAGCGGATGTGTTAAGGAAACATACGGAAAGTGGGAGAAAAGAGTAACCAACAAACGTTTGTTGTTTTGTGACTTCCCAGTGTGTGTGTGTCTGTGTGTTGCCAATGAAAATGCAAATTGTTGGTAACAAATATTGGTAAAATGCGGAGGCCAACAAATTATTGTGCAATGCGAGAGCAATAACAAACAAAATCAAAAAGAATAACTATGCAACGAATCAATACTAAAACTAACAAAAACTAAATGAAATATATACAATAAATATATATTTTTATAAACAAAGAACTACAAACAAAAATAGGAAAAGTGCAGTTGCAATTTATAGTGAAGCTTTCGGTTGTGTAATGGGAATGGACATGGGAACTGTACGACGAGGCAGCCAGGACTAGAGGGGAGAAGGAAGAAGGAGAGCACAAAGCACTGCAAGCATGTCCCAGCCGAGAGGTGGGCGCGGTGGGCGTGGCGGAGGCGCGGGCGGTGCTGGTGTGGGCCGGAAAACGCCGTCATCGTTGACGGGTCCGCCGGACGATTCGGCCACGGGCAGCGAACGGGCCACGCCAGCGAGCAAAGCCGACTCGGATCCCAAGGATGACAGCTCCAGCAATGGCGACAAAAAGGACACCGATCTTTTCCCAGCACCAAAGCCGCCAAGTGCGGGCGCCTCCATCCGGGATACGGCCAACAAGGTGCTGGGATTGGCAATGAAAAGCGAATGGACGCCAATTGAAGCCGAGCTTAAGAAACTGGAGAAATACGTGGCGAATGTCGGCGAGGATGGCAATCATATTCCACTGGCCGGAGTCCTCGATATGGTGAGTAATTCAACTAGACTCAGTCGAGTACACACGACTTTGTAAAATCAATTTTGGAGTCCAAGTCCGGAGCGAAAAATAAAATGTAAGGCGACGTCGCCCTTATCAACGTCGCCTGGCGGCATTTAAGTTGTTGGTTGTTTACCAGCCAAAATAACGAAACAGGATGACTGCTATTATATTGTGTGTGTGTGTGTGCGTGGATGTGTGTGTGTTTGTGTGGGTGTGTGTATGTGTGTTATTTGATAGCACGGCCCAAATGTTTGGCTGCCAAGGCAATGGCAACGTTCTCAGTCTGTCTGCGTCCTGCCACAAGTTGCGCTGACTACAACGAATAAACCCATAAAGCATCGAAATTGAAGCGCTTCGATTTCAATTTACCATAAAAATATTCAAACGCAAAGTCGTTGACATAAAATTAACGTTGCAAGAAGCCGCCCTTCGTCTTCTACTACCTCTTTGGCCCCCGCCCTTTGACTGACAATAAAATGCAAGTGGGGAAAAGTAAAGAAAACCAGGCAGGAAATCAAATGGAAAATACCTGAACGAAATGTAGACAAAGTGTGACGGAAAGGGTTCGCCTTATGAAATGCCATGCAAATTATTTAGCTGTGCGAAAGGCATCATTAACATAGAGCCTCTGTTAGACTATAGGATATTTATACCCTGCATTTGTATGGCAAGCAACAAAGGGTGGAATGTGCTGGGGTAGTCTTTATAGCAAACAATTTAAAATCAAATATTTACTGAGGGTACCTTGTATCACAAGAAATTAAACTTTAAAAGTTCAAGTCCGGGATATTCTAATAGAAATGTTGAGCACCTTCTACAAATATACTTATTACTTTAAGTTGATTCCCAGCCAATTTTCGAATATTTTATTTAATTAATCTGTTAGTCTGCAACCAAGTAATCCGTAAAATATAAGAAAATAAGCTAGATCTTAATTCCGTATTCCATTTTTATAAATAATTTACCTAAAACTTGATGCAGCCAGGTTCTGGGAAATTATTTTTCAATCAACTCTCGATTATAGGGTATTTTCTTTAACACTTTTCTGATTTGACTTCGCTAAGGTTTTGTTGTTTATTGGAACTTCTAGACAGCTTATTGTTTTGGACTTGATTTAGTTTTAATTATGAAAATTACGCAAAAAACAAAGCAAATGATGTGAAAATGTAAGCTTATCAATGATGGTGCGGGAAAACAGGTAAATCTACGACTTGGATATACAAGTAAACACGTAAATATATAATAATGATGATGACTGGCAATGTTACTTGACCAACTAAGAAGCGCATTAGGTTTTTTTGGACTGAAAGTTTAAATGTTTTGCAAATGTTGAACAACGAAAGAAACACAAATGAGGGAAAAACTTGAATGAATCATTTTGGGTTATGACAATATTTCAAAGTAGACATTTTTTAGGATATCGAATTAAGTTATTCGCTTAATTTTTTTTAGAACCAAAACGAATTTTTAAAAATTTCAGACTGTCATACCTTCTGTTAAAACTTAACTGATTTCCTTGCAGAATGCTCAAATTATTAGCAATTCTTTAATATTATTTAAACATTTTCAGAACACCGGCATGACTCCGCTGATGTATGCAACAAAGGACAACAAGACGGCGATAATGGATCGCATGATAGAGTTGGGAGCCGATGTCGGAGCACGGAATAATGTGAGTATCGAGTATCTAAGTATCCAGTCTCAGGGTTTGGTAGTTTGAAGGGCTTAAAGTAAGTGAAATAGTCTTAAATTACCGACTCATGAATACAAATGCTGCCTAGCAGCTGAGTGGAAAGTCGGCAGAAACAAAAGAAGCCGCTGGAATTGTGTCAAATCGATAAAAACCGCATAATTAAATCTCTCGCGGGGGCGTCGTTGCATGAAGGGGATGTAGGGGGGGGGGAAGGATCCACGCACTTTCCGTACACACGCATTGTGCGGGAAAATCGGCGGACTGCCACTTAACGGTCGCTGTGGGTCAACTGAACAGAGCTTGGCCAACCTTTGGGCCAGTTGCTCACAAGTGCTAGGATTTTTGGAGGCAACACGCGAAGCCGCAAAGGAATTTCCTACCGGCTGTAATTGTAAGATGGCCAGGGGAGGGAGGGGGTTGCGATATGATTTTGTGTGATTTTCTTTACTCTGTTTTTGGGAGCAACTTTGAGGCGCCAAAGCAAAAAGCAAAGTTATATTTAGCGAGAGTGAAGACAAGTCTGTTATTATGATAAGATATTGAGGGTAATCTATAGGAACAGTGTTGTAAAAATATAATTATAAGTAAGCCTTTTCATTTAAGCTTAAAACGATTTACTGCACTTAAAGTGCTTTTATTTAAATGGTATTAAAACCATTGGTAAAAAGTTAAAAATGTATAATGCTATTGAGTAATATGTGATAATTTTAATTGGAAACCTAGTAGCATAATGCCAAATATGACAAGATTCTCCTACCAATTTCATAATCACTCTAATATGAACTCTAACAAACAACTTAAGTTGGCAATTCAAGAGAACCATATGACTTGACTCCCTTCAGGCAACTGGCAATTGCCTTTTGACTTTTGGACATTGGGCATTATGTTAGCCTGGCGCAATTACTTACCAAAATTAACCGCATTTCATTGGTTGGCCAAATGCTCAACGAGCCAGGCCAACACTCATAACATCATGTGTTGAGCTTGAAGCTATAAAAATCCTTGACCTAATTACCAAATAATTGTTCGCAAATCCAAGAGAAAGCCAAGTCACCAAAAAAAAGTTAGCAAAGTCAGCGAATTTAATTACCAAAACAAACATAGAAATTGTGATTTATTGAAATATTGTTGAAAGGTATAAAATGTGAAAGGTTAATTTGAATATTCTCATACAGATGAATAATTTTCTCAATATAAAACTGTAAATACTAGTAATGTTAAAACTCAGGTATTGTTTTTTTATTTACGAACAAATTTAGAAAATAGTTTAGTATCTCAGATGAGTAATTTTTGGTAGATCTGATTTTGAGGATTCTTTTTCCTGACAGCTTAATAAATATTTGAATTATCAATTGTAAAGCTTACTTTGCAAATATTTCGTATTTTTTGTTCCATTGTTTCTCCACTTTATAAAATGCATATATTCTTCTTATTTGGCAAAGCTATAAAATAGGACAGGTCTGATCCCTATTTATGCCTTAACTTTTGGTTATTATATTTCAAGTTCTCTTACCAAAAAAACGCCATTGAATTCATGACCAACTAAATAGCAGGCCCTTTCTTACAGTGTAAGAAAAGACATTTCGAGAATTCTTCTCCCTGACAATTTAATAAATATTCAAATTATTAATTGTAGAGTCCACTCTGAAAATATTTCGTACTTTCTGTTCCATTTTTTCTACACTTTTAAAATTCACATATCTTTCTTTTTTGGCAGATTAATAAAACAGAAAAGGCCTTTTAAGAATTCTTCTTCCTGGCAATTTAATATTGAAAATATTTTGTATATTTTGCTCAATTTTCTCTACTCTTTATAAAATCTACATATCCTTCTTTTTTGGCAGAGTTATAAAACTGGGCAAGTCTGACTTCTATTTTTGCCTTAACATTTGCTGATTATATCTCAAGTTCTCTTTCCAAAAAAACCCATTGAATTTATGACCAACTAAATGGTAGTCACGGTTTGTTTACAGTGCAAGAAAAAGCCTGAAAATGGTACTATAAAGATGCGTCATGTTTATTTGTAAAGTTTTTATGATTTCATGAAATTTTGTCTTTGGGCTTGGCCCTTTCGAAATCTTTTATATCATATAGTATAAACATATAGTAATTGTCATTACTTTAGTTTCATTAAAATAAATTACAACTGTGCATACTTTCAACTAATGAATTAAAAAACAAAAGTGGAATATGTTTAGCTTTTCTCGTGTGATGAATTGAGTTTGTCATTATATCATTTTATACCGTGTACGAGTAGTTGAGCTTATCTCGAAATTATTTGCAACAAGCACGACACTTGCAACACACACGAAGTACAGTCAAATGATGTAATGAGTGTGTGTAATTAACATTTCGAGGGCCGAGGTGGGAGAGAAGAGAGTGAGTAAGGGGGAGGGGAACTGGGCGTGGCCTACACATGTCAGTTGGAGGCAAGGAAGCAAGTATCTCAGGAGGCGTCACCAACTTCATTTGTTGCAACTTAAAAACCAATTAATCACACAGCTGACTTTCAAATACGCCCAATTCCTCCCCTCCCCCCACACATACATACACACTCTTCTCTCTCTTCCTTTATTTGAGGCATTTTGGCGTTGACCTTTGGGCCAAGACAAATGGTCGAAACGGAACAGAGAAGTGCCACATTTTGATGGCCAAAAAAGGCGTCATTAATATGCAGTTTTAATTAAAACGGACTTGAGTCACTCTCAACTTCACTTAGTAAATGTACTAACTCAAGGCACACGATGACAGCGTGAAACTCTTACGTTGGCCAATTAATTTGGGCCAGACTCAATTTGTCAAGTGTTGCGGTGCGTGTTGCCGCCTCACGCACAACATGTGGCAACATCTGAGCTCCATTTGAGCCGGCGTCGTATTCATTTATTTAATTAATCGCAATGTGCTGACATCAGCTTTTTATATAAATTTTACAATTTTACGAATTTTTTAAGTGTTTCTTGCGTGTGTGTGTGTGCGGGAGAAAGATAGGAGAAGCGAGTGTGTGTGTGTTAAATGACTTCATATTCAGCTTCAGAAATCGTAGCATACTTTGTTGCGCTCTGAGTCTCACGCACACACACACAACAAACAAACTGTAACTGGGTCGTCTTACCGTTACACACCCCTTCACTCTCCCTCTACTCGTTTTCCCCTTCTTCTTCTTCCATCTCCTTTTGCAGGCGCAAAAATGTGCTGGAAAATTTGCGCTTCCGTTTTTGTTTTGTTTCCGGTTTTTGCTTTCGTTGCGCCAAAGCCACAACAACAACAATAAACACACACACACACACACACACACACACAGAAAAGTAGCTGAAAAGTATGCAAAACAGGCGCGTGAAATATTATCTGTCTAGCATTTAGTTTAGCACTCGTGCCACTCAGTGTACGTGTACTTTTGCCAGGCACTGTGTTTGCCTTGCCTTGCTTTGTTTTACGAGCACTTCGAACCGCAACTACCTGACCTGGCCAGAACGAACCGAACAACGTCTTTCACCTGGACACATGTCAAAGCCAAGTCCTGACTTGACTTGAGTTTTTCGCCCATTTTGGCGTCCCGCGTTCTATGCAAATTAGCGAAAACTTGCAGCCCAAAAATAGTCGACACATTCAGTTGAAACTGAAGAATTTTAAAACACGTCAAGAATTACGCATACTCTTGTTAAACTTTGCGTGAGAGAAAGAAAACACTATAAAAGTCAGTAACTGATTGATATAGTAAAGTAGTTGATAGAGTTATCTGCAAACATATACATATATGTCAGGAAAGTCTTTCACATTTCTAAATAGTCCTTCTTTAAAGAAGAGTTTTTAAACATTTTAAAAAGAATAAAATATAGAATATAAATAATATATATTTAAGTTAATCATATGCGTTTTTTGACTATTTAAGTCTGACTTATTGCTTTATGACCAGTTACGCAACTAACAAAATTAATAAGAGGTTCTAAAAATTCTTAGCACATTATTCATATTGTTTAGAAGACCGTTAAGTGTATGTAACGAACCCCATGACAGTGCAGTAATGTCCATATACTATACTCACAATGAGGCATATAAAAAGCCCAACTCACTTCCGTTTGAAGTGGCCCACCAAAAAAAAAAATGGAGCCAAGAAAAAGAAATGACGACGGGGCAAAGTTATAAATTAGGTAAATCCGCCGTCGACGCTCGGACCACGCGGCGTATGTGTAACGTATTTATTGCTTAATGGCTTATTATATAAGGCGAGGCGATGAATAGGAAAGTAGGAAAGTGCCGAAAAATCCATTGCCCCCGATTTTTCATACATATGGGAGTGTGTGAGTCACTTGTCGCCGAAATGGCAATCAAAAGTTGGAGTCCGTCGTTATCTTTAAAATAATTCCTGTTGCAGGGTCATGTGGCAAGAGTTCTGATGCACCTATTGCATGTGTGGCATGCTTTTGGCTTGGCCATTAAGAATTGGCCAAAAGTGAAAGTCCGCATGCAAAGATTTTATGTGGCGTGAACAACCAACCAACCAACAAGGGCCAAGCAATCAGCCGCACCTCTTGACGTGGCATGCAAGGTGCATACGGAATAGCGGCCCGAGGGGAGTATCAAGTGTTCTGACTTTGACCTGCATTGAACAGCAGCTGACCTGTGCTGGTTTTTCCCTTTTCAATGATTTACACAATTGATTTAAGGACTCACCCACTTCTTTTCTTACTCCATCTTAATTTTTCTCACTCTTTCTCTCTTTCTCACTCTTTTCAGGATAATTACAATGTGCTGCATATTGCGGCAATGTATTCGCGTGAGGATGTCGTCAAATTGTTGCTGACAAAACGCGGAGTTGATCCTTTCTCCACCGGCGGCGTAAGTATAATCCATATAACATATGTACAAGTATACCTTGAAGTTCACATTAAGTATTAGTCATTATTCTGTGGCACGACAAATGAAGCAGAAAATCAATTGCAACTGACAAATTTAATACTCTAAGAAGGTTTTTTTCGGTTGACATATATTAATAATATTTAGATATTGAGGATATAATTAGTTTATTTAACTATAATATTTATTTAAATTATTAATTTGTTAACTATATTTTGGTATTCTCAGTTTCTTATGCTCAAAAGTCCCGAAAAGTAGGCAATAGAAATTTCTTTCCCTCTCATCTTAAATTCATCTTAAACGTAAATATGCGAAAGATTTTAATGTGCATAAAATCCAACCAGCATTTCAATCTTTAACCTTTCTTGTCTGATTATCTAATAAGTTTGCGTAAAAATAATTTATATTTTAACGATTAGTCTTTAAATTATATTTCGATATTCGCAGTTTCGCTAAAAACGTCCCCTAAAGTAGGAAATCGAAAATTCCTATCGAATGAAATTTGTTTGACTTCAATATGCCATCCAAAGAATTTATTTATTTAACATCTTAAATTCTAATTAAGTTTCATTCCCTCTTATCTTAAGTTCATCTTAAAATTAAGTATTGGGTCTTTTTCAAAAATCGATGCATATTCTTTGACTGCCGTTATTTGACTTAATGACGTAGCATTTCAAAGGCACTTTAAAGTCCATTAGACGCATTTTTGAGTGCAAAGGTCAGCGCTAAAGATGTGCTGCATGTTGCATGTGACTTTGGCACGTTAGGGGCTAAGGGGCCAATTAGTGGCGACAAGGTTAAGTCTTAAGCTCAGCTAATGTCGGACTCTCAAGGCCTCTAATTAAAAAAAAACTGAAAGGAAAGAAGAGAAGAGAAGAGAAGAGAACGACTCAACCAGGGCCTGACTACCGTTCTAAGGTAAACAAACTGCGGTTACCAGGCACCCTGTGATTTCTATGCCAAGAGAAAGGAAAATATGCGATGAGCATAACTTAAAAGAAGGGGCACGGATGACCACATAAGGTGTGGTCACGAATGAATTATAAAATTTGTACAAGCTAAGAGGTTTGAAATATAAAGTTAATTTAATTATCTCCAGGATAATTCAACTAAGCTTAAGTTTAGGACACAGTACAATGAGATCATACACTTGACATAAGTAAAAAATAGGTAGTGTCCAAAATTAAGGAAAGACTTGAATAAAAAAACAATTAGATCATATACTTCGCCTTAATTTGAGAGGCAACTAAGATTAAACCAGATTGAATAGTAAACTTGTGATATTAAACGCTGTAAATTTATTTTTTTTTTTAAATTTTTTTTGATTTTTGTTTGTTGAAACAGGGTATATTTTAGTCGATTATCTCCCAACTTGTTACATTTTCACACATTTTAATTTTTTTTGCCGCAATGTGAATGACGGGGCGTGGCCAGCGCCTCATAGCCAAAATTACTGATGTTTATCAGCAGAGTACTTAGAAAGGTAGAGAGAGAGAAGCAGCGTGTAAGCAAGATGGCAATACTAAGCACACACACACACACACCCACACTCTCATACATCTATACATGCAAAGGCAGATGTTAACTTTTGTTTTGGCAACAGCCAAGTTTGAAGTGAGTGTCTGCCCTGTGTGCGTGGCAAACTACCAACAACATTAACAACAACAACAGGAACACTTAGGTATAACACCTACACTCCCCCACCCCCACTCTTTATTAGGTGGGCCTGTCAGGTGCCAGAGAGCAGGAAGTTCTGTTGCTGTCAATCTGTGATATGAAAAGAGAAAAGAAAACAGGTAAATGACACGAAATGTGCTTATAAGCCAAAAAGCAGAGCGTTCTTTCATTCAGTTGCAATTTGGATTTTGAAGTGAATAGTTTTTGGGTGTCATCTCGAAAAACACACACAACACACATGCAAATCACATTAAAAGTGTTGCCAAAGCAAAGTTAAGTGCGTGCCAGCCACAGTGATAATAATAATTATTACGACTTTATTAACTGATTTCCCTCTCCCATTTCCCACTTTCAGTCACGTTCACAAACTGCGGTGCATTTGGTGTCCAGTCGCCAAACGGGCACGGCGACAAATATCCTGAGAGCTCTTCTCGCAGCTGCTGGCAAGGACATCCGCTTGAAGGCAGACGGTGTAAGTGTGACCAACTACGATAATAAGTATATATGAATATATAAATTAGAGCCACAAGTGTTGCCAGAACTGCTGGTAACTGGCCAAGTTATGAGTCTCTGCCAGTCGACAATATTATGCTCAAGTACACTCAAAGCCGGTGCCAGGCGGTGCCAACGTAAACAAAAGTTTAATAAAATAAAAAAATGAAATAAAACAATACAAAAAGCAAACAATAACAGTGGGCACATAAAGCTAACAAATTGCGAAAAATCGATATGCAAAATTCCAAACGTAAATGCATTCAAAACACAAAAAAGGAAAAGAAGGAAAAAGGAAAAAATATATAGAAAGAAACTAAAGCCTAAAAATAATGTCATAGCTGTTGTCTGATTAACTTGCACTGAGCCCGGAAACCCGAAAGAAATCAGACAAAATGCGGAACTATTTGTCGCATCACGTGCTCCGAAATTTCCACAACGCACGCGACGTGCGGCAAGTGCATAAATTTGACTATCCAATAAAAAAATGGAGAAAGAGAAATTGAGGGAGAGAAATTGTATACATTGTATACATAGTGGGGTCGATTGATAGTCTAGACAAAGAGGCTTGGTAAACGGTAAACTTGATTTAAATCAATTAGATAGTAGAACTCACACACACATACACCTATCTACACACACATTTAATGGCACTGTCAGACAAAATTAGCTGGATAAAGTATTTAGCTATCATCTTCTACTCGTATTGGCATTTGAACTGCCGATTTGCCCAACCCACTTCCACTTCCGCTACCATTTGCATTTCCATTTCGATTTCGATACGGCAAAATAGTTGAACCAACAATGACAATAGCACGCACTCTGGGTGCTATTTCCTATAGATAGACTCGGATAGACTCGGTACTCCCAAGTATCAGAGGGCGCTCAACTCGTTGCCAACAACAAACACATAATAATAATGTACAAAAAGGGAGGAAATAAGGAGGAAATAAAAAACCAAAAAAAGGGGGTCACAAGTTGCTCTACAACTTGATTTACTTGCCAGCTGAGCGAAGACAGCACAACGAGGGGAAGGACGAAAAAGGGGAAAAAGGGGGAAGGGCGCTGTTCATGCGCCTTTGCCAGTTCAAAGTTCGCGCGAAAAGTTGCGAACTTGGCTAAAAATAGCAAACATGCAGCCCGTTAACACTTGAGGCATGAATTGGCTAATTGGTTATTTATGATGATGAGTGTGTGGTGTGTGGGAGTGGGAGTGTGTTTAATTATGCCAACTTAAATGAAATTATCTCGCTCTATCTGTTTTAAATAGCGTGGAAAAATCCCATTGCTGCTGTCTGTCGAGTCGGGAAATCAGTCGATGTGTAGAGAACTCTTGGCTGCACAAACGGCGGATCAACTAAAGGTAAGTCTCATTTTTTATAATCCTAACTATAAATAAATACTCACATATGAAAAGTATTATTAGATATGAGGGTGACTTATAGAGAATGCAGTGAAGGAGAGAACATTACGGAAGAGGTAAAAACTACAGTACTGATGCTATCTATCATTACTATTTCCTACTTGATTTCCTTTTCTGATCCTATCTTAAAACTACTTCAGCTTTAGTTTTATCTTAATTCCTAGATTGATTTAGACTGATTTCAGTGCTGTCACTCAAGAATTTGTCAAGGCAACAAATCAAAATGCAAATGAAACTTGTTACAGTTGTCCCAAACTGTGGAAATAAATCAAAGAAATATCACAAATATGCAAATGTCACAGCTGATATGGCAACTCTACGCACCCAACACAACTGTGAAGTGCGGCAACAATGCAATGAGCGAAAGCGTGAAAAGTGCAACAATGCAAATTTGCTGTGACTTTGGCAAAAGTTTCGCTTGCTTTCAATTTGCATGGCAGGACACACAACAGAGTAAAGGGAGTTGAGAAGTAATAGGAGAAGGAGAAGGAGAAGGAGAAGGAGGAGCAGGTGGAACAGAGTCAAGAGCAGAGTGCGTGTTGATCGAATTAACCGAAAGGGGTTAAAGTTAAAGTTAAAGTTAAAGTTCGAGTGAGTTGACTTTGGCCAAGAGCTTAGCACGCAACCAGCCAAGCCGGCTAATAAACTGGGTCAAATGTGTTGCGAAAACGCAGCTAAACATTAAATACGGAGTAGGGCTAAATCTGTAGGGTCTCGAGTGTAGGACAGGGCTAAAGACTTAAGGTTAACCTTGTTGTATGCTTGTTGGATATGATTTGCATTTACGATTATAAAAATACAAATAAATCCAACGCTAAGTATGTTAAAATGCAATTTCCTAATGCTCCACACCTTGTTCCATTTGTTTTTTTATTTTCATGGTCAGGCAACAACGGCCAATGGAGACACGGCCTTGCATTTGGCCGCCAGACGACGGGATGTGGACATGGTCCGAATACTGGTCGACTATGGCACCAATGTGGACACCCAGAACGGCGAGGGGCAGACACCGTTGCACATTGCCGCCGCCGAGGGGGATGAGGCGCTGCTCAAGTACTTTTATGGGGTGCGTGCCTCTGCCTCCATTGCGGATAATCAGGGTGAGTCGGGGGGAGATCAACTTGAAATGCCGTATTACTTTAAGAACTATGGTTGCTGCCCTCGCTAGATCGAACACCGATGCACTTGGCGGCGGAAAATGGACACGCGCATGTTATTGAGATTCTGGCGGACAAATTCAAGGCGAGCATCTTCGAGCGCACCAAGGATGGCAGCACACTGATGCACATTGCATCACTCAATGGCCATGCTGAGTGCGCCACGATGCTCTTCAAGAAGGGTGTCTATCTCCATATGCCTAACAAGGATGGTGCCCGTAGCATTCACACTGCTGCCGAATACGGTCACACTGGCATCATCAACACGTTGTTGCAGAAGGGCGAGAAAGTCGACGTTACCACCAATGTGAGTTGATCAGAGGAAGTGTCGTGGAAGTCATTCCAATTCTCTTCCCTTTTCAGGAGAATTACACAGCTCTCCACATTGCCGTGGAGTCGGCGAAGCCGGCCGTTGTGGAAACCCTTCTCGGCTTTGGCGCCGATGTCCATGTCCGCGGTGGCAAGCTGAGGGAGACGCCTCTGCACATCGCTGCTCGGGTCAAGGACGGCGATCGTTGTGCCCTCATGCTGCTAAAGTCCGGAGCGAGTCCCAATCTGACAACCGATGATTGCCTGACGCCGGTTCACGTGGCCGCGCGTCACGGCAATCTTGCCACAATGATGCAACTGCTGGAGGACGGCGGAGATCCGCTTTACAAGTCAAATGTGAGTCCAACTGAGGGTCACCAATTATGATAATAATAAAATGCAGTTAAGAGATATTTCAATTTATTTAAGTACATTTTAATTAAACTTAGACTAGACTACAGACAGATCACAATAAAGATCTCGGATTGTGAATCAAAGTAAAAACCAACTGTATTCCATACACTAAACGCTTGAAAATTCAAAATTACATTACAATTTCCGATCATTTATTTTGGTTATTGTTTTTAGTTTGCTCACCAGCACGAACAAAATATTAGAGGACACAATGAAAAGATATCATGCTATAATTTTAAGAGGGCAATCAAAAAAATTAACATTTGAGGAATAAGGAGAGTAAAATGAAATCAATTATTTTAGAACCAAAAAGTTTGGACATTAAAATAGTATTTAAAATAAAACTATCCTAAATACCCAAAGAGTGGTTCTAGTTTGTGAGAGTCCACTGCATGACTTTCCTATTTATTTATATTCATTCTCAATCTCTCTCTCTCTTTTCTCTATCTCATTTGCTCTGCAGACTGGCGAGACACCGTTGCACATGGCGTGCAGATCGTGCCACCCGGAGATTGTGCGTCACCTGATCGAGACGGTGAAGGAGAAGCACGGACCGGAGAAGGCGACCACGTATATCAACTCTGTGAACGATGATGGCGCCACGGCGCTGCATTACACTTGCCAAATTACCAAGGAGGAGGTGAAGATACCCGAATCCGATAAGCAGATCGTGCGCATGCTCCTCGAGAATGGAGCGGATGTGACGCTCCAGACGAAGACTGCGTTGGAAACGGCCTTTCACTACTGCGCCGTGGCGGGCAACAACGATGTCCTCATGGAGATGATTTCCCACATGAATCCCACGGACATCCAGAAGGCCATGAATCGCCAGTCGTCGGTGGGATGGACACCGCTGCTGATCGCCTGCCATCGGGGGCACATGGAGCTGGTCAACAATCTTTTAGCGAATCATGCCAGGGTCGATGTCTTCGACACCGAGGGAAGATCGGCCCTCCACCTGGCGGCGGAGCGGGGATTTCTGCACGTCTGCGATGCGCTGCTAACGAACAAGGCCTTCATCAATTCCAAGTCCCGGGTGGGACGCACTGCCCTCCACCTGGCGGCAATGAACGGATTCACGCACCTGGTGAAGTTCCTTATCAAGGATCACAATGCCGTCATTGATATTCTGACGCTGCGCAAACAGACGCCTCTCCACTTGGCGGCTGCCAGTGGACAAATGGAGGTGTGCCAGCTGTTGCTGGAACTGGGCGCCAACATCGATGCGACCGACGATCTGGGCCAGAAGCCCATCCATGTCGCCGCCCAGAACAACTACTCTGAAGTGGCCAAATTGTTCCTGCAGCAGCATCCGTCGCTGGTGAATGCCACCAGCAAGGATGGCAACACCTGTGCCCACATTGCTGCCATGCAGGGCTCCGTCAAGGTGATCGAGGAGCTCATGAAGTTCGATCGATCCGGCGTGATATCGGCTAGAAACAAGTTGACCGATGCCACGCCCCTACAACTGGCCGCCGAGGGCGGACACGCGGACGTGGTCAAGGCTTTGGTCCGGGCCGGCGCCTCCTGCACCGAGGAGAACAAGGCCGGATTCACGGCCGTCCACTTGGCCGCCCAAAACGGACACGGCCAAGTGCTCGATGTGCTCAAGAGCACGAATTCTCTGCGCATCAATAGCAAAAAGTTGGGACTAACTCCTCTCCATGTCGCCGCCTATTACGGCCAGGCGGATACCGTGAGGGAGCTCTTGACCAGCGTCCCGGCCACGGTCAAGTCGGAGACGCCAACGGGCCAGAGTCTGTTCGGCGAACTGGGCACCGAGTCGGGCATGACGCCTCTGCATCTGGCCGCCTTCTCTGGCAACGAGAATGTGGTGCGATTGCTCCTCAACTCGGCGGGTGTTCAAGTGGATGCAGCGACCGTTGAGAACGTAAGTGATAAAGATTCAAATATGATGATCTAATGATCTGACCAAGAAATGCGATATTAACAAGAGGAAGATTTAATTCAATGGTGTCCAAGCTCACACAATCAAACACGAAGTCACAAAACCTTTTACTGCTTTACACGGAAGAAATGAAATGACAGCATACTCGAACTGTCGCATCGTCAGAGTTGGAAAAGTAGAGACAGCATAGTTGCAGTGTATGTTAAAATTCTAGCGTTGCACAGTCTCTGCTCATTGAACGCAGATCAGCGACTGACATCTGCCGAACACATGCCTCGTGAGAGAATAAAAAGCCGAACACTCGCATCGTGAGGGAGCGTGCTATTTATAGAACACAGGTATTCTCTCTCTCTCTATACGTGTGTCGGCTGCGACGCCGGCAGAATTATGAGTTCCTATCACATGTGATAGGCTTTTGGCTGTTTGGACACCACTGATTTAATTACTCATTAGTTTGGTTAAAAATAAATCAAAAAATCGACAACTCGATGTTCGCGGAATCGATTTTTAAGATCTTAAACTCGATAAATTGCCTTTACGATATATCGACAACTCGATTTTTCTTTTGATTTAAAATTCGATTTATTATTTACTTCTTACTTCTTTTAAACTTCCATTAAGCATTAAAGTTCTTAATTCTTCATGAATAGTAATCTCATTTAGTTGGTTAAAAATATAGGTTGGCTTATTCTATTTTAATAAATGCATGAATCCTTCTTTAAACCTTCCCTCTTATAGTCTCCCATCATCGTCTTAATCAGTCATATCATAAAATTTAAATTTGTTTAAAAAAAGTATATTCCTGATTTATCGTGAAGTTTCATAGAGATGAATACCAAAGGGAGTTAAAATTAGTCTTTAACTAATTTTTTTTTTTAAATCTTCTAACACATCTAAGGATATATCCCCTTTGTCAGTTGGCCAAATTCGCTAATAGTCCTTGTGCTTGTCCTTTGCAGGGTTATAATCCGCTCCATTTGGCTTGCTTCGGTGGACACATGTCAGTGGTCGGTTTGCTTCTGAGTCGGTCGGCGGAACTCCTGCAATCCACGGATCGCAATGGCCGCACCGGACTGCACATTGCGGCGATGCACGGCCATTTCCAGATGGTGGAGATCCTGCTCGGCCAGGGCGCGGAGATAAATGCAACCGATCGCAACGGTTGGACGCCACTGCATTGTGCTGCCAAAGCCGGTCACTTGGATGTGGTCAAGCTGCTCTGCGAGGCGGGAGCCTCGCCCAAGTCCGAGACGAACTACGGCTGTGCGGCGATTTGGTTTGCCGCCTCCGAGGGCCACAACGAGGTGCTGAGGTACTTGATGAACAAGGAGCACGATACCTACGGCCTGATGGAGGACAAACGCTTTGTCTACAATCTGATGGTGGTCTCCAAGAATCACAACAACAAGCCAATTCAGGAGTTTGTTTTGGTTTCGCCAGCTCCTGTTGACACGGCAGCCAAGTTATCCAATATTTACATAAATCTCTCGACAAAGGTAAGTGCGATGAGTTTCTGGTTAAGAATTAGTTTACTCTCTGTCTCTGCAGGAGAAGGAACGCGCCAAGGATTTGGTGGCTGCTGGTAAACAGTGCGAGGCAATGGCCACCGAGCTGTTGGCCTTGGCAGCTGGCTCGGACTCGGCCGGAAAGATTCTCCAGGCGACCGATAAGCGGAACGTCGAGTTTCTCGACGTGCTCATCGAGAACGAGCAGAAGGAAGTCATTGCACATACAGTTGTTCAACGATACTTGCAAGTTAGTCTAATACAGATCCATTTATGAAAAGTCTTTAACTAAATTTAATTTATTTACCTATTCGCTTCTGTCTCCGGGATTAGGAACTGTGGCACGGCTCATTGACGTGGGCCTCGTGGAAGATCATGTTGCTGCTGGTTGCGTTTATCGTTTGTCCACCTGTATGGATTGGCTTCACATTCCCGATGGGCCACAAGTTCAACAAGGTGCCCATCATCAAGTTCATGTCCTACCTCACCTCGCACATTTACCTCATGACACACCTGAGCATCGTGGGCATCACGCCCATCTATCCGGTGCTGCGTTTGAGCCTGGTCCCCTACTGGTACGAAATAGGCCTGCTCATTTGGTTGAGCGGTCTACTTTTGTTCGAGTTGACGAATCCGTCCGACAAGTCCGGATTGGGATCGATCAAGGTGCTCGTCCTCCTTTTGGGCATGGCCGGCGTGGGCGTTCATGTGGTCGCCTTTCTCTTCGTCTCCAAGGAGTATTGGCCAACTCTCGTCTACTGTCGCAATCAATGCTTCGCCTTGGCCTTTCTCCTGGCCTGTGTCCAGATACTCGACTTTCTCTCCTTCCATCATCTGTTCGGACCCTGGGCGATTATCATTGGGGATCTCCTCAAGGATCTGGCTCGGTTCCTTGCCGTCCTCGCGATCTTCGTGTTCGGCTTCTCCATGCACATCGTGGCCCTGAATCAATCCTTTGCCAACTGGACGCCCGACGACATTCGCAGCTTCGAGAAGAAGAATCGCAACAAAGGCTACTTCAGTGACGGTAAGTCAAAACGTTTGCTTTGCTTCTGGAACTTTATCCATTCTAACATATCTATCTTAATTATAAAACAATCTTTGGTTTCATACTTTTTTGTTTGTTATTACATATATTTACTATTTGTGTTATTTTTTTTTGGAATGTTTTCGCAACATCCTCGTTTTTAATGTGTCTTGATAAGTATCTGTATCTGCCTTGAATGCAACTTTGTGCTCAATGTTCCACCTACAACTACAACCACAAAATACAACAACAATTGCATGCCGTACAACAACAACAATATCAACAATAACAATTAAAATCCAAACCAAATACTGAACCCCACCTCTCTCTTTGATGTCGTCATGTGCTATTGAACCAATCAAACAACCCTCTGCCTATATCCCGAACTATTTATCCAACCAATTAGAGCTAATACTAATACCGTTTTCTACCCATAATCCCCCTCAAATGCTTCAGATGATATGCCCACCCCACGTCCCCCGCCCGTGGAGAATTATGTCGATAGTCGCTTCAGCGAATTCCGACGTAAACACAAAGATGATCGTAAGTTCCGTAACGTTAACGTAACGCAACCCAACTTAACGCTTCCTTCCTTCGTTCAGCCTTTTTGCATGGGCATTATATAGTATATATATACTATATACTATATATATATTAATCTGCAGGTCGGCTCTCCATTATTTGGGGCACCGACCGAATTGTTCCTTGCCTTCAATGTTGTGTGTAAAATGTTTTTATTGTCATTATCTTATTTTCCAGTTCTATGGAAAAAGCAAATGCAACAAATTCCACACAAACTCGTACTACTACTACTACCGCTACAACAGCAACAACAACTAATAATAATAATAGTTAAAAATATATATCTACCGTTAGCCTTGTTCTTTAAGTTCCTTTCGTTTCGGGGCATGTTTTATCTTGGTCTTGGCCAGCGGATACGTTCTATGTTTTGTGCATTCTTGATGTTGTGGATCAATGTTAATCAAAATAGGTATCATATGCTACATTATTCAATTGCATTATTTTAAATTATTATTAAGATTATTACTTTAATGTTTTTTCAAAATGTCTGCATGCATTTCTTTTTAATTATTATATAAAGTTTTCGTTAATTTTAATAATCTCGAGTTTATAAAAACTTTTCCAACAAAACTAAAAATAGTTAAAAACATACCGCAAGAAATAAGAAACTATTGGCAATAATAAAGAAAATATTAGGTACAGATTAGAGATGGGCACGGGCCTGTGCGGCTTCGGGTCCCGCGGGCCACTTAAAAAATTCCCCGGGCTTCGTGCATGAACATCGAAAAGGGGCTTTTTCGTGCGGGCCCGGGCCTAAGCCAAAAGCCCGGTAGGCCCGAAAAGTCAAGATTTAAAAAATATTTTTTTATCGATTGGTAAAAATATTTCTATAATTTACTGCTATATTATTTACACATCTCTTTTGTCGATATGACACTTATCGATAAGTTTGTCAAATTTAATTTCACGTGTGTTTATAAGTAGAAGAAGGCGACAAAGCGGCGAAATGAATAAGGAAAAAATTAAAATTTGTTTTCTATAGTAATATCGGACCGGGCCCGGGCCGGGCCTTAAAAATTTGTTTCTCTAGTACAAATATAAAATTATAGATAGTATAATTTGAAACGCAAATTCCTTTTAAGTTCAAAATGAAAAATGCAGAATTAATAGAAATATTGTTTAATAAATATTTTAAAATCAAAAATTTCTCTTAAATTTACATACAATAAATAATACTCGTAGATTACAGTTTTTGGATCTTCAATCTAAGCAGAGTTTCTATCAAAAATATAAATATAGGAAATATTATATATATTTTTTAAGTTATGTCGATAAATTCTATTTAACTCCTAATGATTTCTATAAATTTCTCATTTAACTTTCACACATTTGGTTTAAAGTCATGCGCAAAGATGTAAAAAGAAAATCGAAAAATAATTCAATTCAATGCATGTTGATGTTTTGCAAGTCGCAAGCCAATAAAGATCACAATATATATGTATGTGTATAATCCGTATATATATATAATCAGTAATTCATTGTCGCCTGGTTGCCAGGAACATGAAGCTTGTGCCGCCGCTTGCTGCCACCCACAAAAATTCTGCACAAAACGGCGAAACGAATCATATGAAGAGAAACTCGCCATGAAAGATCGAATCGATAATTATGTGTGTTGGCCGATAAAACCTATACAAAGTACTATATATTAGTATCTAATTGAAATGCGATCAGCTGCCTGAAGTGTTGCTCCTGTTGCTTTTGACGTACACCCAATTTGCACACACGCCTGTGCCATATATCCATATGCCAATATTAGTATTAATATCAATATCAATATAACAACATATCCTTATCAATCGTATCAATGCAGCAATCCAAGCAAGCAATTTCTTTCCGCTCACACAGTTAGTTTTGATGTGCCTATTGTTCGTGTTACAATATTTTTGATATATGTACATACATAATCGTTTAAACGTAAGGATATATACGATATTTGTGAAAAAAACTGTGAAAATTCGCTGTTAGGACCCATGACACCATTTCTGGCTTTCGAGCGTTTGTTCTTCGCGGTCTTCGGACAAACGACCACCTTGGACATCAATCCCATGCGACATCTGCGTCCCGAGTGGACCGAGGTCCTGTTCAAATTTGTCTTTGGCATCTATTTGTTAGTGTCTGTGGTTGTACTCATTAACCTGCTAATTGCCATGATGTCGGATACTTATCAACGCATTCAGGTTTGTATTGACAATCGCCACTAATTACACGCTCTCCTCCCCCCTCTCTTTCTCTTCTCTCTTCCCTATTTGATGTTATTTAATTTAATCGTTTTTAATTTTGAACAATTTTAAATCATTTTGTTTTGAAATTGAAACGCTGTGATAACAACCCCGTTGACCGTGTGATACAAAAATTGTTTATCGTAATTTTGGGGTTGACCGATTGGGCCAAATCAACCGCGAATTGATTGGGCGAATTGGCCAACCGACTATGAAATGGGCGTGTGTTATCTTTTTATTTTTCAAATGGAATATTCATCGTGTGTGCTGTCTTCGTATATCATTATTGGGGGTTGATATCTGGATTCGTGGATATTCGGTATTTTATGGTATATCTGGTATGAAACAAATGATATATGTATATGTATGTGAAACGGAAATGGAATCAACGCAGTGCGCATGAATCCGCTTACCTCATTCGAGTTACTCTTCTTCGCCGTGTTTGGCCAGACGCAGACGGAGCAAACGATAGTTGACAGAATCAAAAATTTAGCCGTGCCCACTCAACCCTATTGGGTCGAGTATCTGTTCAAAATTGTGTTTGGCATTTACATGTTGGTATCGGTGGTTGTACTCATTAACCTGCTGATTGCTATGATGTCAGACACCTATCAAAGAATTCAGGTAGTATTGCTAATGGCGCTTCTAATCAAATTCGTTTTATTCAACTTTCTATGCTCGAAATAATAATATTATTATTATTATTATTAATATATATGTGTAAGCTAAGTCTATTATATTGAATGAAATATTGATTAATCTTCAAGTCTTTTTCAGCAATGCGACGAGAACATTTTTTTGCTAAGTTTTAAGCGAATAATATGATAAAAATTATTTAAAAAAGTTTGGAATAGTATTTGAGGTTCAGACTGACGAACAAGAACTGAAAGAAGCAAACAGAGAAACCAAACGAGATAAACAATAGAGGAAGAAATCCAAAGAAAGAAAAATTTAAGAAGTAAAAGAATAGTCAAGTTAATAAAAATTTGAAAAGTGATCGATTGAGTGAGAAACAAAGTAAAAAGTCCAAAAGATCGATATACTGAACTTATTATATGTTTTCTGATGCAAAAATTAAATGGATGAAAGCATAGAAATTATTTAAACGGGTTGCATTTTCTCAACTCGCTTCTCTCCGATACAAAGTTGTAAATCCTTAACCTGAATACTTCTAATATATATTATATTTTTGGCTAAATGAATAATGGCATTTTTGTAGATCCATCAACTGCCCAGACTTGCATCTTCCAGGTTTTTTCAAGGAAAACTAAAAGCAAACAACTGAAATTGTAGCTGTATCTGTGAGATACACTTTCGTCTAGTAAAATGTATCTTGCAGATAGAACCACTGGCTTATAGATTAGATACAATTAGTGTGTGCTCTAGCTTTAGATACTAATTAGTGAAAAGTGCGTAGCTTGTGTGACCAGTGCTGAGCAATTTAGCAATATGCCAACGCCAGTGTTGGCAAATGCATGCTTTACAAATTACCGCTGCATGTTTCTGTGTCTATGTCTTAAGTCTAATAGTACCATAAACTGAAATATACCAATAAAGGCGTAAGGTTTTGTATAGCAATTTCTCCGGAGAATTTTACTGATAGATATATGTGTGTAGTATATATATCTTTCCCGGCAAGAAATTGTTAAGCAAAACAAACGTTTACATTTGCATATTTCCCTTATTGAAAATCCTTTTTTGCAGCGTGCTTAAGTTAAAATTAAAAGTATAAAAAAGACAATGAATTTTAAATTGAAAAATGCTTAAAATGACTCATCATGAAACTCATTTGTGTAATTGTGTTCTTGTTTCTATTCTATTCATGTCTCATCCATATGCTCGCATATCACTCCAATAATAATCATGATATCAATGCAATTAATTGCAATGCCTATGAAAACCTATGAAATACTAGGCGCAATCCGACATCGAATGGAAATTTGGTTTATCCAAGCTTATACGCAATATGCATCGCACCACAACAGCGCCATCGCCGCTTAATTTAGTTACCACCTGGTTTATGTGGATCGTCGAGAAGGTCAAGGTAAAAGAAAAAGAACATTATAAATACAAAGAAAAAATATATATACATATGGAATCAGAACTCGTGAAGTTGCTGACCTTTTCTGCAAACCATTTAAAGCAATTTGGCAACAACTGCAAATGGAAAATGAAAGACACATTTTGATTTTCAACGTCAAAGGAATGCTTTAAGTGTGTTGCCCTGTTTATCATGCACCGTGGCACCCTGTGTTATATATTCGAATATGTACATGCACATTTGGTCACACTGTTTCAATATTGGTTCTCCTGGTTTCTTGAGTTGCTTTCAATGTTTAATCGTGTGTCTCTTGTATGTCTCTGTACGTCTCGTCTCTCACGTGTCCCGTCTCTCTCTAATGAACGCCTTGACATAACTCGCACTTGCCACAGGCACGCATGAAGAAAAAGAAGCGTCCAAGTCTGGTACAGATGATGGGGATACGTCAGGCCAGTCCAAGGACCAAGGCTGGCGCCAAATGGCTATCGAAGATCAAGAAAGGTGAGCAATGTATGTATCGCAGTTCTACGAGTAAGTCCCCCTTCCTCTTTCACCCTCACCCCAGTCAACTCTGAGCCCGCCAAGTTGCCAACTAAGAGTTTTTGTAGCTACAAGCGACCATCTCTCTCTCAATCTCTCTCTCACTCTCTTTTTTGCCAACTACAGCTATCTATTGAATCTCAACTCTACTCTACTTTAACTTTCTTATCTCAACAATTGGCGATCTCTAGCTCAAAATTTCTTTCTCAACTTAACTTCCTTTTATTTCCATTGATCAAATATAACTAATAGTATTTATTTTGATCTCTCAGACTCGGTGGCCCTCTCTCAGGTGCATTTGTCGCCTCTTGGCTCTCAGGCCAGTTTCTCGGCGGCGAATCAGAATCGCATTGAGAATGTCGCCGACTGGGAGGCGATTGCCAAGAAATACCGAGCACTCGTCGGCGACGAGGAGGGAGGATCCCTCAAGGACTCGGATGCGGAGAGCGGCTCGCAGGAGGGCAGCGGTGGACCACAAGCTCCGGCTCAGGTGGGAAAAGCGGTCAATAGAGCTAATTTAGAGAACGCCTTCAATAATTAGAGATTCTTATTATTCCATAAGTCACTTTAGGCATTTGCTTTTACTAAACGTGTTTCGATTGCAGGTCTAAGCTTCAAGATCATCTCTCTCTGCTACTCTACTACTTCCTCTACTACTTCTACTCTATCAATACTTCCCCTCTATATTCTTCCCCAAATACCATCTAAACTCTCCCATCTCGACTGTCTTGTCTCTTCTGTACTCAAGCTCTATTCTCTAAGTAAATTTAATTCTAAGCTGCACACTTGGGAACTTAATCTAAGCCTCACTTAATCTTAACTAATTTAGCTAGAATATTACAATTGTTTTTGGTAATTTGTAAGCCTAAGCTCTATGATTTTCAGTTTTATGAAGATATATTTTGTTAAAGAACAAAACATTTTTGATAAGAAGTTCCATCCAAAAAGACAACAAACAACAAAAAAAAACAAGTTTTCCATAAATTAATTAAGTTTTTTAAATCATTTTTGGACTCCGTCATCCAATTTGCTAACCTTTTAATAAGAATTCTCCTAGCATTTGAATATTTTATAATTAAGCTAAACTCCATAATATTGACTATATTGATGATAATAATATTAGCATTATTTTTACTCTTACTTGTTAGTTAGTAAGTTTTTAGCTTTAGCTTTCACTTAACTAAATTTTTTCCTTTTGATTTGTATGACAAATTTTGAAAGTTTTTTTTATGAAAAGATTGTGAAAATGAACTAGTTATTTTTGAAATTCTCAGTGTAATATTTTTTTTATTAACTTAATCCATTTTGTTTTGAAACAAATTTACGCCTTGAATTTGTTATATGTACTTATATGTAAATAAATAGTAATCTTTGAAAAAATAAGACATAAACAAGCCAGTTTGTAATTTTTGAGTATTTTACTTAATAAAATGTAAATTTTGAAATTATCTATAGAAATGTTTAGGAATATTTCGCACAGTGCAGTTTGTACTGCTATCTCTCTTACGTAGTTAAAATGCAGAACAAGTTTTTATGTTTGTCCTGCTCTTGTTTGGTTGTTGTCTTAGCTGTGTCTTAGTTCCTGTTACTGCCGCCAGATGCCATTCTACATGGCGCCATCTATGGTAAGACATTGAAAACTTAGTGAACAGCATTTCTATCGCAAATATGTTCACTGAGTGTAACAATGTCTTTCATTTATTTATTTTTAATTATTTATTATTCTTCAAAAAAGACTAGTTAAAATCTGTTAGGAGGTTTATGAAAGTATCTAAAATTGTTATTTATATTAATTGGAAATTTCTCTGATTTGGCAATTTTTCATTCCAACAAGCATTAAATCATTAAACTTTTTTTCCACTTCAAAGAAATTATGGAAATAGCAATCAGTTGAAGACAAATGACTTGGATCCGGATAAAGCTACGTAATATGTGCTAGCTCGTTGTAACATAATTAAATATTATCTTAGAGTGAACTTTGTTGATTTCCGATTGGAATTATTGAAATTGCAAGTAATCAACAACTTTGGCAATTACTTCAACTGACACACACACACATGTCGCATACTCAAATTGACCAAGGTGTTGAACTGGTCAAGTGTATTTTAATTTGGCTTTAACTGCAGCAAAAGCAACAACAACAATTGCAGGTGTCACATTTTGGTTGCAAAGTGTTGAAAATTGCAACTGGTCGGGAAACTGGTCAAATTGTTGTTGTTGTATTTTATTATAGATAATTGCCTTTTGCTGCTGTCACTTGATTGTTGAATGTTGACATTGTTGTTGTTGTCATTGTCGGTGTCGTTGTTGCTGTTAGCTTGTGATATCTTTAGCCCGATAAGCTAAACAAGTTGCCAAGGTTTATGACCACAAGCTTGTCAAATATTGTTACAATTAGGCAGTTAATAAATTTCGTTGCTGAGTTTCAATGATTTGTTCGGCTTGTGTGTGTGGTCGAAACAGGTTAAATGATTAATGCCAAAACAGCATCTTGGCCGCTTTCCACTTGGCTACTGGAAAAACTAACGATCGCCGAGATGGTAGAGATCGTAGCTGAGACAGCTGCATGTTAACTGCAAATAAATTCAAATTCAATAAACTCAATGCAAATGAATGAAATTCGTTGTCTATCATTCATCAAAAGGCCAGGCCAACAGCAGACAGTGTGTGTGTGTTGTGCTTGCACAGCAGGTGACATTTCCAGACCAGGAAAAGGAATCAAAATAAATTATTAAAAAACAAGAAGAGAGAAACAAAATAAAGTGAACACACACCCAGATGAACAAGACATGGAACACGACAGGAAAACAAGTTGTAGTTAGTGGAGTTTGTGTTTGATATAGTACAAAACACTTTTTCATATCGAAATTTGTGATATGTTTTGATTAATGGCAAGCGACACAAACACTTAATTTGACGCCGAGTCGAGTCGAGTCTCTTGGCGCAGGCGCCTTCAGTTCAGTTAAAAACGGCAGCAAAAATCCAACTGAACTGAAATGATCTGGTAGAGAATCAACAGCGAGATAGAGAGAGGGAGAAAGAGAGAGAGAGATAGAGAGAGAAAACAAAATTAAGCATAATCTCGAGCAAGATTAATTATTGTAATCACATCAACAGCAGTGGGCCCCAGAGACACCACTGAGATCAGCAAAAAGTAAAGAAAGAAAAATAAGTAAAGAAGAAAAACAAAAATGATCAATGATCATCAAAAACTGAGCGTTCGAAAAAATTGTCTGTTGATTTTTATAGTGTGGTCTGTACATATACCCATATATATAGAGGGTATTGAGGGTATGGGTTACACATTTCATTGGCTAATCAAGATGCTAATTTGAAGAAGATTAATTTGTGTTCGACTTTGCAGAGCTTGTGAGTTGCGAGCTTGTCTGTCTGTCTGTCTGTCTGTCTGTCCGTCTGTGAATCTGTCCTTCTGTCCCTCTGTCTGCCAGGCTGCGAGGCATAGCCAATGAGCAGATTCACAGAGATTATAATCTGATATTTCATGTTAAGAGCAGGAGAAACAGAAACAGAAATATGAAAACTTCGTTTATTATTAATACACTCCCCACTTGATGTCATAGCTCTTCGTATGTATTTCATTAAATACTTAGCATAGGATACACACAGTTTTTCGTACATCTATAGATCTCTTGTTGTTGTCGTTGTTCCTGTTGTGGTTGTTGTTGTTGTTGCTCAAGTGACACGCAGATTAATTGAAATTTTATGAGTAGCGCAGACGTAAACAATCAGCGAGACCACCTTTTGCCAGCCCCTGAGGTCATAAGAGCCTGTCTACAGTCCTCAGTCTTCTCCTTCTCTCTTCTCTCTTCTTTTTTCCGTCTTCAGTGTCCAGTCTCCAGTCTTCTTCAGTCTCTTGTGCTGTAGCTGGAAATCTGTGACTGTCGTTGCAGTTATAGCTGTTGCTCCTGGCACCCAGACTATGAAAAATGGCCTACAAACTGGTCACAGTGGGTACAAAATGGAATAAACTAGATATAAACTGATCGTATAATGATGCTTAGATTCATTTAACTTATTTACAATACAGACAATTAAACTAAGACCAAAATTAACAAAGTTAATAGACCCCTGTACTTTTTTTAAGTACGGGGTCTAAAAAGTAAGAGATTAAATAAATTTAAAGTTAATGACGAAGACTGAAAAATAGTTAGTTAAGTTAAGCCTGGGGTAAGCAAGAAATTATTCATGCAGTTAGTGTGCAAAATTAGAATAATGGTATCGATATTTCCAATTTAAAATTAATAAATAATTCTATTTCATCATTAAAAATAAAGATCCCTTCATTTACATCTTTCGTCAATTAATCACTAAAGACTATTTGATATTTAAATTTATGCACACTATGGTCACTTGTTTTTAAATATATTTTAACTTAAGCTATTTTCAATCACAATCCCGAGTCCCTTACAATTTTCAGATATTTTCATTTCTACCTCCATCTAAAATCTCTTTTCCTTAAATCTTACTTATCATAAATGCTTTCCATGGTCACTTTATTTATATGCAGTTCTAGTAGATATACCACTGTATCCTCCACACTAATTGATAGACTGTGAAATTATTTGGCAATGGTAAGAAAGTGAGCCTGAGTGAGGAACTCCTGTGTTGGCCAAGTTGGTGTCGGTCATCAAGCTACAATATCTTATGGTCGGCTCATTGTTTGTGCCTTTCTCGGTCTTCACTTGGCCGCTGGCAACACGTCGAAATTCGAAGGGGGGAAACGGGCAAAGGGCACACCCGAAACAGACTAAGTGAAAAGTGTTAAAAAGTGCGACTTGGCTGAGCTTCAACTTCAGCTATGGCAAATTTAAAGACAAATGAGACGGCATCAACGGAACGGCATTTTTGACATTTGCAAAATTTGAAATGTCAGGCAAAGCCAAGCGAAGCTCTTGACGAAGGTTCCAATTTCCAGTTTCCAGGTTCCAGTTCCAGCTAGTCACTTAACTGGGTGGGCTACGACTTGGAGACTGAGCTGAAGTTGGAACTCAAGTCGTAGTACTAAATAAATGTTACGGTTAGTCTCGAATAAGTTGCGGGCCTTTAAATGAAATCTCAGGTGAAAGGTTATTAATTTACCAAATGAAACTGGGTCGTTGTTGTTGTTGTGTTATATGTGTGTGTGTAGATTGTTGTTGTTGTTGTTGCTGGTTTTTGGCATGGCTCATTTGGTTTTATGTTGATCTGAGTAGGGGCAGACCGAAATGATGACAAATGAAATGACACTGACAGACGTTGAAATGAAAGCGGATGCGAAGACACAAAGCTTTCCTTCAACATTTCATAAGGTTGTCCAACACATCTAGATCGTATGGAAGGTCCAAATTCAGAATGCTGAATAGGTGTAAAACAGCAAAAAAGGAAAACTGTTAAAACTGACACATGACCTCATTTGGAAAATTCCATCTTTAAAAGTGGATTTAATTTAATGCAATATTCTAAATCTTTGTCTTAAACAGTTGCTCCCAAAAATTAAAGATTAGTTGTTAAATAAATAGTATTAATTAGACAGATATTCAGAGTACTCGTATTTTACAAGTATACATATTCACTTGTTCAAATACTCATAACACATGAATGTTATGAGTACCTTTTGTTTAGTCACTCGTAATTAAATGCTTTAATCGGCAGTTGAAAAATCTCGATTGTTATACAGAAACTGTTGGCAATTTGCGTTGTAACTTATGGCCAACATCAGTGGCACAATTAAAATCATTTAGAGGCCAATTAAATTTCGTTAGCAGCATTAAAAATGGCCAAAATGATAGCCCGAGTCACATGAGAACAATTGCGTAATCGGAGCAGGAACATGGCTAAGCGAAAGAGAGAGAAAGAGAGAGAGAGAGAGAGGAAGAGAAAACCATTTGCAGATGCAGTCGACAATTAAAATCACGAAAATGGCTGTTGATGTTGCGTTGTCCAGTTGTCCTGTTCCCATTCCGAGTTAAATTCCCAGCTCCAGCTCTGTCTCCCATCTCCCAGCTCCAACTCCATCTCCATCAGAGTGCGTGTGCGTGCTGTATGGTGATTTGGCTTAAATTGGTCACATTCTATGTGGAACTGTGTCCGATTCTGGCTCTGACTCCGACTCCGACTCCGACTACGACTCTGTAGCAGCTGGCCATTAGAGCCAGAGTCGAGTCCAGTCGAGTCCCCAATGCATGGGAATTTCAATTAGACATTTCTCTGGGATGCTGCCTAGAGTGAAATTTTCCCACCACTTCACCAATTACGACCACTTGCTGAAGCATTTTGCCAGCGCGTTGATTTCATCTGCTTGCCAAATAAAATATAAATTCACAAAAAAAAATATCGAAAGAAATTACACATTGGCATCCGTGTGCCGCCTACGTGTTGAATATGTTCATTATGCCGTTGGGAAATGCTCATAATGAAGTTCGGTTCGGTTAGGTGGCACCATTCAATTTTATACAAATTTGCTACTCTTTCTCCCAAGTTGCAAGTTGCAAGTTGCAGCTTTCACAGCTTCTGCAGTAGACACAACTCTTGGCTAGCTGCTTATTATAATTTTGTATTTTTTTTCTTTTTGTATCTTTTTTTGACCAAGCTCAGCTAGCTGAGCTACCATTATTGAGAAGCTGCATTTTTTACGCCTCCAAATCGAATGATTTGCGCATAAGTTATGGTCACAGTTACTTAACGTATTTTCGGTTTGTCGTGCGTGATGAATTTCCCTCGCTTACCGTTACTGCAAATGGACATGGACATTGAGATGGACATGGAGATGGAAATGGAAAATGGCCACGGCTTGTTGTGCTACCAACTAAGCGCTAAGGCTGCGTCCGTAGCCACATCGAATAGGACTGAATATGGCTTAGGGCTAAGGCTAAAACAGTTGCCCTTCGTTCAAGCCACAACAAACCAATATCCAAACCAAGTCGAGGCATTGCAACCACCCTCGGTTAGCTAAGCAAATTTCACACTTTAAGCCAACTGGCTGAAAGAAATATGAAAAACAACCGCAGATCTTAACAACCCAAAAGCAATAATAACTTTGGATTCAACAGGAACTTTTTATTTAGCGAAGCATTTCCACTCTATCCAAAAGGAAAATTGATAAGAACTTAATTTACTTTGCTTTATCTAGTTTAATTTGTAATTAAATGGTGCTTTTAAAATTTATTTTGAGTGTTTTAGAATTTGTATATTTTAGATGCCGTTTTAACCATAAGCAAAGTTCTTTTTCTTACATATTGAAAAGAATTTCGTCAAGCTTATTTTTGCATTAAGTTCCTAACTTCAAAATAAATTACGAGATTTGCGGTCAAATTAATGCATTTATTTTTTATAAATCTTTTCTTTTAATTATTAAAATGTATTAACATATCGAAATAGAGTTTGAAACAAAAGTTCAATTTAATTTACATTTTATTGTAAAAAATATACAGAGGCTCCAATTAAAAATCCATACTTTCTCACATTTTTGTAAACACTATAATCCGTCAAGTCTTTCTTCTAAAACGGCTGCTTCTTTGAAATGATCTTTTATTAAAGCTTTTAAATGATTATGATATTTAGTTGAAATGCGCGTGAGAAGCCATTTTTAGCTGCTTGGTTGTCTTCAGAGCTGAGTATTTTATTGAGTTCATTTTGAAATCTCTGGAATACCCTTACTTGCAATTGCTAAACACTCAACGCCAGCAAAGTCCTCAACTTGGTCTTCAGCTTCATCCTCGTCGTCGTCGTCGTCGTCGTCGTCGTCGTCGTCTTTTATTCTCTTTGATCTTGTAGCGCCGATCAAATCGATCAAATGTAATTTTCGCAGCACGAACGTGCGGCATGGCTAAAAAAGCGCCAAGTGCTGTGCCCTGTTTGACTTGTTGTTATTGTTGTAGCAAAGTACATTTACACCAATTGCACTGATCGATCTGGGTGTAAGTTATATGCCACAGCAGTGTCGGAGGCGGCAGCCAAGGCAGCAACCACAGCAGCAGCAGCAGCAACCACAGCAACAACTGGAACCACAGCAGCCACAGTCGCAGCCGCCTTGGGACCGTGCCAAATTCTTAATAGTTCCGAGCTTACTATGAGAGCACACACACCAAACTCACACACACACACACACACACACGAGCCTACACTCACAGAAGAGAACTCGCAACGAGTGTAAGCAATAAGAAGAATAAGAAAGGGAGAACCACCACACACAGCACCACTGACCCACCACTGCACTATGGTATAAGTGTTCGATATTTTCGCATTAATTCAAATATTTCTTTGTTCAGTATCTTAAAATTCTTTATATTTTCCAAATCTATAAACTTCAAAGCAAACAAAAATACTATTTTATATTTCTTGAGACTACCCTTAATATTTGAAGCTCGCTTAAAGTCGGATTGAAAGTTGTCAGATGAACTGAAAAGTGCGGGAGAAAAATTTGCAACTTTCAATGCAAAATGTGTTTGTTTTGTAAACATTACAGAAAAGTGTAAATATGGATAATGTTGATAAAGGTATTCAAAATACGCTGTTAGTGGAGGTTTTTTAGTATTTGCGTTTTATTGTGCAATTTTCCAATGTAATGTTCGTGTGTATTTTTGGCTGAAAACTAAGAAATGTGTTCCTGTTCTGTTAAGCTTTACATTAGAATATAGTAAAGTATCAGCAGAAAGGTTAATAAAAATTCATCTAGAATCAGATGTTAATGATACTTTTTGCCTGTTTTGCCCCTTTGTGTGAAAAATCACATGATGCAGGTGTGAGATTTTGCTCAAAAATCGTATTTTTCTCAGAGTCAGATGAGAAGGGGGGTGAAGACACGGTCAAATTAAAAAACAAAAGAAATTGTGTATTCTTCATAAATGATATATAAAAATATATAAATTCTTCTTTAGTATAGCTAAGATTAATGCAAAATTTTAAACAACAAATAAATAGCTATTTTAAATAAATATTTTAGACTTTGTTTTCATAGTCTGATGGAGAGGGGAGGGTAAAGGCGTGGTAGAATTCCAACAAAGCAATTTTAAATTCTAGATTAGTCTAGCTAAGGTTCACGCCAAATTTCTAGTCCCTATCTCTAAATTTAGAGTTTATGCTAAAATTGCTTGTTTTTTTTACCACAGTGCACTGGACATGATAAAAGCGTTTTGTGGCTTAGAGTCTCACTCTGTGGCGGTTTCGCTATAATTAAGGACTTTGGTGTAATTTGTACACCTATTTAGGATCGCGTTGATTACAGGCCGGCGTTTTATTGCTTTTGACACCTAAAGGGAACCTGGCCAAAAAGCTGCCCAACCGGACTGAAGATCTTGAGATCAAAAGACCATTTGGAAGCTGTGCGAATGCACTCAAGCAGAGGAAGAGAAGAGAGAAAGAGAGAGAGAGAGGGACTGAGACACTTGTGGCTTGCGCATCTCTCGATCTCAATCTCAGATCTTGGGAGAACTTTGCCTCAGTTGAAGTGGATTTATTGGCTGACGTGAGTATTTAGTGTTGACGGCATAGAACAAAAGAATTCACGGCAGCCGCTTCTCGGCGGTCACCCGCGCCTCAGGCTCTAAGACACACACACCCAGAGACACACACACACACACATACACAAACACACAAATCGCGCACAACACCTGGCTATCTATTCATTCATCCGTCCTTCCCAAACTGCAGCCTCACATGAAGCTTCTGCTGAAGAGAGATGAATTCAACTGGTTGCCTCCTGCATTGGATTCGCTCATTGACCGCTGATCGACAAATCTTTGGTAAGAAATTCTTAGGGTTTAGAGATGACAGAGCAGTCGGAATAGACAAGGCGCCAATAAATAAAAGGAGAGGCTAAATGCAAAAGATAATTTATTTCATAATCAAATAAAATACAAAAAAAAAAAAATATACAAATAGAAATAGGACGTAGAAATGGAAGTGTGTTAACTATAGAAATACATACATCTTATTTTAAGACAATCTTTAATGTTACAAAATATTATGCTTTAGCTATGAGACTAAAAAGTAGTAAATTTCCACAAATAATTTAATAAATTAGTAGAATGCACCTGAATAGAAGATTATAATTCTGTTTAGGTAATGAAAATTTTCAGATATGGATTTAAATTCAGATAAAATTAGATTTCTTCCCTTCCTCCCTTTTTCGCTCTCTCTTTGTTAATTAATGCTCGTAATGTCAAATGCAACTAAATAATTATTTGTTTGAATTAAAATATTCAAAAATAAAATTGAAATCGCAAATTCGAGGCAAACAGTTGGAAAATGTTGTCATTAACACGACTCGGTCGAATGGCATTAAATAATGGCCATAATTCATTAACAGCGTTTAGACGGCCAGACAGAGAATAATAATAGCAACAACAACAAAAACAACAAAACAAAAGCAACAACAAGAATAATAATACCAACATTAGATTGTCGAGTCTAACAAATTGCATAAAATTATATCATAAATAAGTTGTCAGCAGTTTGCCAAATATGAGAGGCAGCTCGACTTAATCGACAGCAATTAGTTGCTCGTGGGCAATTCTGACACAGAATTCGCATACAAATTACATATATTGAACAAATATATCGAATGGTCTCTCGATTTAGCGATGGTTATCGGCGTGAAAAACAATCGACTGAGTGTTGAAGGGGCCAAGTAGACGGAGGGGCAAGAAATTTCATTGAAAGCTTTTGTCAACGCTCGTTGGGGGCGTTAATTCCACGAATTTGACTGCACATTTTGTAGCATCCAGACACCTACACATACATACATGAACAAAGAGACTGGAAGACTCTCTTCCAGCGAATTGAGCTCCACTCTGTGTTGTGTTGTTTTTTGTTGCAGTTGCAACTCGCGACCAGTCGCAACGGGTGGGCGTCGATTTTGACACTTGAATGTTGGCTTAAAAAATTGCGGATATGTCACACGATTTTATGGCTATATATAGTGAAGACGAAGAAGCAGAGCAAAACATGCCGTGGGGCAACTGTTAAATCATTCTTATATAAATGTTGCAAATCGCAACAGGATTCACTGTGGCATGACACTGTGCTGCCACATGCCTCATGCCACATGCCACATGCCACAGGCAGCTCTCCACTTGAGAACTGGACATTCCAGCTGCTCACTTACGATGATTTCACACCTCGGGGAGTCCTCCCTCTCCGGCTAATCGAACCCGACTCACTTGGCCCGTATGAGTACCCACACTGACACTCACACACAGCCTTTGGGGGGCATTAAATATGATGGTTACATTCTTCCTCCCTCCTTTCTCTCCAATGTCATCTCTAAGGCGCTTTAACTGGTCTTGGGGCCAGCAGCTCGTCATTTGGTTAGTTAGTTAGTCAGTTAGTTGGGAGTAGTCCAGATTAACGCTTTTATTGGCCAAATGCACAAATCGCATGACAAGTGCACATCGCAATAGCTGACAATAAGAATGTGGCCAACTGTGATGGCTAAAAGTATTATGGTCTATTAAAAGGCAAAAGCAGTTGAAATATTTGCATAAGTGTTGGCTCATTGCATTGGCATTGAGCTGCCGATGGTAAGAACAATCCATTTCAAAATTATTAATGCAATTATCTGTAAAGAGTTGACAAGAGAGAGAATAAAGATGTGACTTGAAATAACTCGTGGACATTTTTCCTGACTTCCTTGGCAGCTCAATGAAATAAATAAAAAATTATTACTTTCTTCTATTTATTTTTAAAGATCTTTACGATTGATCTGTCATTTTAACATTTATATTAATTAAAATTGTCATTCTGAGGTACGCGATTCTTACCGGGAAAGATTCTTTAAGATTCTTTGTTGTCTTGCCTCTTTCGCGTGTTAATTGCAGTTCAGATTTGGTAAGAGTGCAATTGGCAGTTGCGTTAATTGGCCTTCAGCTCAGTCTGGAAATAAACGAGAAATCGGACGTGTAAAACAGAGTTATCAATGTTGTTGACCGCAAATCAACCGCCAACTACAAGGCATAATTTAAATTTGCAAATGAAGTTTTATGCAAAGGCCTTGAAGTTGGTGCTGCACAGCCTCCCCTTGCCTCTCTCTGTCTCTGTCCCTCTGTCCACCTCTCGCTCTCTCTCTGTCTCTCTCTCGCTTTGTCTCTGTGCAACACTTCAATCAAAACACAATTTGCTCAAGAAAAGAAACCTGTACACGCTTGGCGGCAAATGGCAAAGGCAATCGCAGCAACTTCCTCATACCTGTTGCTACCCTTTTCCCTATCTTCCGACCCCCTTCTGCTACCCCTCTTTCTGGCTCTCTCGCCCTTGGCTGGGCCATATTCAGGGCCATCTTCACGTCGGCGACGGCATCCTTTGAGCCTTTTGCCAAATTACCGCGCATTTAATTTTAACTTTGATGTTGCATGCGGCAAACATTTTCTGTGTGTGTGTGTGTGACTGTGTGTGTGTGTGACTGAAATGGCGATAACTCGCAACTGAACCGAAGGCAACTCAATAGCTCACCCAATTTTGATAACTCCAACTAAAAACTGTTTTGCATGTAAATTCGGATTTGACTTTTCACTTTATTTTTATAGCCTCAGTTTGCGTTACATTTGCGCATAATTAGTAAGATTCGGGTGGGGGTGGGGGTATTAACTCTATTATTAATCGAAATGACCTGAATGGAAATCCACTCACGCGTCGGACTGTCATTGTCATTGATTTGGAAAAGAGACTGACGAACAGATGAGAGAGAGAGAGAGACAGAGTTGTAGTCGCTTTGCATTTGATATCAGTTAGGGCTTAAAGGGGCAGGCGGCTAGACGACTGACCATTTGGCTAACAAAGTTCAATTGTTTGGATTTCTGTCGAATGTGTGGGCCCATCGAATTTATGGGCATTTTCATTGGTGTTTTGTGACGTCTAATACAAAAAAGCCAACGGCCAAAATTACATTTTGCCGCTCGTCAATTTGTCTGAAAAGTCGTCATCATTGTCCATGTTTGTGTGTGTGTGTATGTGTGTGTGTTAGCTGTTTGTTGGCAACGTTGCCATTGTCGTTGTTGTCGTTGTGGTTGCCATTGCCGCTTTGCCGTTGACAACATGTTGTTGGCGCATTTCGAGCGGCATTATGATAATTTTATGGCAAATCATTTTGTTTACAACGCCTCGCTTCCTCGCTCAGGTGGGTCAGGTGGGGCAGGTGGGGCAGGTGTGTGGGCCATGTCGCTGTGTAGGCGTTGTGGGCGTGTCGCAAAGTTTACACAAAATGCTGTGAATGATTATCGATTTTACATGGCAAATTGCAGACAATATTTGTTAATAGACACGAACCAACTCAACATGCAAATAGCCACAAAGGTGCAACAAATTCGTGGATAATTTGCTTCCTATGCACTTTAATTTATCGAAATTTACAAACATAACTTTTAACATAATTATTATTGTAAGGATTTTAAGGATACTTCTCGCTGTATAATGCATTTTACTAAAAACTTGCTTAATATAATTAATTTACATTTCAATGGCAATTTTTAGGTATTCTGCCTCAAATGATGTTCATGGCATTTTGTACTACCAATATAAGTATTAACAAACAAATAAAATGTAAAAAGTTGCTTTACATATAGTTTTTACAATATTTATTTTTTCTTTTCAATAATGTAACTGATTTGCATTTAATTAGTATCTATTTTAGTCAGAGTTTTGCTTTGTTTCTTAGAACAGTCTTTAGTCTCAGAACTTTCAAAAGCCGTCGGTTGATGCGCAATGCGAAAGATTTGCTTAACTGAAAGCCACTCACAAGTCTTAGCTGGGGAATCCTCAGAAAACCGGCCCCTCAGAGCCAAGAAGGCAAAGTAGGCAGTGCCATAAAAAATACAGTCAGAAGAAGAGTACAAATAGACCGCTTACTTCTGGACTGGTCTGGTCTGGTTCGTTGGTGGTCAAGGGGTATATGGGGGCTCTGTGGGGCGGCGAGGGGAGACTGTGGACTGGTCCAACACTTTAGTTTTTGGAACGAGCGCTAAAGAGCTGCTGATGCCTCTGCTGATGCCAAGTGAAGAGCCAACAGCAAACCAGTTTACTTAAATACCAAACGAGTTAACAGCAAACCACATTGCAACAACCACAACAACAACAATGATCACATTTGGCCAGTTGAACGAATCAGTGCCAATGAGGCTAAAAGGCTGGCACTAAGTGGAGTTGGAGGAGCCAAGTAACGCCTACTCTGAGTGGGCCTATGAGAAAATGGCTGTAATGTGCTGTCCCTCCCTCTCCCTCTCTCCCTCTATCCCTCTCTCTCTTGCTCAATTAAATTACTCACTTTAACCGTTATAGATAACAACAAAATGTCGTATCAATTTTCATGTGTGTGCAATTAATTTTACTTGAATTTCCAACAACTTTAAATGAGATTATCTCAAGTGAAAAGAAGGGAAAACAGGAAAATGATGCGTGTGGTTTTTCACACATTTCTCTTTCGAGCGGATTTTCTTTCACTTCACGCCTTGCACGCTGACTTGCGTAGGCGTAGGCGTTGGGGGCGTGTCCTTGCGTCATTCTCCAACAATTTCGTATGCTTCTCCAGCGTCTGAGCTGATCTGCAGGATCCCTGCGGATCCCAATGCAATTGGAAATGGATGGAAATGGAACTTTCTTTAACAGAAATTAAGCACGCTTTATGCTCAATTTTTTACCAACTCAACTGCACGCATTTCAAATGTAAAATGATGCCGCATGTGTCTCGGCTTGGCAATGCTAATGTATCTGTATCTGAGCACATGAGTATCTGCATCTGTAACTGTAGCTGTAGCTGTGTTGCTTGTTGAGCGTAAGATCGATTTTGGCCTGCCTTTCAGTTTGGCATCACATTCGTGAGGCATCATTATGTGTGGCATGTTTTTGTGTTTGTGGCATTTTTAATCCCTTGAACAAATATGAAATTATCCGAGCTGTCATAAGTACAAAACTGTGAGAGGGAGATGGAGTGTGAGAGCGAAAGAGAGCGCGAAATATTATGATTAGTTGAACTGATTTCTCTTTTCAGTTTTTCATGGTATTTATAATGAACAAATCAGCTGGAATTTTGAATGTATGGGAAAGACTTAAGGTTAATGTTTAAGCAAGCTATTTCTTTTTATATATTAGATAATTATTGTTCATCAAATTTAATGGAGACTTCTTAATACTTAATTTTTAATTTTACTTTTTATCCTTTCAGTTAAAATTTAATATAATATAATATAAATTGAAATACATTGTTCTTTAATCTTAGTCAACTGTACTTAATTGACATTAAAAAAAATAAAAAACAATCGAGTCTCAGATATTCACACATTTTTATTAGATGTATCCCTATTTCCATTTTCTATTTTAAATATTAGATAATAGTTGTCTGTTTTTAATAACGATTTCCCAAGAGATGCCTTTCAATTTGCTGGCATCTTTTTGGCATTTGTGGCACAGATTTTGGGGGCATAATCAGTGCGTATGGAAAACGTAAAATTGCCAGAGGGCAGCATATGAAGATGCCACAATCTGTGGCGCAACTCAAACAGTGAGGGGCGGGGCGGGGCGGGGCTAACGTGCCGCTGGCAATTTGCATACCAATTGCAGCGTCATACGTCAAAAAATGTGAAGTTTAATATAGAAAATACTCAGAGGGATCAGGGATTCGGGCTGGATTCGGGATCAGGATGACAAGGACAAGTCGTGTGCGACAGTTGACAGCTGCTGCCTGCCACCGTTTGATGGCCTGAGTTGCCAGCGTGGGGCAGGAGGGCAGACAGACAGACAGACAGTCAGACAGACAGGGAGACAGGCACCACAGGGAGGCTGTTGCACACAGAAGCCACTGGGCGGTGGTGCCACTCGGATGTGGCGCCTGCTGCAACTGGACAAATGACAGTAAATGTTGCAGCTGCAATTGATGAATTTATGCGCTCGCTTTACGTTGAGAGAAATGTATTTTTCATAACTAATTGAAATGCCTGCTCTCTATATATCTCCCTCTCCCTCTATCTTTCTCCCTTTCCATTAATATGCATTTACAAGAAGGACACGATTTTAAATATTTTCTAGGCGTATCTTCAGTAGTTGACCATAAATTCATAGATCATTGCAATGGGGATAAAAAATCCAACAAACTGTCAGACATTTTTATCAGCAATTAATCGTGTTAATCAAATGCCTTGTCAGCATCATTTACGCAGTCCAAAAAGATTCAAAATGAGCTTACGAAATGCGTTACACGAGTAACACGACGACGTGTTACTCACTTTTAATACCCTGTAAGCAATTATTTAAAGTAAAATGATGGTATTTGTTTGAGGTATTACATTGAGCTGGAAGAGATTAATTTTTTAACATTTTAAGATTTATTTTTATTTCTAATTTAAGAAAACTTTGTCTCTTGTTAAAAACTTTCAGAATTGTAAATAATTGTTATTTCGAGTTTTCAAGCACATATTATAGGGTAACTCCTTGACGAACATTATTAAATTTTTTTTATAGTTTCATACTTGACACGAGAGTGAAAAGCTTTTCTTTTCTTTACTTATTTTTTTTTATAAAGATTTTACAAGCCAATCAATCAATGACAGAGGTACAGCCAGCCGAGGGCAATTTTCATTAGAAATTCATTGCATTTTCATAATACAAATTGTTGAAAATTAAGCGCACGAGTCAACAACAACAACAATGGCGTGAAAACAAGTGAAGAGAGGGGAGGGAAACAGAGGGACTTTCGATATGGGTATCGAGGGTATCAAGACTGGGGGTCAGGTCAATCGTCGTGACTGTTGCTTATGGGCATTGGAATTGTGTTGGGCAATGGAATTCGTAAGTGCAACAAGAGGCAACAAAAAGCGCATTAAAAAGGTTTTTCATGCTCGTGCCACATAGAAAGTTGCAGTTGCAGTTGTCGTTGTTGTTGTTGCAGTTGTTGTTGTTTTTGGCACTTATCTTGACTGTCATCTCAAGTTGTCATGTCAACGCTTCTGATTCTACAAATTTTTGGGCACATTCCATACACTCACAGACACGTGTGTGTGTGTGTATGTGTGTGTGGAAGCTTGAAGTTGATTTGTGGCTACTTACGAGACTCGCAACTCGAGTTGCAACCACAGATTGATGTTGCACAGTTGGATACGGCTTGAAGTTGTAACTACTTGCTGCTGTTTCCCTCTCTCTCTCTCCCTCTCACTCTCTCTCTCCCTCTGTCTCTGTCTGTCTCTCTGTCCGTCTGAGTGATTGTCTGTGCTGCTTGTGGCAGCCGCATCAATGTCAGCATCAGTCGCCCAATATCATCAACAACGTCGCGTTCCGTCAGGTTGATTAATTTCTTGGTCTTGTGGCCTGTAAACTGGCAACCGTAACAACAAATGCTAAAGGGGTAAAACAAGGGGTAGGGTGGGGGAATAACCAACTCTGTATTGGCATTTATTAAAAGCGGATTTAGTTAATGAGTTATTTTTGGTGGCACAGTTCGCAGTCTGGGGCTATTAATTATACTATACTTAAACACAATATCCACATACGAAATATACTTAATTCAGTGCGGGTCGAAAGGCAGCTTGTCAAGGTTTTACCTTGTTAATATGCAATGATTAAAAGTGTCATTTGTTATTGTTTCTTCTTTCACAATCCATAATCCACAATACACACAATAAACAATACACAATCAACAAACGAAAAATTCTCACACTAATGGAATGCGGAGATAAAACAGCAACGAAATTAATAAACTAAAGTTATTTCATCATAATAAAATTTAAAAAAAAATTGCCATCGAGAGATGTTTGTTTTTTTTATAAATTTAAAAGTTATCTGCTATAAGTTTGCATTAACTTTTTTTTCAATCCAAAGATTTGATAAAATTTTGAATTGCAATTTGTTCAAATTGATATTAGAAATTCAAGATTGGTAGTTTTTACAAATAGTAATCTTTGGCATTATTGATGACAAAAGCCAATAATTTAAAAAAATTAGATTCGAGGTTGTTTGATTTTGAAATTATAAATTTTTCTTAAGTAAGAAAGAAGGAAATAAAAAAGATAGTATTTTCAAAATAATAGTTTCTCAAATAAATATTTATGTGCAGACTTAATCTTAATCTTCAGAATAATAATATTAAAGTTTCATTTATGAAAAAATGTGATAGTAAAAAAGAGCTGCCAAACGAAATCACTTGAGATGAGTCCAAGTTGTGGTAGAATTTCAGTTCTATAATGAAAGACCGTTTGTGAAAAACCATTTAAAGGAACAAACTGCCGGATATTTGTTAGTCAAGCAATATTCTCACTGGCAATATTAAAACAGTATTCTCTGCATTGTTTTATTTTATATTTTTTACAAATAAATTAACAGCAAATGACGCAGCGAAATTGCGATCAATTTGTCGAAAGATGCGACGACGAACGACGAACAAGAAAGTTGCAAATTTCATTTATTAAACGGACAAAAAGCAACTGCCAAAATAATATTTAAAATTAATGTGTTTTGCAGGACAGTTGAGAACAGAGAACTGAGAATTGTGAAGTGAGAATAAGAGAACTGAGGATGCTGAGGCTGAGGCTGCACCCACATATGTGTGTATGAATACCGAACTTCACACCTGTTTGTTGTGCGTGGCAACTGGCAACTGGCAACTGGCAACTGGCAAGAGGCAAATAATGTCAACATGTGGTCCCTCGAGGATCCTGCTGTGCGCCGCTTGAGTCAGTGTCCGAAGAAGGATGCTCTGCATCCCAAACTCTCAATATCGAAATCGGTTTTTTTTGTTGTTTTCCTTCGGCCTTTTGTGTTTGCAAACAAAACGACGCCGCTTTGTCTCCCTGTTGTCTGCAGTGACAGGCCACAAGGCAAAACAAGGCCCAACAAAGCACAACAAGACAACACACACCACAACACACACCACACACAACAAAAGTGGCAATTTTTATGCACAGCAAATATGCATAAATATCTCGAAACCATAAGCAAGTCGAGTTTATAGTTGCGCTCCTTGCGCTCATATCCCATCTCCCATTTCCCATATCCTTTAAGGATATTTACTTATGGCTTTTGGCTTATTAATGACCTCACTGCTGTTGTTGTTGCCTCATTGTCTGCTGAGACTCACTTCGATTGCCGTCAGCCCTTTTGAGGTCTTTAGTTCCTTTTACTTTGGCTCTTTACTTTGTTATTTAGCGGTCTCCTGTTGTTGCCAGGATTCCCATTCTGTTCTGTTTGTTGTTGGCCGCTAAATTAGCAGAAATAACGGTTGCCTCTAAGCCGTTTACTAACGGTACCCAATGGCTACTGTGCGCTCCTCGCTCTCAACTTGCAATTTTTATTGTCTTCTGCGGCTTCCGATTCGATTTTGAGTGCCTTAACAGTTGAGACTTCCAATTTCCCAGGGGTAAAATCAAGTGAATGAAGCATGTGGAAAATATTTGAAAGAGGGGAAGACGAACAGATAGAGAGAGAGAGAGAGATAGAGAACTATGGACTATTTTAATAAAATTAAGTATAGTTTTGAGAACATTTTTCAAGCAGTCAATTTTGCAATCTCAATTTGAGACTCATTCTTAAACGTTTCACTGGCTGCACTACTTTCCTTCGTAATTTATAATTTATTTTGCAAAATTGTTTGTCGACTTTCGATTAAATATTCCACAAATACAATATCCACAGTCGGAAAAGGTCTCAGATCTTTTCTGGTGCACCTGATAATTTCATAAGAGTATAACCAACAACAAAAATGATTACCCAAAATAATTGGTGTACATAATTCACATAATCTCCATAAGTGTTCCTTTTGTCTTTAGTCAGTTCTCTGTCCTCTCCCTTTTCTGTACTAATATCCAGTCGAGGGTAGCAACAATTTGACTACAATTTGGCTACTTCATTGGCATTGGTCAGTGCCCCCTTATCACGCTTATCATTTACAATTTATCAACAAAGGAAAGAGACGAAACTTGGCCCACGTCTGGTGTCAAATTTGGGTGTTGACCACATGAGCGCGTACATGGTAATCAACGCCAAATTATTTTGGTTCTTATTCAGAAAGCAACGGCGATCAGATCTGAGTGCGTGTGGTGCTTCCTTCGGCAGCTGCTGATGGCAATTATTTCAGGTAGCCACTGGAATGCGGACAATCTATGGTAGAATATAATTTTCGGGTTGGCCCCCGAAGAACCCTGAAGACGACACCTTGCTTTTAGCCGTTGCGTAGATTACTACTGTAAATATTATTAAGCGAAGATTACAATCGCCTCTGGGATGGGACGGAATGGAATGGAACCGTTCATTAAACTCATTTTAAGCAATATCTGATTTCGTGTCCAACTCAAGTAAAAGTTGCGCATGCGCAGCGCCGGCGCCGATTGCGATGTCGACGACGATTGTTGTTGGGGTCGCCATTTTGTTTTGGAGTACTCGAAACATTTGACGCACAATTGACAAGCTTTTTCCGAGGGGCCTTGCCACATTTATGCGGCATTTAAACCAACTAATTGCGCGCAATTTCCCTTCTACGTGAAGTGAAAACTCTTGTGTCATGTTTAATTATTTCCACATTTATGTAAATGCTTTTTGCTCTTTATTTCAGTGCCCAACCCCTTGGGCCAAGTTAAGCGCGCAATTAGGCCCCAAAATTGTTGCGTGTGTTTAGGTGCGCGTGAAAAAACCAAAAAAAAAATGAAAATCAGACAACAATAAAAAAGTAGAGGGATAAAAAGTCTATGGAAAGTTTTTCCCGTTTTCAGAGCAAACTACGTAAATTATTCAACAAACTGTCACGCAATATTCATCAGTGGCCCCAAAATCAGTTTGGAAATCAAAGCAAAAACGTTTATTGTCCACCGGACCACACATTTAGCCAATTGATTGGAAATTTCGGACCCTCTGTCTCTCTCTCTCCCCCGCACCTCAACTCACATACAGATAATTCCACACGCACATGTAAAATGCTCAACAATTTTTGACAATTAGCGGCACTTTTCATGCTCCCCCTCCCCCCAGCTAGGGGTGGGTAGTTCAGGGGGGAGGGGCAGGCAATAGGGTTATCGGTAGGTGTATGTCCCAGTGTCACATTGACAATTTAGGCGCAAATTTGTTTTAACATTCAACGCGTTTGAGTTTCGAATTCAACGAAAAGCTAATTTCGTTACTTTTTTGTTTTTTTGTTGTTGTACAATTTCGAATATCTTTGTAATTGTATTGAATGTTGTGTATCGCATCTACACAAATGTATTTCCATTGTTAACAAATTGATTTCAGCATTTTGACATTTAAATGACATTTGAATTGTTTAGAAAGCGATTCGTTGCGCTTAACTGGTAGACAGAATGCTGAATTATTGATGATATTCATGAAATATTTAGAGATTTCATCTTTTCATATTTGATTAACTTACAACAGCTTGAAGTTTTTGAAAAAGTGTCAAGGGTATTTATAGAAAAAGGTAGTGTTGGAGAAAAATTAAATTTTCCAAATGAATTAAACTTTGTTGTAGAATTTAATTAAATATCAAACCATGAAAATTGAAATTCTGTTAGGAAATCGGTTTAACTGTGAAAAGTTATGAAAGTTTGAAGTTCTTAAAAAAGTGTTAAGGGGTAGATATAAAAATGTGGACAGAATTGGGATAAGATATAACATTTTTCAAATGCTTACAATTTTGATACAGAATCAAGCTAGGGGCAATAGTTTCGAAAGAATTACGCATAATTTGATCTCTCAAATTTAAAAAGTACTCAAAAAGTATTCATAAATTGCATGGTGCTATTCACTGACGCATTCCAATGATTCAGAAATCGCTGGATCGATCGAAACAAAAAAGAATACGCAAAATAACCACATCCATAACGGCACAGTCGTTAAATCAAAAGTCGTAAAAAGTTTACGCAAATTTGTGCCATTGAAAAATCAAAAAGAAAAACGAAAAGCGAAAGACCAAAAGCTGAAAAAGTTCGAAATGGACACAAAATGAATTTTTATCAATTTCTTTTGAAATTTACTGCCAAAATGCTTAAACATGGCGTCGATTTGCTTAAAGAAATTCCAGTGCGGGGTCGTCGCACATGAAACAAACCAGAGATCAAAGCGAACCAAACGGAAGAAGAGGGAAGGGGAGCGATAAAGGGAGCGTATTGTATAATTTTCAATTTTCCACAATAACCGCGAACGGCTAAGCAATTTTCCGGGGCAACAAGTACTCTGTAGTAAATACAATGTAGTTACAAATGCGTGAGTTGAAGGCGGAAGGGAGTGTATTGGGGAGGGGTATTGGGTGGTCCGCACAAAGTGCAGATAAAATTAATTAAAATTTAATTCAATTCAATTCACTTGCGCCGGCGCGAAACACAAAGAGATTTATCGCTGATAAACGCGTTGAGAATGGCGAATGGCGAATGGCCAAAACTCGTTGGCTTGGCGCACAGATCAATGGGATGGATTGGGCTTACTCCTTACTCCTTACTCTTTACTCCCCCGCTCCCTCTCTCTCTCTCTCTCACAGTCACTCTATTCTTCTAGGAGTTTGGATCAGTCCAGTAGTTGCTGTGTTGCTGTGCTTTCAGCCATTAAAATGCCATAAAATTATTAATTAAGCAAGTGCACAAAAAGCCAACGCCACTTGCCAGATTTATGGCGCACCCAGTGACGATAAAGTGCTTTTGGCCGGAAAATGGAAAAGCCAGGCGCTGATATGAACAGGCTGGCCGACAAAAGACCCCTCCTCCCCCTCTCCCCTCTCCTCCAATCCTCTTAGCCTATTCCCTCCGAGACTCAGAGTCTGAGTCCAAGTGGATCCGCCGCTGTTGCTGCTTCACATGGAAGCATTATGGATTTTTAACGAGTTTTCAATTTATTTGCGCGCCAGTCGGGAAAATGTTTCGAGTGCTTTTCATACAGACACTTGACTATCAAGTGCTTTATTTTCTGCATTTTCTCCGATTTTTTTTGGGATTTTTTGGTATGACGTGACTTTGCTGTGGACTAGTCAGAAAACGAGTCAACAGATGCTATGACAAAAAAGTGATCGATATCAAAGATGAGATAAGCTCTTCGATTATCTCTTCTGAGTTTAGAAAGAAGCGATCAATTTTAGCAATATTATTAATGTTTAGTGTACAGATAAATAATTAAATGTTTATGAACACCAAATTGTATTTCCAGTCCACAACAACTGATTAGAAATATATCACTTTTATTTTGTTTTACTTCCTTTAATTCATTGAGTTGTAAGACTCAGTGTCTTGAATTACTTTCATAACGCATTCTTTGTTTTTCCTTCAAAAAATGTAGTAACTAATCCAATCCATAGTTGTTGTTTAGAAGTAGCATTTAATTGTGGCTTCCTTATGACACCGCATGGCAAAAAAGCAAAGAGCGAACAGAGAACCAAATAATCGACTTGTGGCCCTTAGGGCCAGAATCGTGTCTGCTAATAAAACGGCAAGAAAAGCGCAATAAGTACAACAACAATAAAATCCTCTACAATCGGCAACTGGCTGGCCAACAACAATAGTCAATAAAACATGCGGCAAATCATGTTTATCGCATTGATTTATGCATTTTTAATGTGTTGCTGTTGCTTATCGGCAATGCGCCTAAATCAACGTTGCCCCCAAAAAAAAATCCCATCCGACGAATCCCACTTTCACTGCATCCCCAACTTCCAATTCTCAATTCTCAATGCCCAATAGCCAGTTCAAAGTCTCTGTCTCTGTCTCAAGTCTTGGACGGACATTCGCTTTGAGCTACGTTAATTTTTAAATCTCACCGCCTGATTAGTTTGCTTTTGCAGCAATTGTGCGCCATCTTGATTATGTCGGAGTTGGAGTCGGAGTCGGAGTCGGAGTCGGAGTCGAAGTCTGGGTCTTGGACTTGGTCTGGGCCAAGTCGTGGTGCATCTTTTGGCTCAGTGTTGCAGTGGCATCAAAGCGAGCCGCCTTCGCCGCTGCCTTTTGTCTTATTAATAATTCACATTAACGCTTTGCGAGTGCGGCCAGGTTGCCGCCTGTGTTTCGGCCTCCTCTTTTCTGGCCAGTTTCAGTTTCAGCTCAAGTTTTCCCAATGGCATTGCCAGAGTTGCCAGCCCACTCGAGATAATCGCACCACTCGCATCTTTTGGCAGTCATTTGGCGGCTTATGCTTTTGCTTTGCGTTTGCTTTTGCTTTTGCTTAATTTTTTCGGCATGTTTGACACAAATGCCGAAAGCGCACGAAATGCCCACCGAATGGTAATGCAATGCCAAATGCCTAATAACCAACCTGGCCAATAAATAAGGTGTGAAATAGCAAAGACGGACACGAATTTCTAGTGCTCTCTGCTCTCTGCGATTAAGTGCCACAGATACGAGTATAAAAACCTCGGAGCTAGTGTTATTCATTTTAATTGGCCAGCTCAGTTTGTGGGAAAGAGACACAAATAGGAGCTGAATTGTTACTTAAATTATAATTAGGAAATTTTATCGATCTGAATGATTATTTGATCATACATAATTGAAGTCTGAAATATTTCATTTATTTATTTATTGTGAAATTAAAAGCAGCCTACATAAGCTAAAATTTTAGTTTAACATAACAATTTTTAATAACAATAATATCGTTCAAAGTCTATTTATTAAATCAAGCAAGTTTGCAGCCAAAATTTATTTGATTACTCTTAATCTTAAATATGTCTTAATCTGATAATAGATAATGTTTAAAATTAGTGCACACAAATCCATCTATAAATAGTATCAAAAACCAAGTCATAATATTTGAATTAAATCTTAAGCAAAACCAAAAGCATAGTTATAGTTATTTAAATTTACTCAAATGATTAATTCTTTACTTTTTTGTGGTAGCATAAATCGAATTTTCTAAATGGCTCAGAATTTGATCCTACCCAAAAATAAGTGAACGTTTAACTTGAACGTCTGTCACATTTGCACGCCGTTTGTTTGTTGATTTAACTCTGTGTTTGCCCAGTTTCATAATTGCAGCAGGCGATACAAAGGGATTAGCATTGTCAGTGTGCTCATTTGCATAGGTAAACAGTGGCAGGACGAGCGAACAGGATCCTCCAATGGGTTGAATTCGTCGCATGTGTCAAAAAGTAAACAACTCGCAATTTGCATAAGCAAATTAAAATGGATTTATGTCAGCGTATCGCTAGCAGGACAAACAATTTCCTCAGCATTAACTGGCATTAAGAAAAGGACTCGCAGCTAGACAAAAAAAAATTGAAAACAAAAACTGTAGCATACTTAGAGGTGAGTTGAACGTGCCACAGCCTGCTCCGAATTGAATTGGATTGGATTGGATGGGATTGAATTGGAGGCGCAGTTTTATGGTCGCTTTCGGTGACGCTTAATTGCCGGCAGTCGAGAGTAATCAAGGAGTCGGCACAAGGAGCACGTGAGGATTGATTAACAAAGGGTTTTTCCAGCTCGGAGATTTCCTCGTAAATCCAAAGACCAAATTAATACGGTCTATGGGGAGTGGAACAGGGATTGTAGAGGGGGAGTGAGCAGTCATTCATTGTGGTCATGTAGCATCTTAGTCGTCTTATATCCCTTAAATGATGTACACAAAAAAATGGCAGCGTAACGAGAAAAACCAAAGAGAGAGGGAGAAGGAGAAGGAGAAGAAGTGGAGGGCAAGCAAACAACGATATGGCCATAAATGGATCAACTCGCTGGCGTGCGCACCTGAGGCCAAACAGGATAAACCAACAGCAGTCCAGTGGCAATAATAGCCAGGACAAAGAGTGCCGCCGTTTTATGGCCCAAACATGCGACGCAGCTACCACCCCCTCCCCGCACACCACCCCACACCCTCTGCTCCCGCCCCCGCTGTGAGTTCAGGGTTCAGGTTTCGGTTTCAGCTGCAACAAATCAGTGCAAGGATTTTTTTACGATTAACTGCGTAATTGAGTCGTTTCGCAGAAGACGCATAGAAACGGGGGGAAAGAGAGAGAGAGAGACATAGAGAGAGACAGGACAAAGGACTCGACACAGGGCAAATTTAATTAAAGTGTAATAAAGCAAATCCTGGCAGTCGTCCCACTTTCTTCTGGCCTCGCTCTCGTAATGAGAGCTAAATCAAGCTTAAGCCACTCTACAACTAACCGCCCACAACAACAACAACAACAGCAACAAGAGCAACAACAAAATTGACATGAAACTTGCCTCTTTGATAAAGGTGCAGGCAATTGATGAAGGCAACGTCTCAGTTGGTGGGCGGGGCAAAAGGTAAATAATGCAATAGCCCCCGCCGCCCCCCCCTCTCTCACTCTATCTCTGATCCATCCCCCTGCCTACGCGTTATGGCAAATTGAGGCAGATTTATCATCACAGCACAGTGGGTGCCATAAAAAAGTTTATGCCTCGGCAAGGTGAACACAAAAGCGGAAAGAAATTGCGGATAAGCGCCAAAGATGTGCCAGGGAATGCAAAGTACTTTACTTAAACACACAGATACACACACACACATACACACACACACATATACATATGCATCTGTGTATTGTGTGTGTATTGCTCTCGCCTTCTTCTGTGGAGTTGCTCATGGAACCGCAAAATGGCTGCTAAACTGACAAGCGAACTTTATTATTTGTATCTTTATTTTTTTTTGTATTTATACCTCCTGCCTCCACCCATCAGTTGAAAGTTTTTCTCACCTCCCCCTCGATACAGTATTTTTTCTCCGTCTCACTCCATTTCTCTCTCTCTCTCTCTCTCTCTCTCTCAATTTATATTTAGACAACCGCAATGTGTTGCTGTCTTTGCCAGTGGATGATGTGGCAGGCTCAGTTGCTAGTTGAAGTTGCGCGAGTTGCAAGGACACAGATGTTTTTGGACTAAATGGTCCTGTGGGCGGAAAGGGGACAAGAAGTTGACTGCTCAATTTTCTGCGAAAAAATGGCAAATGTGTTTATGCGCAAAGATGTATGTGAAGAGAGAGGCAACAAGAACAAAAGTAAGCAAATAAAAATGAGATGGAGAATAGAAAAATATACAAATAAAATTTAAAAGAGGAATAGAAATTAGAAACACACACAATTCTGCAATTCGGTTTTGCAGCATGTTCTTAAACGTTTTGAAACTTGTGAGTAATTTTAATAATTATTTTATAATATGCAATAACTGTGAAATTATTATTTTCTCCCAGCAACTTTTAAATATTTCAATAAACGAATAAGTTTCTCCAATTGCCAAAGTCGTAAAAGTTCAACTAATTTAATGCAAATTAATAGGTATTCAAATATAAAAATCATATTAAATATTTTACAATTTGCCTGGCATGTCAAGAGCAATTAGAGAAAGCAATTGAAAACGAATACTCGTATCTTTTGTTGTTGTATTTTTTGCATTTTTCACATGTTTCACTTTTAATTGCATTTTCTAGGCCGTCAATTTTCGCATCAGATTGAAATAAAAACTCGCCAAGTGTAATTTCAGCACTTTGGCTCTTCATTACGTGGCTGTAATTGCACATGAATGCGATGAATACAATCGTACTGATTGTTGCATTCGTGTGAATGCATTTGACCGTTGCAATGTGAATACAAAAACTCTATTTTTCAACACTCACAAACGGCGTCAATTGTTGGATGCGAGAAAAAAAGAGAAAAATTGCATGAAACTAAGAAATTTCCGCTGTCATATAAGTTGCAGTAATGGTATGGATATGGATATGGATATGGATATGAATATGGTATACTATACTATATGGAGTGCCATTTGTGAAAACCTGTTAATTATTAACAATTTTTGCCTCGAGGGGCCTCTGCGTGTCTGTAATTAGCTGCATTTCCATTGAAAAGCTGCCGCAATTAAAAAGAGGCCAACACACACACGCATCGCCGACAAACCGACAAACCGGCGAAACTCAAAGTGTTCAGTGCAAAGTGTTGCCAACTTATCGTACAAAATTATGACACAGAAACCAACAAACCAACTGCTGAAGAAGAAATAGATGATAGAGCGGCAACTGCATATTTATAGAGCAATATAATAGAACTAATGGACCACGCTTCAGTGGACTTCACAGTCGAAGGCGGTTCGCTTTGAGGAAGTTCGAGAACGAGTTACCAATCTGCAGCTCTACAAATAGAGGTCTATTGCCACATGTGGCAATTACAACTAATTGCAGACCCACTTGCATTGCTAATTGTATTGCAGACGCGGCAGAGATGATTTCAATGCTGCGCCAAGACAAATATATGGATATGAAAAAATGATCAAATTAAATAATCAAATTTATTACAAATAATTAGTTTAAAATAAAAGTAGAAACAATTCAAAATTGATTTTAAAGTAGCTAGAAATATTAATTAAGTTAGATCATCTACAAAATTCAGAGCATTTTATTTCAACATAAAAAAAATGCGATACAAAGATTTGAAAATTTAAAGAATTCTCTAGACAGATAGATCAATGACAGAAAGATGGGGAGAGAGATGTGAGAGGGAAGTTCTGATACTCTAACTTTTAAAACTGTAGAAATCTTGTCAGAGAGTAAGCTAAAGATAGAGAAAGAAATTAATTAAAAACGAATCAGAGAACTTTGTTATATTTACATGTTATATTTTAACCTTAAATACTTAAGCTTTCGATACTCTACAGACCTCTTAACTCCAGCACATTTACACACCCATATCAATAGCCATAAAATGATAAATTTGTATCTAAGCCCACACGCACCATGATGGTCAAAAGCCGTAACACATTTTTCCACACTCGCCATGGTGCATAAATTATACAAAAAAATAAGAAACATTTAGTGCCACAAATTAATTGAGCAACATTAATTTAGAAAAGGAAAATAAAACACAACATGAAGGCAAATGAATAATCGAGAACTGGGCAAGTTGAAGGTTAATTCTCAAGAGCAGCTAAACACAAGCTTCGAATTTGAATAGAGCATTGACCACCAGCACCACCGTCCCTTGCACCACCGTCACTTGCACCACCTTCACTTGCACCACCTTCACTTGCAACTGCACCACTTGCCAACTTCATTTACAACTTCATTTGGCGCCATCAACCACTAGCGACGTGTCGAGACTTGTTCAGCAATCCCCTCACTTCTCTCTGGCTTCTTTCGGCCAGCTATAATTATGGCAAATTAAATTCAAAATGTGTTTAATCTCAAATGCTTCTCCTGCACTCCCCTTTCTTCACCTATCCATTGGAGCTGCAGTTGCTTAGTCTACATTTAGATTGCCCTGTAAATTTGTTGCTCGCGTAGCGCTCGCTTTTCTCTACATCCCACAATCGGGTATATTGGGTGAGTTTATCATTTCGAAAGATAATTGGAACATTATTAAAAGAAATCGTAATGCTAAATACCAAAACATACGTAAACTTGTAAAGTTGAAAAGGCAAAGATCAGACCAACTTCAAGCTTTTATAACTTTGCCATAACTAAATAGATTTTCAAGCAAAATGTTACTTGGAGTATGGTTTGACATCTAAATTCAGATAAACATATATCTCAAGATATAATATTTAATCAAACTCCTTATTTCATAATTAAAAAATCGAAAATTTATTTAAATAACTCGATGGATTATCAGAAAAAAACCAAGTCAAAGTACTTGAAAATCGGTTCGTTCAAAATCGGGCTGCCGTTTTTCAATATTTTTGTACATGTCTAGTTAAGCTTCCTTCTGTTAGGGTATAGAAATGTCGCCTCTAAATACCTATGGTTAAATTGTTGCAAAGATCGTGTCCGGCGTGTAATTATAGCGGGTCTGCACGCTAATCAGCATAATGTGCGATGTATAACTATAGGCAAAAGTCAACGCATAAATATGTAAGTGGGCAGGGGCGGAGAGAGGTGAGATCCAGAGGGAGACAGAGTTGCTCCACATTGTGGTGATTATACGAGTTTCGGCCAGAACGGCAGTTGTGGTCTCATTGAAAAGCGGGCTGACAATATTTCTAAACACAAGAGTTGTCGGAGGAGGCAGAGTTGGCAGCCCAAGGCGCTACAAGGCAATAATAAAGCCAGGTTAATTAAAGAAGCATCACAGCTGGCTGATGCTCTACAGTACGGATGGATGAAGAGGGTGACGGAAAAACGGAGGGAGGGAGGCAGGCAGAGAGGAAAGTAGATCGAGAGGGATCGGGCCAAAAATTGAGCTCGACTTTTGTGTATAATTTATGAGCAACTTTACAAATCAAGCGAGAACATAAACAATCTGCTCTTCATTCCATTTTATTATCTTTTTGGGAAGTGAGAGGAAGAGAGAGAGAGATGGCATGAGGAAAAATACGGCTGCTGTCACTCCCCTCATTGCGCCCTCTTGCCGTGTGTGTTGGCATTTCATGTGGTTGGGCAACAATCGCAAAGGGACAAAACAAGACAATTGTGCAGTGTTGGCCCGATTTTATTACATTTGCTCATTAGTGTAAATAGAAGAATCCCTCTTTGGGTTCCTATTCAGAGATCCTCCGCCTTTCTCGATTTCTATGACAATTCACGTGAAACTTGTTTGCGGGTTTTGGTTTTGTCTTCTATTGACACAGCTTGGCCAAAATGTGCCAAAATGTGTCGAGCGCTCCTTCATAAAACTGTCCAGAGAAAAAAGGTGTTAAACTGGCAAAAAGTCACTCCGAGCCTTCAGCTGATTTCGCTGAAAAGCTGAAAATCATTTGACCAGCCCTCCCATTGTGTGTTGGCCAAGTAACAAAGGTAATACTTGAGCAAACAAAATGCCCCCGATGTAGTTTCCATTTATCATGCAACCAACTGAAAAGAGACCATTGATGTCATGGCTGTGGCACGATCTAGTATTTGACCAGCATAGGTAGAGATGGGACTCCTAATGATCAGGATGTTTTGCATTTAAATGCGAAGTGAAAAATGGCTGCAGATTTTTAAGGCATTACAGAGAAACAGAGCATAAAAACTCAGCTGTAATTATATCGTATAATATATTTAATCTTATTAAAATAAATATTTTAATTTAAATATTTTCTTTTTTCCACATGTTTCACATTGGAGTGTGAAAAGAAATATTCTAGAATATTTTAATAAGAGACTAACAAAATTAACTAGTTTTCTTACTATCTTCTTTCTGAATTCCTTTCAAATTTAAGCTCAAATTTTATTTAAATTACTTTGCTCTAACTATAATAACTGACGGCGGCATGTCGCGCTAGTGACGAAAGCATCACGAAGGGTGGCGAAAGGCGACTAGCAATATATACAGGCAAAATGGAATATTTGCTATAACTCAGGTCGAGTTATATACCTATCGAAAGGTATAGCTCTAACTAACAAAAGTGCATAATATGACTATTGGCAGCTCATCTGGTTCGGAGGGGCGAAATTTAGATGATTCCAGAAAATTGGGCCGTTGGAGCTAAGTGCAAATCTTTTTTCTTAAGAATAAGTTATATATTCAATTTTATATCGTTCGTCTCAAAATAGGGGCATGGAAATGTTTTCGTCACTAGAATTTTACCTCATAAAGATGTTTTTTTAGTAAATTATATCACTTTACTTCTCTTATTATTAAAGCTTATTATTTTAATCAGCTCCGGTAAATCTCTGATCTCATTTGGCTCTGGACTCTGGGATCAGTGATCTTCCGTGAGTTTGAATTTTAACTTAAATAATTTTTATTGATTTGATTGGGTTTTTCTGGGTTTTCCCCAAACCTTGCAACAAATGTTGGATCAACTTTGATTTCTCGCTTACCACAGACTTAACTTAACTTTATCTCTTTTTCACTTGATATCATTAACTTTATATTAATTTAATTTATTACTTTTTAGTTTTAGTCTTAGTTTTATTGCCAAAATTAATTTACTTTTGGCCAACTGCTCTTAGTCGTGCTACAATAAATGAATAAATTCTATCTTTAAATTTTTCTAACTACTCGTGAAAACAGCTGAAAAGATTAATATTATATAATTTATAATTGAAGACAATATAATGCTGTGCTACTGAGAGGCAGACTTCCTGCGTTTCCCCCGTTGGACCCCACGCAATGTAACCCAAAGTCGAATGCAAACCTTACTCGTAAACCGAACCCGAACCTGAACCCATATTAAACGGTAGCTCCGACATGTGTAGGGGCTGCACCTTTTTTATTTTTAATACGTATTCTGTATATTAAGCAAATGAAATACGAAATGCTTTGAATTCAGTTACAGCCTCGTCCCCTACTCGACTAAACGATCTTTATCGCATTGTGTCCTGACCCGCTTGGCGTTTGTTTTGACCGAACAAATGAGGCTAATTTGTCAAAAAGGGGCTTCTACTTATTCGAGTTGAATTCTTGGCATTTCTTTCTTATTTTTTTTGTGGCTCAAAGCATGAAATTTTCATTTGACAGGCATGGACATGCGTAGGCCTGACACTTGGATATTAATAAGCCAGGTTCTTTTTTATTTTTTGGATCCTGTCTGAACTTGGCCTGTCAACTTACGCCCAGAGTAACAGCAGGCAGACTGAGAGACTCAGTTCAGTTCGGGAATACCGTTTTTGGACAGTGATTAAGCGAGAATTAAGTGTCAGATCTGTTCGGTTCTGTTCAGGAATGTTCTGGTCTGATCAGAAATGAAGAGGATACCAAATTGGCTAAGCAGGAAAAGTGGTAGAAAGAGGCGTTTTATGTGCATCATCGGAGAACTCAAATTGAATATTAAGCGAGACGAATATGAATACGAATACTCGTATGCAAAATGTACTCATGAATGTGAAACGTCAATCAACACAGTGTCAGCTTCCAGCTGCCAACTGGTCAACTCGCTAACAAAGGCCAAATATGAAATGATTAAAAAAAGATTATAAACTTGCCATAATACAATAAAATACATCTGTATATGTACATACGTACATATGTACATATATGTATATGTATAACATATGGCAATGTCAGCATCGTCGTTCACTCAACTCAAACTTGGACCTGTGGCTCATTAAGCAGCCATGACGAATGCAAATGAAACTGATATATGACTGAGAGCATCCGAGACAAACTCCCGACTTCAGACCCCAACTCAGATGCCAAGTCGTGTGGCTTTATATGGCATCTTGCTGGCTTAACGGCCTCAGAGTTTGAGTCTGAGTCTCTGGCCAGACTCTGCTCACTGGATAATCATTTGGGTGGTCTGTTGCTGATTTTAAGGTGACTTGGCGTGAATTTGTTAACTTTTGCTTCAAGCTTCTCTGGCGCTTCTGATGGACAGCCTCTCAGCTCCACCAGCAGCATTATCCACTGCAAATTCCAACAGCCACAGCAGCGGCATCCAATCAGTTCGAGTGCCATAAATTCTCGTAAGCAGAAGCTGAATTTGAAGCGTGTTAGACAAGTTAGCAGTGCGTTTATGCGTGCACTTTTCATGATTTCAAATGTTTGCTAATTTTTCTTTCAAGTCAAGTATTTCGTTTATGCATGCACAATTCATGATTTTAAATGTTTGCCAATTATTTTTTTTTATTTCAAGTATTTCGTTAATGCGTTCACAATTCATGCTTTTAAATTTTTGATAATTTTTTATTCAAGTCAAGTATTTTTGTTTTTAATGAACTTTTCATGACTATGATCTCCTATGAAATGGGTTGATAAACTGACGTGTAAACCATGAAATTTTATATGTATTCTTTAACTCCTATTAACTCCAAGTCCAGTCATATTTCCAACTGCAATTAGCTCAATGGCAAGCAAAACTATCCTCTCTTTAACCTATACAAAAAAAAACTGTCGACTAATGCACATAAGCAACGGCATAAAGGACAATTTAATCAAATCAGGTAAATTCGTCGTAAAACATCCAGAGGAAACAAACATAAAACTAATTTTGAAATGGATTTCGTACGCAGTTTTGAGCACAAATTGCCAGGATCCGGATTGGACCTCAACTCGGACTTGGGTGTTTTATTTACTATATTATTATATTTATTTTTTTGCTGTTGTCCTTCCGCAAATTATGCGAAAGCATTTCCAAATTGAACGCATGACAGGATGTCCCAGAAACAGTTACAGTTACAGTTACAGTTCTTCTTCAATCCCCGCCTTCTGGCCATTTATCCATTATGACATTGGTCAGCAGAAAAGTTGCAAGTCATGGAAATGACCACGTGTCCCACAACTCCTCCCTCCCGCTTCTGCTAATAATAAACCAAGGCAAGACATTTGCCAGCATGAAAAACTAATAAAACAAAAGTTTCTTATTTGTGCTGCCCTTTCTCATTCTTTTTCTTTTTACCTTTTTATGTTAAATCACCGCAAGAGCCAACGGAATGGTCCATAACACATGTGTCCCCTTGTCAGGACCAATAAGCAGCCGCAGGACTGTTCGAAACTTGCGCAAAAAACAAGAAGAAACTGCCACTCCATTCTTAATACCCGGTAGCCGATGAGCACAAGGGTACAATAACTTTGCGGCAATGCATGTAGCAAGCAGGGGAATTCTGTTTAGACTCTTTAATGGTCGCCGAGTCTTTATTGCCATATTATTCTGTCCGTCTGATTATTATCTATATGAACTTGATTATTTCGGAGAATATAACAATTTGAGATTTTGAAGGTAGTTGGTAGAAGTTCTTAAAGAGTTAAAGTTCGATATATGAATACTACGACATTGTAAATTCAACATTTGAATTTTAAAATACAAAAGTTATTTACTTATAAAATATATGATACATATACATATACAGGGGTGATCAAAAGAATTTACACAACAATTAAGTTAAGCATACTCGAACTTGAACTTACTTCATGTAAATTGTGGCATCAAGGTAAATTTTGGAAAGGCCATTTAAGCTCCGTTTGAAAAATATAATACTTCATTCAAAAAATTTGTTGTTTAAGTCCGAGGAAAAAGGTCAAAAAAGCCGACTTCAACGAAATTTCTAAATTTCCAATGATAAATGTACATAAGGTAAGCTCAAGTGTTGTGTAAATACTTTTGACCACCCCTGTATATAGGTAACGAGCATCTCACAGTCGAGTACACTCGACTCTAGTTTTCTTCTTCGCTTTGTTGTTGTTCGTGTTGTTGCTGCTGTTGTTTGTTGCTTGGGTTCGTGATTTGCTAAACTTATGAAATTACTTTACGTGTATCTCAGATACACGTCCAGCTCAGCATCCCCCACTTCCCCTATCTTTCCCTTTCTCTCTCTCTTCCTCTCTGGCAGTTTTTTTCCTTTCCTGTGCCGGCCATTTGGTCAATTCCTGCGGCTGTCATTGTGATATTCCGGCGCCTTATCTCTTTAGGATTTACATACCATGTGCCAGGATGGCTTGCAAAACTTTTACGCAACTTCATATGTTGGATTAGACGTCCTTTTCTATGAGTTTGGATTGGGTTAGGGGTATTCCTTCACTAAAAAATGCCATAAATAGCAAATCACATTAAGTTTTGCAAAACTCTGCTGTCCGTTGTTTGCATATACATATCCACATGGCTTTTTCCAGATAAGCACTGCCAAAGTTTAAGTTTACGACTGCCACGTTTTGCCTTTAAACTAATACAAAAAATTGTATTTTGTATTCTATTCTTAGTCCCATGCACTTTGCAAAATTATGCAACAAATAAAATCTGTGATCAACCGGATAACGTACGATAGTAAATACATTTGAATTTATTAAAGAAATCTATTTTTAATACAGTCTTATACTTTTTCTTTATTTTCATTATTAACTGATTCAATTATTTTTGTGCTTTAGATTTGCAATTAATTATAAATTAGATATAATATTGTTTTCAAACAACTTTAAGTTCTACCTAAATTAAATAGATGCATCCCCAAGATGTTTTATTTTCTCGGACTTTTGATTCCATTCCATTTTGCATCTGTTGCCCAACATTGACACGGTTCTTTATGCTTCGCACACTGCAATTTACGAATTGACATTCTAATATTTCTACGCAATTTACGCAGCATCCAAAGCCGAGTCGAGTCTGGGCTGGCAAACAACTTGCGATTGGCTTAATAAAAGTCCAACGAAGCGTTAAGAAAAAGCAGTTAGCAGTCAAATTGGCAGTGGACAGTGATTGAGACCAATGGCAAAAAGAAGAGAAAAAAAAACAACAAAAAAAGGAGAAAAGAGGATAACGAATCGACAGGAGGAATAGAAAAAGGTGGAATGAGGGCAGCTCTTAATTTAAACAAATATTTTGCCAGCGTGTAATATTGACTACAAATGCAAGTGCAAATGGTGCCACGCTTTGAAGGGATATATATATAGATATAGATACGGTTACAAGGATCAAGGATATAGGCAGCAGGGGCGGGAGTTGGAAAAAAGAAGGGGAAATAGAAGAACGGCAAAAACCAAAGCAATTTAAGCCAAAAAGGGTGTCACATGTGCCAAATGACTTTTGCGTGTGGAAATGACAATGATTCCTGTGCTATGGAGACAATAACGAAATGCAAACAAACAAAGGACGAGACGACACACACACACACATACACCCACACACTCAAACAGGACATGTGGCGACTCTATCGAAAGCTGTGACATTTGCATTTGCCTGCCATATTTGTAAATGAAATTGCCACAGCTTTGAGCTCTGGCAAAACTTCAAATTAGTTTCGCCAAATAGTTTACCCAACCAAGGAAATGATTAAGCTGTAGGTGGCCGTAACCCCTCTATTCCCTCCCCCTCCCTGCCTTCCTTCCTTCCTTTCCACTGGGCCAACACATGTTGCCTTATAAAACTGTCACAGAATGACTTTACAACTTAATACGGGCAAAAGCAAAATGTGGCAGCAACTGGGGAGCTGTTGCACTTGCAACTGGCAGAAGGCATCAATCACATTGAACTGCCACAAATATAAACACGTCAAACAAAGCTTTCAGACTGCAACATGCAATGTCGTGTTAACTTCTCTCTTCCACTCTGGCAAGGGGCATCTTCTTCAGCTTCAGGGCCAGACAGAGTCGCTTTCGGCTTTCGGCCATGGCCAACGGGTAGTGTCATTAGCCAGCCGCGACATTAGATATTTGGCCGCAAAGTGAAAAGTTTTTGCCACCAAAATTTGGCCATTTGGCAGCTGTCTAAACGTCTCGCGCACTTTTCGCGACAGCTTTACGGCTTCACATTGGGCCCCCAAAGAACACATGAAAGCACAACAACAACAACAACAATTTGGAGAAGCCTTCAATAGAATTGGAGAAGTCAGACGGTCATGTGCCACATGTGGCACAGGCTATATAATTCAAAAATAAAATATTGTAATAGATCATCTGAAAGAGCCTTTTGTTGTGTCAGTCTATAAATTAAAAACTGATCATATCTGAAAAGCTGCAGTAAATTTAAATATATTTTTTAGTGTCATTTTAATATACATTATCAAAAAAAGTCATTCACATTGGTCTCCAACAAACCAATCAATTCCATCGATTATTTATTGAATAATATATTATATATTAAGCGTATATTGTTAATAGAGTTACATGCCAAAGATGGAAAAGCATTTACAGTTTACCATTATCAATAGAATGCAAAATAAAATTTATCATTTCAAAAATGCTTGCAGCTTAGTCATTCAAAAGTCAGCAAAATATTTAGATTTATGATGCTAATTAATCGGATAAAAATGTTAGCTATATTTAAATAATTTTCAGTGCATCATATTATACTAATTTTTATCTCATTTAATATTTTTCCCTTTTTTAAAATCGTTTCCATGAAAGAAATACATATATAATTATATTTAAGCCCACAAAAAGCAACCATTTACAATAAAAAAAATAGAAAAAACCTCAATGCATGCTACTAAGTATAACAATTTTGTATTTTTAATGACAGCCTCATATCGCACATTTACACTCCCCCATTGCATGACAAGTTCAGCTATAAATTCAGTTGCCAACTCTGATACTATAATTAAATCACGACAAAGAAAAGGAAAAAATGAAAATTATAAAAATGCAAACACTTGGCGCTTTAATTACACAGAATGCAAAGGCAACAAAAACCAAAAAGAACACTAACAATTAAAAAACAACAACAACAGGAATAATCATACAACAGGTAATAAAATTGGTGATTTTGTCACTTGTGGGCGTTTGATTCCCAGTGGTTGTTGCAGCCATTGTGTTTCACGTAATGCCCTCAAATTTAATTGCCACAACAACAGTGGAGATCCATATATATGTATATATATATCCCAATATAGTTGTGTGTCTAGCCTATGGTAATGGATCGCGTGAATTTGCCAAAGTTTAGAGCTTCATTTTGTGGCATTTTTAGCATAGATGATGATGAAATTGTCGCGACACGAACTTGCCTCTGACTCTGGCTAATTGCAACCTGTAGTTGCACCTGCCATTGCTGCTTCTGTTGTTGGTGGGCGAGCAGTGGGCGTGTCGCTGCCTCCCAATTGAGCTATTTGACTAGGCTGAAATAGCGTTTGTATACCCTAGAAATAGGCAAACTAAATGGGATTTGTAGAGTCGCCCATGAATAGATTGTCTGCCATCAATAAATTTAAGAGATTAAAATAAAAACAAATTTTATATAAATTAAACTCTTTTTCGAAGGCGAGTATAATTATTTTGAGGATTAAGTGCAGTTGACCAATATTAAAGTCAAAATTAAATTAAAATTAAGAAATATAAAAAAATAAAGTAAAATTTTGTAATTATATTTAAATTTAAATTTTAACTGAAAGGATAAAAATTTAAATTAAATTCAAAACTGTTCTAGATTTCCAGAGATTACTTTTCCAGTTACAGGGTATAAGAATGGTCCAGCCGTTCTGTTAACTCGCTGAGAATCGAGTTGATTGTATCGCTTGTCGCATGAGCCCAGCCCCAAAGTTGGCCATGTAATTTGCCATTGACAGGTTTTGGGCCTCTAAAGTCCGGATTCATGGCGTCCACAAACGAGTATTCAGATTCACATTTACATTCATATTCACATTCGTATCCGGATCGCGTGCTGCATGTCAACGCGTGTGTTCCACGCTGCAATGTCGTGCACTGCAATTGTCGAGGTTGGAGCTTCAAGATGGCGTTCAGTTGAAGCCGAGCGCGTGAGGTGCAACCATCAAGTGGATGCAACATTTCCAACGGAACGGAGAACAACCACACATACTACAAGTGCACACATATGATTAATTGCAATGCCTGGCAATGATTGGTTCCTGGTAAACAACCCATTGGCATGGCATGCCACAGTCTCAGCCTGGTCAAAACATGGACATGTCAGGAGGAGCACTTCTAGGAATGAACAGATAGAGTTAAAGAGAGAAAGAGAGAGTGAGAATGAGAATGAGAGATAGAAATGCCTGGCAGACAAATCAGCGTCTCTGACTTCTATCTGCATTCAGATCTAAGATCTACCACGTTGCCATGCCTCATGCAACACTCGCACACTCGCCGATCTTTCACACCTTGCAACGCCAGTTTGTCTATTGTTTTGTTTTCGGCTTTTTGTCCTTTCCCCGTTGATATAAATCACATTAATCACAATCTCGGCGAGACAATGCCGCCTGCAAGGTGTGAGCACAGTTTTGACAGCGACAATGACAAGAATTTAAAAAATACTTACACACATATAAAAATGACACTTGATTGGGGTGCAACCTGTTGGCCAGGGCCAATTCAGTGGAAGAAACACGCCTAAACTGTCTGACATTGTGTCTGCTTCCATTGTTAACCAGCGGCACTTTCCCAGCATTGACTTTTCTATCTTTCAGATACTTCGAGTTGAGCTCTCAATCGCGTGGGTGGTGATCAAATATTTGATATATTATTTTGATATTTTGAGTCGGCCCGTTTCCAGCATTTCTGTTAACGTCTTTGATCTTGCCGCTTCTTGTTTGCCCGTTAATTGTATGGCAATTGCTGGCTCATAAATTTTGACAGCAAACGGTTTTGCCACAGGATGTGGCATCGTTAAACGTCGAAGCATTTGATGTGGCGGCCAATTATGCCACAGATTCTCTCCTCTCTCACACTCTCCCTCTCTCTCTCTCTCTCTCCGGCAGGAAACTGTCAGCCCCAAAGCCACAAGCTGAGAATTAGCCTTCAATACAAATGTATCTCGGCATTTGTATCTGTATCTCATTCGCCTATATGCAACACCTGTGGGCGTGCATCATCATCAGCAATTTTAGCATATTATCAACGCATCTGCGAACCGACAAAGTCTTTTCAACGCTTTTGGTTGTATTCTTTAGCCGTTTTTTCTAGCCTTTTTTCTGCTTTCTAGCTGCAGCCTCAAATAGGCGTTGCCCAGCTGCAGCGGTGGAAGCTGCAATATGGAGAACACGCTGAAGCTGAAGCTGTAGCTGAATCTAAACTTCGATACTGTGCACTGTGAGAAATGGGGGGATTTCAGGGCCCGAACCTGCTATGAGGAATATCTAGCAAAATCACTTTTAATAATTACATAACGACTTAAAATTATTTGTGGTTCAAAAAATATAAATCATAAATAATAATTAATATTGACTTTTAATATATCCACAAAAAAAAAGTAACTTTAATTTTTATTAAATTAGTAGTTAATAATAATTAATTTTGATTTATATTTATTCAGTTTTTTTTAAGACTTTTAAAGACTTAACAAAAATCAAATTTACTCATTATTTTTGATGAAAATATAAAAAGTCATTAATAACCATTATTCGTAATTTTTAATTTTTACAGTCTCAAATATAAGTTTGTTGGCTGATTGCAGAGGTATTGTTATTATAAACAATTTGATATATTTTAAACAAAAATCGCATTTGTCCTTTTTTGTGTTTTTTTTAGTTGAAATTACGTTCTTTGTATAAAATATGTTTAGCAGAAGAGTAATAAATAATCTCAGTATTATGCTAGCCTTTAGACAGAACCGTTCGCTTCTGTCTCACCCTTGCTTTTCGCGCAGTGTAGCTTGTTGCGCTTGCGCCTTTCGCTTCGATTAATTTTCGCATTAAGCTCGGCCACAGCTCCGCCCTTTTGTGCACTGTCAGTTTGCCCATTTTGCCATTTTTCTTGCATTCTCCGAATCAGTTGTGGGCGCGGTAATGAAATCAAATTAGGCAAGTGTTGCGGCATCGATGCTGTGGCATCCACACGCTGCCAATGTTGGGCCGAAATCAGTTCCAGTTCGATGCTGGAGCAGCTGTTAATTGATTTGTGCCACAGTGTGGCAAGCTCAAGGATAATTGCCAAGGCACAGAGGGCGCAGAGGGCAAGAGGGCAACTCTGGCTGCGAGTTGCGGGCGTCTTTTAATGTTGGTTGTCCTTGAGGCAAGGAGCTCAGCACCTGCAACAGATTCGCAGTGACACGCGCTACACACACACACACACACAAACACACACACTCACATAAAACTGAATTGCTTGCAATTATGGGAAGTTTTTTCCTTTGCTGCACAGACAAAGGATTAGAGAAAACAAAACAATTTGCTACGCGATTCATATGCAACAACAACAACAACAACATAACAATATGCGAGTGTGGCACATGTTGCTAGTTTTTTGGTTAGCAATAAAATTGATATATATATCGAGTCCTGCAATATGGCTGCCATATGGACGAGGCTTATATCCTTGTGGCTTAGTTTCAATTTTTCCGCATTTTCCCGATTTTCCTTTTTTGACTGGGCTTGCTTATTGGCCATTTAGCGCACGTAAGCGGAAAAAATAGTGAAATTTCTCTGAATAAAAACTAATGGCACAAAATAGCAACAACAAGAACAGTAACAACAACATTTGGAACAACAACATGTTCCAATCTGCGTCATTGACTGTTGTCATAATCCTGTCAAAGCGTAAACAAAATTTCAACTCTACAAAATCCGCAGCATGTCATTGGATTGGAAATTCTCTTGTTTCGGGAATTGGTTTTCGGGATTGGGCAATAGATATTCCCCATATAAGTATGTCTGTAGTATAATATGTGGATGAATGTTGCCCATTCAGGTTGCAACAGATTGCGTTACGCATTGCCAATGTCAACAATTTTCTACTTGCACCTGATGGAAGACTTATGAGCTAAGATTCTTTTGAGGGAAATATCTTACGACTGTTATTGTTATTTCTTTCAGGGACTTACGGGCAATGCTTAACTTCTTACACTCCACTTTAAACTGAGCAAATTACATATTAACTATATTCAAACAGATCAAATGTTACACAAATTATGCCAATTAAATTATTTTATACATTCCAAATTTATAAATATGTAATTATATAAAAAAATTGTATGTCTAACACTAATGTTACATAAGAAATAAACAATTATTTTTAATTTAGAGCACAGGTCTTGGGGAAATTTTAAAATGCAAGATTAGGTATTTAGATAAATATGATATTTTCTAATAATTTGGTTTTAATTTTAGATTTTTATTTAAGAATTAAAGTTTTCAGTTGGAAGCTAAGAACTTTTTATAATATATAAATTTAGCTAATAAATAAAACATATAAATAAATAAAATGTCTCTTATAAATTCACATATTTAACAAAAAATAATGTAAAAATGTACTTCAAAATATAGCTTAATTATGTAATTTCTTTGATTAGTTCAATTCACATCCAATCTTAGGAAATTACTTCATTAAGTCCTTAACAAATGCTAAATAACCGCGCCCATTTCAATTTAATTAAATTAAATGCGTTCAAAATATAAAGTGAAACACACGATTTGCTAATTTTTCAACAAAGAGTGTGAGAGAGAGAGGGGCAATGTTAGAGCAGCAAGGAAATACAAAATATGGTGGCATATGCAAATGAGCTGCCAGGAAGCGGCGCACAAATCATTGAAAAATTGTCACCGACTTGCAACTAGCTAAAAAAAAACCACAAAAATTAAAAATAAAACAAACAATGCACCCTACCCTGGTCTACCCTACCCCATCCCACCCCACGACTACTGTCTCGGCTGTGTCCTGTGCCCACCATCAACGTGGCCATTAGTCGCAACCACGAAGCGCATGCAAATGAAACCGCAGCACAGAAGGAGGCAGAAGAAGCAGAGGGAGAATGTGAAGAAGAGGGAGAAGGGACAGGAGCAGGAGCAGGAGGAAGTTGCCGCGCATCCTGTCCAGACTCAGACCTCGAAGGGGCGCAGCTGACGAATTGTGAAAAAAAGATGGCTGTATTTACATACGTACATACGTATGGGTGTGGGTCCGTAACGGGAAATGGGTCGGAGTCCTGGGATCGGCTGCGACGACGACGACGACGGCGACGCTATAATTTTCTGCTGCGTTCACACGCCATCGTCGCATTTTTTTCATTTTCTTTTAAGCAAACATTTAAATTAAATACATTTACATATGCTGCGTGTGTGAGTGTGTGTGTGGAGTGAGAGTGTGTATGGAGTGAGTGTGTGTGTGTGGGTAGCTCTGATATTCAATTATGATACATTTCAATTGGAGGGCGCGACAGTTTTCAGATAAAATTCGTGAGTTGTGCGTTTTTTATGACGTGGGCCCAAAAACACAATATTGAATCGCCAAGAAAATTACAGTTTTTTATATGTACATACGATGCAGACAAAAACCATTTTTGGCATAAATAAACTGAGTAAATTATGAAATGAAAGTGAAAAAACTGTATGTAAATTGAGTTAAAATATGATATCAATTGGGAAAATATAATTTAATGCTTGGAAGTGTCTATGTATAAGTGTACTACAATAATACTTGACCTTTACGCATAAATTAAAATAATTATAACAATCTACAATAATCAATATCCAATCTAATTCTTTTTGTTAGTAAAAACAGTGTTTCAATCAAGTACCAATTGTTAATATATTTTTGATAATTATTTCCAATTTGCATGAATAAATTTTCACAATTGGCATTATCAGCTCATTTATTCTTAACTTAACACTCAACGAATTTCACACTCGTTCACTCACTCGCACAATCACTCAAATTTCACAGCATTTAACTCACTCAACGCTCAAAAGAACGTGGTGAGTTTTACCATGCAACGAAATGGAAATGAAACAAGCCGGCGAGTAGGAATAAAATCACTCATGCCTATGACAGTGAAAAAAAATGTTGTAAATAGCCGACGAAAAGTACAAAACACACCCCCTCCCAGAGCAACCACTCACACACACACACCCAGGCATACAAGCACTTCCGTATGTGCTCACATATGCAGTCTCACTCCATGGCAACAATAGCAACAACTAAGCAGACCAACTGTCAACAGCCCAAAAACAAAATGACGAATTTATGAACTTGTTTGCGCCCGCCAGAGCGAGACAACACTAAGTTCGACACGCGCTCAATTTGCCGGCCACTCAATTCGCTCAGTGTATGGCCATCTCGCTTACACTCATGTGCACGCTAATAGTAGGCGAATATGCGCTCAACTACTGAGTGTATGGGAATTTCGAATTGGAAAACCAAAAAATGAGCATGACTTATGTCGACGTCGCTGTCGCTGCCGCAGTCGCAGCATTGGAATGCTGTCGCTGTAGCGGCAGCGAATACAGCATATTGCCTACTCACTCGCACGCTCATTGCTCATCGTTATCGCAGCTCGTGCTGTAGTTGTAGTAGACGTTGTTGTTGTTATTGTCTTGCCTGCTTGTCTGTCTGTCTCTTGCGGTTAACCGCTTTACGTTGCGTGTGGAGCTTACGTGAGCGCTTCCACAAAACTTTGGCGCTTGGCGAGCTGCGTAAAGTTGCGACCTCAGTGCTGTCAGGTATTTTGCGCTTGCCGCGCAGAGCCGGACAAATAGGCACAGACGAAAAAGACAACTCAACGCCACACAAAAAAGTGCCTTAGACTCGTTAGTCCGTTAAGTTGTCGTTGTCGTTGCCGTAACGTCACGTAAGGGCGTAAGACTATTTTTAGCGTTACGTCGCCGCTGGTGTTGAAAACTTTTGCCGTAAGATCGTCAGCTGTGCGCATCGCTTAGGGAAGGGGAAAAAGGGGGGCGGGGGGTTAAGATAGAGAGTGTGAGAGAGAGAAGGAGGAGGAAGTGAAGGTGGAGGTGGAGGTGGCACTCGCACTTCGGGCTTGTTGCGAATGCGTTTACATGGCAAAAAGCAAATCGCAGCCGCCACAAATTCATTCAATGGTCAGCTGTGTGACTGTAAAGCGGTTTTCTCGGCAAACGCAAAACGCAAATATCGCAAGCAAATATCGCATACGTCGCAGCAACAAAAAACATCGCAACGTCGCGCGTCATAAATTAAAGTCGAGTTTCTGTGTGAACAATGTATTAATAATAAAACAGTTGTAATTGATTTGAATTGAAATTAAAGATTTAAGAAATAAAATAAACAAAATAAAAATAAATAAAAAATATTTAAAATGCTTTTAAGCAATCAGCCGGCAAATACAAAGCCACAGCAGCCGTCGCCGACAACGCCACAAAGCTTCAAATCGAAGCTACAGCAACAACTTGCCACAGCAGCAGCTGCCGCAACAGCCGTAACAGCGACAACAGCAACAACAAATATTGCCAACGGTCACAGCAACAACAATCATCATCATCATCATCTGAATAATCATCATCAGCATAATATTTCCTTTGCCACGGATTTCTCAATTGCCGCGATTATGGCGCGCGGCGGAAACGCCTCAAGCAGCCGGGAGCCATCTGAAAGGAGTTTGAGTGAGTAGCAAAAGTAATTGACAATCCCACTTGCCTCCTCTCTTCTCTCCCTCTCTCTCTCTCTATCTATCTTTTTTATTCTCTTTCAATTCATCTAGTTTTAGTATATTTAGAAAAAACATCTACATATTTAACGAGACTTTGATGGGATTTAGATAGTTCTATCCCTATTAGTAGTAGTTGGATTAATTATCTGAATTAGTTTTAGATCTTTGTATTCATCAAAACCATGTCAAAATAACTAAAATATCAGCCTCATTTAGACTGAATATTAATTAGACAATAAAAGATGTTTTAATAACTGATCTACTTAGTTATATTTATGTTAGAAGTATTTGAGTTATTTATCTGAATGATTTTCATATCTTCAAGATATAATATTTTTTATATTATTTCTTTTAATATTTATTTAGTTTCTGTTTCCATTCGTTAAAAAGGAATTAATTAAAATATACTAAAATTATTTTATATAAAAAAAAAGTTGATTAAATGCTTAGATGGTTTTTTAATCTTTGGAAGATACTATTTACTTTTATTTATGATTATAGTTTAAATTGGGTTTATTCCTCTCATTCGTTGAAATAATAACTTAGAAGCACATGTTTGAACAATGTCTTTAAATGAAAATTCCTTAGCGTGAGGTGTGGATTGATAATCATAAAATTTATTTTAAGAATATTCCACACATACAAATCTTACACGTTTTAATTAAAGTCTGCAGTATACCTAAATCAAGAACCATGTTCATATGGTTTTAAACACAGTTCCAGAATTAAATGCAAGTTAGAAAATTCGAAAATACTTAGATTTCGTACTTAAAGTAAGGTCGAAATACTTGATTGTAGTATTTGCATTCTTACTAAGAAGTTATGATTGAAATGTGCCGTTTAAATTACGAAATACTTGATTTTTTCCCTCTGTGCACTAGTCGAAATTGATCGAAAATTGAGGCCATTTTAATTAATTTAATCTCCTCTTAAGAAGTCAACAAACCTTTCATAAAATTTTTAATAAGTTAGCTGACTTTATGGATCTCTATACCCAATTCAATTCTTATGAATCTCTCCAATAACAACTGCAAATCCAAGCAGTCGAAATTCTGCTTAAAAATCATTTTTATCTGCTTAGAAATCGTTTTTGAGTTGCTTAATCAGCTACTTTTATTCATTTTTATTGTATTTATACTTAATTTCATTTCATCAATCGTTGAGGTGTGAAATTTTATTTCCTGTTTTGCATTTTGGTTGCTAAAATTAATGGGTTCAAAAATTCGCTGGACTATTCAAAGATTTCTATCAGCATAATTTTATCATTATATGAGTTATTAAATCAGAAATTTGTATAGCAAGAATCGATTATTTACATTTAAATTAATTTAATAAGCTTATACAACATGCCGAGAATAAATTCTGTAATTTAAATCAATCGAATTTAATGATTATGTTTAAGCTAAGCCCATTGATTCAGACGCAATTTTTATTCTTTTTCATTTGGAATTTACTAGGGAGTATAACTTTTATTGTTATACTAATAATATAGAGAAGAGAACCGTTCAAGTGTGTAGGTGCTCTTGTTAGTCTCACAATAGTATTGGAAAATCTGCACAAAACGTCTTAAAAATTCTAACAGAACTTAAATATTATGAAGAAGTTTATTTAGATCTGTCGAAGATAAATACTTTACACTAATCAAATAAAAATACGGTAACTATTTAATTCATATAAAGTAATAGAGTAAAATATAATTGTAGTATTTTGATATTTGGCAAATTAAACCATAAGGAAGTCGAAAATATATAAATCCCCTCATAAAAAACTTGTATTTGTTGAGTTTATTAGAGTTTGAGCTTAAAAAATAATGATTTTCCTTTAAAAAAAATTATATTCTTTTATCAGGAATATAACTTATATTATATACTTACCTATCATTTAGCTGTAAATATAATATCATATTCAATTTTTAATTTCGTTGCATAATTTTTAAGTCAACTGAACATTTATTATAGTGATTCGATCGCCTGATAAATCACGGAATTCTAGAAATTGACAAACAGATGGGAAAACTAAATACATTTTTCAAAAAGTTTAGTAAGAACTTGTAGTTTGATGATGAATATTTAACGAAAATATCAAAATGTTTAGTGCCAATAAATCAAAAGAGATATATATTGTTTTGAAATTCGCGAAAACAGCAAAGTTATTCAATTAATCATTTTAATTAACTTAGTCTCAGAAAATGTATAGAAATATTTTAGTTTATATGCATTTTTATTTGTTCTGAAATTCTTTTAGCAAACACTTTATTATCTTTTAACTAATTTGTATGCATTTAAAGCTGTCAAAGTAATCTAATGATTCGATTGGATTGTTTAGCTTGACACTTGCCCCTAAATGTGGCACGATTGCATATGAGATGTATTTTATTTTTTTTTTATTTGTGCGATACTCGTATGTTTCCATAAATTGCTTATTGATGACAATGCAACGTTGATGACTTGATAATTGCGGCAAATGCGCGGGCAATAAAATAATCAAAGCCTATTTGAATGCAAGGCGTGTGACGGGGCGTGGCATCGTCTGTCCGTCCGTCCGTCCGTCTGTTTGTCCGTCTGTCATGGCAATCACACACACACACACACACACAGATACGGAAACACATTAAGATACACATCTACATATATACTATAATATTTAGATGCCATAATTGGCTGCAGTTGGCACCGCCAAATCGACCCCTCCCCCCGCCACAATTGCAGTTCAGCGAAAAACAATGGAAATTACAGCAACAACGAGAACAATTGAAATGACAACAGGCACAAATTAACATATGAAATTGCATTTCGGGGGCAAATAATTGAATTTGGCGTATCTGTAAAATGCATCTGTGCGTCATATCGTTTGCCGCATGCAACACGTAGTTGTTGCATGCCACTTGACAACTCTCTTTCAAATGTGCTGACTCTCTTTCTCTCTCTCTGTCTGTTTGTTTGACTCTCTCTTTGTCTCTGCCTCTGTCTCTCTGTAGGTCCCTTGTCTGTGGAGCGTTATTCAACGCAGGATGCGGACGATGATGTTGACGTTGATGTTGTCGACTGCAGCGACTCGGAGACGCCAGCAGCGGCGTCGGCAGCAGCGACGGCAGCAGCGGCGGCAGCAGCAGCAGCAGCAGCAGCAGCTCAGCAACATGCACGTCATGCATTGCGTGTTGCACAGCAACAGCAGCAACAGCAACAGCAACAACAACAACAACGACAGCAACAGACACATGCCCATCATCATGCAACGCCAAACAAGCAACGCCAACAACACAATCAACATCACAGCAATCACAATCACAGCAACAACAACAGCAACAGCAACAGCAAATCGAGCAGCCATCGAGGGCGTGGCACGGCCACACCAAGTGCAGCTGGAGCTGCAACTGGAGTTGCCACGCCCTCGCCGCCCCCGGGAGGTGGTGCAGGTGGTGGTGGCACCAACAGCCCCAACTCGCTGCCCGCCGAAGACGAGCGCCTGTCGCCTGAGGAGCCAGCGCAGGTAACGAAACGCCACAAAGTTAGCACAAATCCAATTCGCGTTTTCCACCTTTGCACATACAGTACTGGCCAAAAGTAAGGCACCCTTTCGAGTCATATTTGTTTTTCAAATGATAATTTTTTTATAAAAACAAAGTAATTAAATTATTTTTTTTATTTGCTTATAAGTTTATTATTGATAATCAAAAAATCAAAGAATTTAAAATTATATGAATTATATGAATTGCCTCGATCCCGAGGGAACACAATTTACTTGGGTTTCTTCTCTGAATAGGGGATCGGGCTAATTCATTTTATCGATGGAACTATGGATCGTTCCAAATATCTCGACATAATAATGATTTGCTGATGAAGTTGCCACTCCAATGGAGGATGCAGCATGATAACGATCCGAAACATAGCGCAAAAGTGGTTACGGATTGGATGGGGATTCCCATGGGGTATAAGGTCTTAACCCAATTAAGAACTTGTGGGAGATCGTTAACTCAAAAATCAACCCAGAAAATTTAAAAAAACAAAGGTTAATCTATTCGATGCCGTAAAAATAATAATTTTATATCCTGTATGCCAAAACAATGTACGTGTGTCATCCTAGACAAATATTCGAAACGAAATATTAATTAAAATTATTTGTTTTTAAACTACACACAGGGTGCTTTGGTTTTTTTAAATCAGATTTGAGAATTGAAATGTTATTTTAATCTTACATTTTTACTTATACATTTCTGAATTAATTAAGTTTTTGATTATCAATAATAAACATATAAACAAATTAAAAAAATTAGTTAATAACTTTGTTTACATAAAAAATGGATGAACATTTGAAAATACTGACTTGATAGGGTGCTTTAGTTTTGGCCAGCACTGTATGACACGTATGGCACTAAGTTCTTCTTCTCTCTCTTTCTCTCTCTACTTCTCGCTCTTCCTCTTGCCACTCGTCACCATCATGATCATCTTCGTCTTCATCTTCTATAGCAGCCCACGCCCAAAATTCTCGGCTCGTGCAATTGCGATGATCTCATGGCCGTGCAATGCCATCTGGAGACAAAGGAGCTGTGGGATAAGTTCCATGAGCTGGGCACCGAAATGATCATCACCAAAACGGGCAGGTGAGTTAACTTAATCCTCCTCCTCTACTTCATGTTCTTCTTCTTTGCACTTAAGCTGAATATCAGGTGTAGCTCATGTCACGTGTCAAAATAATTCTCTGAAGGAGTTGCAAGACTTCAAGTGACTTTAAAAGCTACAGAGTTGAATAGCCCACAGCCTGAGTACAGGGTATCGATTCGCCGTGCACATTTGTATTTACCACATGCCATGATCAGTTTACTCGATCAAATTGTCTTTAAGTGCAAAAACATATTTAAGAGACTTAGTTCTGTTTAATTTCTAGTAATATCAATTCATATCAAGTACAGGATATCCGTCGTCGAGCATTTAATTTGTATTCATTCAGTTTGTTTCCTTATTTACTTCAATTATTTATTCGAAACTTTCCAATATCTCACGTATTACTTAGCTGCTACTTTCGTTTAATATCAATTAGCCGCCTTGGGGGGCACATGCCATTGCCACTGCCCGCGGCATCAAGCAATTCCACATGTTGCCCGCCCCATCAATCGCCACTAATCAGATACTCAAAAATACCATCCTTGAACACAAACTACAAAACTTGAAACAATCAATTAAAAAAATACATGAATACCTCGCCTTTCACTCACTAAATAACATGCGATTATTCATATTCGTAAAACGTATTCACATTCACATTTACAACGATTTAACTGCAAAATATCAGCGAGTTTTTGGTTAGTTTCTCATTACGGTTGCCGCTTTCTGCTCTCTGCTCTGAGCTTACTTCCTTTTCCTCCTCCTTCTTCGCTCCTTCTCATTCTCCTCCCCTTTCGGCTGCTTGTCTACGCCCAATCTGATTGACAAGGCTTCGAAATAATGTGCCGTCGATTTTCGATTTTCGATTAGCAAGCGACTAACCCCCCAAAACAGGCGGCAGTTTCTTGTCAGCTGTTTGAAAACTTACACACACATACACAACAGACACACACACCTACTCAACACAAACACACACACGACAACTGCTTAAACGACTTTTCATTCGCAACTCAACAAAGTCGACTTCAAAAATTATTGCTTTGACGATTTTCGTGCGAATGTCGTGTAAACTGCGAAATGCGATTGAAAACAACCACAAAAACAAAATGAGAATTTAACTAATGCCTAATGACAGACTACAACATACCCTGTAAACAGTAGCTATGGTAAAAAAAAATACAATTGAAAACTAATTAATTAATAAAAAAATTGAATGATTAAAAAAATGTAACTACCCAGTAATTTTTTTTCTTATGTAAAAATTGTTAGAAAATACATATATTATCGAAAGTCGACTAGAGTATACCCTGTAATTGTTCTTTGCTTACGCACACGGTTGATATCGTATAGACTACAGCATACCCTGTAAATTGAAGCTTTTCAATAACGTTTGCTTTGAAAATTGTAAGTTTTTCCCCATATTTTTTCAAAGTGATTTACTTTATTTTGTATTATTTTTCGGCGATAGCATTATACCCGCTATAGTAAATTTGAATTTACGGGCATCAAAAAAGCGATATATGAATGAAACATAACTTTCAGCATAGTTGTTATTGTTGTATATGTTGTTGTTGTCGCTGCTGATGTTGTTGTTGTTGTTGTTGTTCGCAAAGTTCGCATGTTGATGACATGCGAAATGCGCATTAGTCGACTCGACTATAGCCGGTAGTTAGGAACCGAATTCTCTTTCTTCTTCTGGTTTTTGTGCTTGGCAACTTTTGTTTGTTTGGTTTTTTTTTTCAGATATTTTGCTCTGTTGTTAACCCTTTTCCTTTTTTGAGGTGCCTTGCCCCAAAAGCCCCCGCTCAACGCGCATTTGCGACACATTAACAAATTTACTCCTTTCGCTGGCTGCCATTCATTTCTGAAGGTCCTGAAGCTCTGAAGTTCTGACTTCCTGACAGCGCCACAAAGTACAAATTGCAATGTAATAGCTGCCGATTGTCGCGCTAACAACACATTTGCATGTCCTTTGACTTTTTACTCCCAGTTCAGTTCAGTTCAGTTTATGTTTTGTGTTTTTTTTTGTGTTATTCGAATGCGACTCTTGTTTGTGTTTTTGTTCCTGTGGCTTTGTGCCCTGTAATTAGCCGTAAGGACTACTTTGCCGATGTCGATGCCCCGAGACTTATTTATTTACATTTGTGCGGGTTGGCAATGCAAAAGTACACTCGTAACCCTTTTGTCTGATATACATCTATGTCAGCACATCGTTTGGCCAGCGAATGTACGATGAAAAGGGGGAAAGGGGGACGGACGAAAGGGGATTTAACAGCAGCAGCTAACGGCATTCAATTGCAGGTTGTGTTCTTTGAGTGATACCTTTTAAATTGCTAAAATATGGGTTGCTCTATGTGCAATTGTTCTGCTGTCGGGTATATCGCTTTTTAAGTACTCTCATTTTTATTCAAAAGGAATTAAAACTACTCAAAACTAAAGTTTGTAATAAATTTGGAATCAAAAGAAAACATCGATGGAATTTAAAAAATATGGAATAACATTATTTGAAGATGAGAAATCAAATCTGAAGAAATAAATTGATTGTAGAACATAGTTAGAAAACAAATAATACATTTTTTTAGAGCTATAGATCATTTGTAAGTGTGAATATACATACATATATATTTATAAAAATGTATTTATACATAAATTAATGCATTTTTTAATATTAAGTAATTAACTAAATAATCAATTTACTGTATAGATTAGTTGGGTTGTCCAAGTATAATTATTTAGTCAGACAGTTTCCACCTCTATCAGACTATTAAACAAGATTGTTAACGCCTTCACATATGGCAATTCACAATTTGGCAATATTTGTTGCAATCCGTGGCAAATGTTGCCAAAACATGCAAATGCGCATGCGTAGCGCACATCAAAAGAGAAAGAAAGGAAAATACATGATAAAACTCAGCGAAAGACCGAAATGTATGATTTATGGCCAAGAAAAAAGATGGGAAAAGGATCGATGCCTCTTTGTAGCCTGTTACCTGTTGCCGTTGCTCAGTTGTTCAGTTGTTCAGTTGTCGATGCTGTTGTTGCGGTCATTGAGATAAAATATCACGTGGTTTTTGTGATTTTGTCACGCTGTCAGCGGTTTTCGTTGGCGGTTGCAATGAGAATGAAGTCACAGGCGGCCCTAATTGTCCTGCCAAAATCAGCAGGCGACAATTGAGACCTATGCTGAAGGGAAAGGGAAGAGAATATCGAAGGGAGCAGTGTAGTGCATAGAGCTCGTAGCGGGCAGTCAAGTTATGTTTGTCAATATTTTAGCGACAACTCTTCACGCATTTTAGGTAATTGTTTTCGGGACAGTCTCAGATCCAGACTGGACAGTAGCTCTCAAAAGGCGCGTAGCAAATGCAATTTTCATGCTTGAAAACAATTCAAAACACCAGAAGTCGTAGCTGCCCCACAGCAGCGGAAAGAACAACTTTAACAATAAATGAGTTTTTATTAATTTTTACCAATTTTTGTACAACTTCATTAATATTTCATTGTGAGGCAGCAGCTGAATTGTGGCCAGAACATTTATCATTCGAAGGACAACAATGAAACAAGTTAATCCCCTATAGAAAGGTGCAGGATCAACGACCATTAAGAGGAGTCTAAAAGTTGAGACTGAAACAGAAACAGACATACAGTGACCTCAAATAAGCATTAAAAATTAGTGACTTAATATACGCAGAGAAATATTTATGTTTATTTTTATTATACATGTTCTTAATAGAACAATTTAGAAAGACTCAAAATTGATATATCATATTTCATATAAATAACAACCAAGCTTAATTTCTTTTAATACCGTAATATTTATTTAAGCTTTATTTTAAAATATATTTTTTAATAATAATTTCACCAATACACGTTTTTTTTTCAAGTGTAGCCAAATTATGAATTAATTAAACAATAAAGACTAGAAAGAGAGGCAGAAAACAAAAGAGTGAAAAAGAGAGCAAGAGTCATAGTTGGAGGCAGAGTTAAATGGACTGCGCTTCATATATTTTTACAAGAAGCGATAAGATCGGACAGTTTTAGTTATGGTAGAGTTGCAACCCTCTCAAAAAAGGTAACTGGAATTAGCATTTAGTTGCATTTATTAACTCACCGAGCCAGCGGCTTAATTTGCTGGAACTAAGGTGTTGATAATGAATGCGAGGCACAGAAGCTGCAGTCGCATTTAGTTCCCCCGGAGGCGGAAGTGCGGATAAGTTGCGGCTCATAAGGCCCCGGGATATCCGAGTATAACTAGAACTAGCCGTAACTCTAATTGGGCGTGGCAAGAAAGCTAATTGAAAGTCGGCAAAGACCAGAGTCCACTCTATATAGGGTGTTGAGCAACCCTCCTATGGCAAATGGTGTGTAAACTTCATAATTGTAACCTTTGGCACCTAAACTAGTGAAATGAGTGAAAGCCATTTGCCTAATTTTCCCATAAACAAATACATAAAATCCACACTTAGACGCATAGCAAAAATAACCGAAAATAAAAAAATATATAAAAGAGAAGAGAAATAATAACAAAACTGTGCCACGCCTCCCACACCTCCCCGCCCATCGCCTGCTGAGTGTTGTGGGCGTTGTGGGCATGGCCCGCAGGCAGCTCGTTGCTGAGTTGCCTCGTAAAAATGTATGTAAATGTTTGAATATGATTTACGACATTTCCGCCAGCAGCGAAAACTGCTAAAGGGGAGGGGGGTGGAAAGGAAAAGGCAAAGGGGCAGCAGCAGAGGGCGTGGCATTTAACCGAGGGGCGCATTTGGCATTTTCACACATTTATGGACACATTAGCAAGCTATCAAAAGTGTTAGAAGCTTTCTTTTAGCTGGACCTTGAAGACACGATATATAGATAGATTTCTTAGCCAGAGTTGCCAACGTCAAGCTCGACTGCATTGCCAGAGATGCCAGCTGAGCGATAAGAGCCGCTACAATGGTGCTAATTGTGGCATGCAACACAGCTCGGCTGACTCGCCCCGTTGACAGTTATTACTTTGGCAAATACACAAACAAATGAGCTGGCAACCCTGCACAATCATGGCGGCCAAGTGCATTAAACCCGCCCACATCGCATGAATATTTCCTCGGTTTCGGGTACTCGTTCTGCTTGTGGGCGCAGCCAAATGAGTGTCTTTTGTTGTCCGTCGTCTAGAGAAACGAATAAAACGTTGACGGAAATCATGATCACATTTACTTAGTATATCTATGCTAGACATGACATTAAATACAGCTACATTACTATCAATTACCCATTATTATTACAATTATTAGCTGGCCTGTGATTTATAGCTTTTACTATCACGATTTATGTAGAGAAAGGTTGCAAATTGAGTATTAAATTGAGTATTCACAACAAAATGCAGATTGAAATCATGAATAAACTATATATTGATATATAGTGATTAATATATATACATTACATACATGAATGTTGCTTCTTCCTGAGTATTTAAATATTCATCTTTCTTAAGATTTATCAATCTTTTGAATGTGGTTTATATACATTTATTTATTTATATAAAGTTCTATCTTCATAGTTATCCCTGCTTTGATTTCGACTACATGTCAGTGTTTTTTATTTTCTTCTTAAAGTTCCCCTCGCAGTTCAGTTAATTAGTGGATGATTATGACAAATGTTGCAACATTCATTTACAACTCAACCAAAAGCGACAAACACGACCACAACAAATGTGTGTTTGCTTCACATTCTGATATAAGAATGAAGCCCGAAGATAAATGACAAAAACTGGGCTGGGTCATTAGCGTCATTTACACTTAGCTGGCCACAACGACAACTATAACAACAACAATATCTTCAACAGTTATATGAGGTGTTGTTTCAGGTGGGCTCTGAACAACTTCGTCGCGGAAATGTGTCAAAAACGTGCTAAAAGTCATAAAATTAAATATGCGTCTTATTTACATACAACCCTCGCCGGGCAATAAAAAAGCCAGCACACGATTCGTTTTTGGGGGTTTTTCTTTTGCTTTTTTTTGATAGATTTCATGTAACATAATGTAACGCTAACATTTCCTTTTCCCTTGGTCCACTTTTAGGCGCATGTTCCCCACGGTGCGTGTTAGTTTCTCGGGTCCGTTGCGCCAGATCCAACCCCCGGATCGTTATGCCGTATTGCTGGATATTGTGCCGCTGGACTCGAGGCGTTATCGCTATGCGTATCATCGCAGTTCGTGGCTGGTGGCTGGGAAGGCGGATCCACCGCCTCCGGCCCGGATTTATGCTCATCCCGATAGTCCCATCAGTCCGGAGGCGTTGCGCAAACAAGTTGTCTCCTTCGAGAAGGTGAAGTTGACAAACAACGAGATGGATAAGAGTGGACAGGTGAGTTCAATTCTCCGAGTCAAGGGGGTCAAAGGTTGTCAGCATTTCAGGACATTGACACAGTGTCTGGTGAACGCAAAATCGATAGGCGACATATCTAAAATTTACTTGGGATCGAAATTGGCATAAATTGAGTATTTGTTCGAAAGAACAAAACAATCGACTTAAAGTTATACAAAGATCGAAATGGAGGAGTTTTAGTTTTACAACGTTTAAACAATAAAATATTTAGAAATTTTCTATATGATAAAAGATTTTAATAATATGATAATTAGATTTAATCCAAATTAATAATTATATTATTACTCTCCGGGTCAAAGAATTCAAAACATGAAATATCACCTCATAGCAAAATGTTTTGGATAAACTTATAAGCAATTTTAAATTATGAAATAAATTCTCAACTCCTAAAAAAGGTTGTGAATGTCACATATGAGTCACACTTTAGTTTTCTTAGACACTTTAACGTTGCACCCCTGAAAACTGAGAAAATTCACGCGAGATTCGCTGTTATTATCAAGCATCCTTGGCCACAAAAAAAAAGGAGAAGAAAAAACATTTATGAATAATTTAGGCAAAAGACAAAAGACATAAAAAGCGGCGACTGGGCTGGCATTGTTTGTTTGTACGTTGACGGCAGGACAGTCTTTGCTTATAGCCAGGGTTGCCAACCACACAAAGAGAGAAAGAGATAGAGAGAGAGAGGGACAAAGAAATAACCTGTCATACATGCAGTATATGCAAATTCCAAAAAATGAATGAAAATTGTTGGCAATTTGGTGGCAAATGCAAAATGCGCGACCAACACAAGGATATCTTTACTGCCCCGCATGCCCTACACGCCCTCAATACCCTATATAATTGTATACCAGGCTTATAGCATCTCCTTTTCCGTTGGCCATGGAAATCCTTGGAAAGTGGCGACGCTCTGTTTACGAGCCAGCTACCGTTTTTATCGCCATCATAAAGGATGCTGTTGCCCCGAAAAGAAAAGCCGTCAAAACAAACGCCGACTACTTTTTATTGTTGTACATTTTTTATAAGACTCAACCAACGAAGGAAATAAACAAAAAAGAGGAAAATAAGAATATAAATATTTTGCTCTTGTTACTGTTGATTTTTACAGGTCGTGCTCAACTCGATGCATCGATATCAGCCACGCATTCATCTGGTGCGTCTGAGCCATGGCCAGAGCATACCCGGCAATCCCAAGGAGCTGCAGGATATGGATCATAAAACCTTCGTATTCCCCGAGACGGTGTTCACGGCCGTGACGGCCTATCAGAATCAATTGATTACAAAATTGAAAATCGATTCGAATCCGTTTGCAAAAGGATTTCGCGATTCGTCGCGTCTGTCTGATTTTGATAGGTGAGTTTTATTCTACATCAACTGCAAACCCAAGACATGACTCAAAGACCTCAACACAACTATAATAAAATGAAGGGGAGCTGTGGAACTCGAGTGCTCTTCGACATACTACTTAAAGCAGTAGTTGACCCAGCAATTTTATGAGCCTTGTTTGCTGATTTATGACCTCATTTACGATTGAGCCTCGGCCCGTTTCGGCATCCTTCCTTTTAGTTTTTTAGTTTGCTTAACCTTTACCTTAGCTCAAGTTGTTGCTGATTAGCGAAAATGTGTGAAAATGTCCGCATCAAATGTCGTAAAAATAAAAGTAGAACCGAATGGGCTTCAATTAGTTATTTTCAAAGTGGAGCAACAGGAATTTTTCGGAATTCTTTTCATAGATGTGTGAAGGAGCTGTGCAGGTTTTCTTTAAAAAAACGAATTAAAATTATAATCTCAATTTATTAGCAACCGGATCTTTTAAAAAATATATTTTAAGAGCTATGAATAATCTGTAATGAATTCTGATCAACTGACTAATCGGGATTCTTCCTAAATTATTCACTGCAGAATTAAATTATTAGTATATTTATTTTCTTTTTTGAAAAATAATTAAATTAAATTATACATTTGGTTTTACTTAATTCTATTTATTTATTTATTTTTTTATGTATCATATATTTTTGTTTGCTTTATCAATTGTATTTGTTTACATTCATAATTTTGTAATTATGTATTTGGTAACTCCGCAATAATTGCTCAATTATTTGGACTCTGTGGGCTTTATCTTCAGATCTAAATACAAATAGATAAGTCTTGCAACTTGTAGCAACATGTTGCATATGCGGGTTGCACAAAGGACATACAGAAACGTCAGCAACTTTTTGAGTATTTTTTGGGAGCCAGCCCTTTTTTGCCTTATTCTCTTTGGTCGCGAGACGACAGCGAAGACTTGAAAAGTGTTGCAAGGCGGCGGCTACGTGGACTATTAAGACAGCAACGCAGTCGGACAGTCGGCTAGCAGCAGCAGCAGCAGCAAAAAGAGGCAACAGCAACAGCAACAACATAAGCAACAGCAACAACAGCAACAAGAGGCAACATTCAATGTTTTTAGCCGGCACGGCGGCGTCTTAAGTGGCGTAAATTACAGATCGGCGCTTTTAACTTTGAAGCCGATTCGTACATGAAATGAAAACACGAAAATAATGAGTGAATGTTGTTGTTGGTGTTGTTGTTGCTGACGTTGTTTAGTGTCGGCAATTGGCAGTTACTTTCAACGTAATTATGTTATTGCTCTTTGCGGTGCCTCCGTGTTGCAGCAACAAGTTACTCAACTCTCTCTCTCTCTCTCTCTCTCTCTCACTCTCTTTCTCGTTCTCATTCTTTCTTCAATTGATTCATTCTTAACTCTTCATCGTTTCTTAGGGATCCCATGGATTCATTCTTCTTCGATCAACACATGCGCGCAGCACCGCTGCGCTTCTTTCCGGATCCGCTGATGTCGCAACTGACGCCGCAGGAGGCAGATGCCGCCTCGTTGGCGCTGCTGGAGAAGGCACGGCAACATTTGCAAATGTTTGGCCGATCGCCGTATACGGAAATGTTGCTGCCACATTTGTATCAGCGTGCCGCACCGCCAGCACCGCCGCCGCCCTCGGCCCTGGGCGCCTTTCAGCTGGGCATGTGGCAACAACAGTGGCCACAACTGACCGCCGGTTTCTTGGCCAGCGCCAATCAGCAGGCGGCCTTTGCTGCTGCCGCCGCTGCTGCCGCTGGCGCCAGTCGCACGCCACCGCCCACAATGGGAAGCGGTGGCGGCGGCGGAGGTGGGGGAATAGCACCACCCGCACCGGCCACGCCCACATCCTCGTGCGGCTCGGCGTCACCAGATCTGCGGATCAAAACGCAGCTGGGACACTATCCGCAACGCTTCAGTCCCTATCAGGTGCCGCAGCATCCGCAGTCCGCCTCATCGCCGGCACCGTCGACGAGGGCCGAGAGCCCCTAAGGGCTCCATAACCGTGTGAAATGTATGTGCAATGGACGACAATGTTTGTAAATAATCCACGAGCCCCGAAATTCCCCAGATTCACAAAGCTGTGTAGCGAAACATGTTGCAGCAACATGTTGCTAACACTTAACTTAGTAGTTCGCTTATGCGTGGCAAACTAAACGTGATAAGGAATTTGTTCAAACACTACACACTGAAAATTTAGGAACAGCTTAGAATAAGTCACAAATAAAAAAGGTTGAAGTCCATGATGATGAGTTATTGCGATAACTAAATAAGCAGTTAAGTAAAGGTCTTAGGAAAATTTCACTATAGCGTGTGCATTCCATTGCAAAATAATTTATAAATATGATCAAAAGTGTTACGTTTTACTGCTTTTTAGTTTAAATAGACCAAATGTTCTGTCACTCCCACATACAAAATTATTTATAATCAATTTTAGTCAATTCTCCCAACCATTTTCCATTATCACGTTAAGCTGCGCATAAACGAGAATAAACTTTATATATATGTACTTAATGTAGTTTTTAGCCCTAGCCGTGTAACAGTATTAGTTAATTTAATTAGGCTTAGCTTTAGTGCAAACAATTTGCTTGTGTTTTCTATTGTATATTTATGTTTTTCATTTTATTTAATATTTTCTTTATTTTATTTTGTTATTCAACTTGTTCCTAACTACAAAAATATTGTAAAAATTCCACGCTAATTGTACACTTTGGACACGCCCAACACTCCGCAAATCTGATCCACATCAAAAAAATGCAATAAACAAAAACAAAAAACAAAGAGCGAAAAAACAAATACAAAACTATTTAAATTATGTGCAAAAATAATAATAAACAATTTAATACACAAAAACAAATGCAAAAGTTGTTCGTTGTTTGAGTTGATCAGAGTATCTGAAACAATTATTAATGATGATGATGGGAAGAGTCGCCAAACAAAATGCAGTTGCAGTCAGTGATGCCAATTATAAAATTGAAAAATGATAAAACGACCAAAAAAACACGGAAAGAGGCTGAAAACCTAAAATCAACAGACAGAGAAAAAAGACAATATATATATATTTTTCTTATTTCATTTAAAGCTTTTAAATGCATTTTCAATGCCTTTTTCCTCTTTTTCTTCGTACGTCGCCATTAACTTTAAGTATTAGACAGGCAATTTATTTGAATGGCAACAATATTTGAGTCAACGCAATCCGAATCTTCAGAAGATAAAATATACGTATGCATGGCAACGATAGAAGAGTCAGAGCGAAAGTGACCAGTTCTGAAAAAGGGTCTCGATATTTTTAGGCGTTGGTTCAAAACATTGACGTATTTTTAACAAGTTCCCATTTTAAGAGGTTAATATTAGAGTAAATCGTTACCAATTTCAAAAAGTTCCAAACTTGGCAGTGTCGACTCATTTTTGGTAATGGTAAATTGAATCAAAAAAATAGCTAGATTTTCGGATAGAAGATGTTTGAGATTTTTCCCGGCTGAAGCAGTTAACAACCGAAGAAATCTATCCGGAAAAAGGCTAAATTGGCATCACTGGTTGCAGTTGCAGTTGCACGTGATGCGCAGTCGCGCGTGGCAGCAACGTGGGGCAGACATACACTGACATTTATGCCTCGCCGAATGAAACATAATTTATAGAATTTGGTGCTCTTTATGAAAGTCGAATTAATTACAAAGTCCGTGTTTAGTGCCATAGGCATTTCATACTCCTATCATATCATTTCCACCTTTTAGGAAGATAGAGCGAGATAGTTGGGGGAGTCAATGTATTGGGTTGCCAGTGGTTGTTGTTGTTGTTGCTTTTGTACATGCAATCAACTATGAATTCAGATGATACAAGACAAGTTGTGGGCAGGGGGGAGGGAAAGAGTTAATGTTGCAGTTGCAGTTGCACGCGACATGCGTCATCAATTTCTAATGATGTATGTCTTCAGCAGAGACATTTACTATTAATTATTGTTGTTGTTGTTACTTAAGTGCGGACATTAGTTATTAATATTGTTAATGCACTTTTTAATTAGTTGCTAATCCAAGATAAAAGTGAAATCAAAGTGAAAAGTTGACTGTGGAATCAGCTGAGGGTTGAAAAAAAATATTTGAAATGAAGATCAAATGAAATGAGTTGAGTTGAGAATGCTAGACTGGCAGATACCCTTTATCTGTCTATGCATTGCTAGAAGTTGCTAAACTAAGAGAAATATTTAAAACAAATTATTTAAATAATTAGGTATTTGATATTTGATGAATATGAGATAAGCAAAACCAATTAGTCTAATTTCAGAGATTATTCGAACAGTCCAGATACCCTGTATCTGATTTTACATTGCTAAGCTAAGAGAAATGTTTAAAACAAATTATTCAAATAATTAGGTGTTTATTATTTGATAAATATGCGATAAGCAAAATCAATTAATCAGATGATTTAAAAAATTCTCTATATCAAATTCTAATTTCAGGGATTATTCGAATAGTCCTGCTCGACTTATGAAGCTCATACGAAACTTAAATGCTATAAATAATTTATATTATTGCAAAGTTGATTTATAAATCTTGTTTAATTTTTAATTGTATTTACTTCCTCTCTTATGTAAGCGGATTTCTTGCATTTGTAAATTTGTTTCAATTACATATCCTTCCTATGTTATTTTCTATTCAATTTGCAAAATATTTAAAATCCGTGACGTCAATCACATGTAATTATAAGCCAAACACACAAGTCAAGAGGCAAAGGCCCTAGCATATGGTAAGTAACATATTACTCGGAATATTAATAACTTAATTTTTATGCCCATAGGCCACGAAACGGCAGCACGGCGAGAGATTGGAGGTGGTACGGCATTTAAATATGGCTTATATAAGAGGGCCAGGTTCAGTTTACCTGACCTAACCAATAACTAACTCATAATTATACACAAGAAACTTGCAATTATAAAATCATTTTTTCGACCAAAAAACAATGCAGCCCAAATGTTGAAACAACTTTCAAAACATCTTAATTAACCACCAGTATTATTTAGTATTTAGGCCCTGTTTAGAAAAGTCTGTGAGAAAGTGTCACATTTCTATTAAATATTCACACATAGCGGGGAAATTCGAAAGTGAAATTGTCAGTTATGAACACTTTTAATTAGCAGTTGTAATATTTTTAATTGGTTTCATTTCAATGGGCGTATATTTAGAACGTTTGTAGTAATTAAACTTGAAACATTTAAGGATATCTTGAAGTGGAAAAGTCTCATAGTCTTACAAACTCATGCAAACATGCGTAATATATATATTTTTATTTTTATCTATTATTTTTATTCAACTGTAATACATCTAGATTTTCCTTTAGAACATTTGCAACATATTCCACCTGAATTTATACTCTCAAAGCCGCTGCAATAGAATCTGATGATTACGCGTAACCGACATTATAAATTCAAAAGTCTCTCATTCCTAAAAGATACATAGATAGATCAGGGCTAAACATTGCCATGTAGATTAGCTGCAATTTTCTCACTCACTGCGACAAAGTCGTACACAAATTATCTCGCCACTAAAAATTTGCCTAATTTCGTACATAAATATGAAACATCTTATCATGAGGGACCGATCTATGGCCCAGGATATCTTTCTAGCTGCCCCAGACCCGTCGGCAACCTTTATTCTACTACTCTCCCTTCCTCACTCAGCTTACGTTGCTGACTAATTTTTGTGTATTTTGTTAAAAAACAAAACACCCTCAACATGAAATTGGTAGCTAAACCTGAACAGGCGCTAACAAATTTATGTCTTCTTCAGGCTTAGACAACGCAAAAGGTGCCACTAAATTAGCTGAGGAACAAAAAAATGAAAAGAGAACATGGTAAAGGTGAAGGCAAAGGTAAACGCCGCTCAGCTCATTACACACAATTTGCAGTTAGGTGCGAGCATATAAATTTCCTTTGGACCTGTTTCGAGCCTCGCCACGGATCTCACCTATTCTTATCAAAATTATGCAGACTTTTATCTAAATTATTGTTTTGTGTCCTTTTTTGTAGCTGAGGGGGATTTACCACAAATTGTATTGCTGACCTGGATTTTGGCATTAATTCATGGAGAACAGCAAATAAAATTTCGAACTTAACGAAATTATAATTTTGAATTAATTTCTAAGAACTATATCATGTGACTCTGACCACGGATGATTTTAGCTTAGAGTTATATTTTTTAATAAATATGATAATATAATAATAATACTTGAAGAACGACTACTGTCTACAACACTTCAGTTTCTTGGCTTGTTAAGGATCATATATATATATATATATAGTATAGTTTAGTATAAAAAGTATATAATATAGGATATTATAGTATAGTATGTCTAATGTCTGCATCGATGCGTTAAAAATGACGTGACAAATAAAAGCCCGCATTGGTATAAATATGTATATGCAATATCATTTCTAGAAGTTCGGCAAATTATAGTGCAAGTCTCATTTAACGTGCGCAATTGTGGACATTTTAATTGTGTCGACTGCTTTTCCGAGGGGGCGTGGCATTCGCATTAGCTATGAACATGAGTTTAATTGTACCATTAAATTGATTCAATCTATTAAAGCAACATGAAAACAAACAAGCGTCAGCTTGTCAAATAACAGATACACCAACATTTAACCAGTAATTGCACTTCATTCCCTTCTTATTTCCCCAACTTTCACATATCAATTTAACAATTCTTTGTTTTTGGCCATCGCTTTTGATATGCTACGAATATGACAAGTATTTGGTATGTAAGTTATATGTAGAAGTAAGAAAGGCAGTTCATCTCTAAGTGCTGCCATCTCTAAAAGGTGAACAAATAATGCAAGTTTGTATTCACATATTAAAACACCTAAATGGCTTTCTGTGTGGTAATTATGGTAATTTTATTATATGTACATACTTGTGTATATGTATACAAAGTAAACGCCAAAGACTTTAACAAGCCACATGAAAGTTGCCATGAAATTAATTTGCCGACTGTGGGATGAGGGGTGGGAGGGGAAGGAAGGAGAAGTTGCAATTGTGAATTACGCCAAAAAGCCTCCTCGTCGCGAGGTATTGTTGTTGTTGTTGTTGTTGTTGTTGTTGTGTCCAGGGCACAAACAAGCGATGCCTACATCACACTTCAACACAATCCGGCAATTTCATCGAATGCCAGTGCAGGGCCAGAGGGGAGGAAGAAAGGGGAGAGAGAGAGAGAGAGGGGAGAAGTCAACCCTTTAACCCAAATGCATTTCACGTTACGACAGTTGCGAATTTCTCCTGTGCAGGCATGCATGTACTCAGTCTGTCTCCTTTCCTCTCTCTCTCTCTCTCTCTCTCTCTCTCTCTCTACCTCTCACTCTTACACACACACACACTCTGCCTGTTTTGTATGCATATTGAAAATTTGCATGTTTAAGCATATCCTTGCCAACACTTTCCATGCCGGCCATACTTGTGAGCTCACATACATGCATACATACATACATAAGTGTTTACTCCACATGGATTTGAGCAGTGGTACAGCAAAAAGGGGGTCACGCTAAGAAAAGCCCCCTCCAACAGATTAAGCTGACTGTTAAGAAGATTGAAAAATTTAATTATATCACTAATATTGAGAGTCCATTAAGTTAGAGTGATAAACTATTTATTTAATAACTCTATGAATATTTTCTTTTGACACAGCAGAACAAATAAAAGGCAGTTTTTAATCAAGATCTCATCTGAAGCCTGAAAACTATAATATTAAGCTTTTAAGCTTCTAATTTCATATGAGTATTAAAGTAATAACCAATTTACACCAATTTCTCTTATTATATAATATTTGTATCATGTAACCCCCTCTTCCGGTACCTTACCTCATACGTACTTACCTCATACGAATAAATTAAGAAATTCAACTAAGAAAAATATTCAGAGTACGGAAATTCGGATGTTTGTCTTCCAAATTTTTATTTTCCTAATTTTTGTCTTCTAATTTTTAATTCTTAATAACTGTATTCCTAATTTTGGATTCCTAATTACTGTACTTCTAGTTTTGGATTTCTAATTGGTTCATCCGTATTTTCGTATTCTGAGTAATATTTTTCGACATTCTTATATAGAATCTACCTTTTCAAACTCACGTCGAACTACGCCGCTGTCGCTGGAAAAATGGTGTTGCAGGGTATGTGGTGGTTCGGCATGCCGGAAGTACGCGCAGTTTAAAGCTTATCGCTGCAATTTAAGTTGCCCAAGGATATGCGCCGCCTACAAGCAGCAAAGGCAAAGGAAGGAGCCGAGACTGAGGCTCAGGTAAAGTGAGTTACATATATGAAAGAAATAAAATATAATTTCAGTGCAAATTAGTTGCAATTTTGTGCACGGCGAAGAGTTCAATGAACTCTCGAACTCTCCGCAAAATATCTGGTTTAAATATCTCTCGCTTCCCAATAATGTATCTCTTCTCAATTGTTGGTTCATTAAGTTTTCGACAAAACTGTCAAATGTCAAATAAATTGAAGATTACAGAAAGAAGATGTTGGGCTGAAAAATAAATGTATCATTATATTCTTAATGTTTCCTTAGATATATGGGCTAACTGTTGCGTGCCGATTGATCAGCTCGAATCTTGGCATCTTTATCAATATGCGACAAAGTTTCATCATTAGCAGGCGACTTGCTAATGACTATTAATAAATGCCAAAAGTGTAACTGTATGTGTGCATTAACTAAATGCAATGCTGCAATGAAAAATGGTTATTTCATGGCCAAAAACACACACAAGTATCTGACAGATACACACACACACAGACAGACAGGCAGCTCTATTGCTCACTTGGTGTTGACACTTGAGAAATTTGTAGCTCATCTTTTGCTGGCATATCTCGATGCTCAAAAAGGCCCCGGACAAAAACTGCAGACGACATAAGGGTGGTGAGAAAAGAGAGAGAGAGACAGAGGGAAAGAGAGGCATGGCAGCTTTGGCACTAATTACAAATACAAGCACACACACACACAGGCCGACGGAGACTGCAACACACATCTCCACACTTACTCGTATGTACAGAAATGTATCTTAGAGATACAAGTACTTGTAGCTGCCAGCTGCTCAGTTGCTGCCTTTGGGCGGGCGCTGTGGGCGTTCCCTCAGCCAACTTAATTTAACAATGCTTATTTTTGGCATTGCTGTAATAAGACGTCAACGCTGTTTAAATCACTCTACCAAGTCATTGAAATTCATTCAATTTCTTATAAGAGGAACTTAAGCCGGATGAAATTGCAATACCAATTATATTTCTGTAGCGCGTATGTATTACACTATATATTTGCATTGCATTTAGTATAGCTCTTAAATACTTTAGTTAAAATTTCTTAGAATAAATAATTAATTTTAGAAAAAAACAAAATTAGTTTATATTGACCATGCTCAATATGTATTGCCCAAAATCTTGAATGATTCTATTTTAATACGGTTTCAAAAATTCTACAATCTTAATTTTTCACATCTAATAAGAAATAATTATAGCCTTATTTCCACATATTTCAAATCGAGAACAGATTTATATATATCTAATCATAACTCACACCCTTCGACGAGCTGTCAACTGATTTTATGGCAACAGGTTAAAGCACCAAATAAATAAAACCAAATATTTCGAAAGAAAAAAGTGGTATTAATTTGAGATAGATTCGTGATTTTTCTCATTTTCCAACTTTTCCTTATGAGCATTGAACATTTTTTATGGTCTGTGAATTATGTGCGGCGAGGCATTTAAAAATAATGTGCGCCAAATTCGAATAAAACTTAATGTTAATCAGGTGCGAAATATGCGCGAACGGACATCAAAGTGAAAACGCTGACGGATAATAGAAAATCGTATGAAAAATCAGCGCGACCCCCGATGCGGCCGACAGTTGTGGCGAATGTGAAATGAAAGCGACCTCGCAAAAAACTTGATGTCCAACAACAAAAAGGCAATTGACTCGTTTTGAGTGAGTTCCAGAAAAGGCGGCCATTTTGGGCGGCTCAAGCTCAGGCGCAAAGGAGAGCGCCAGATAGAGAGCGCGAGCGCGAGCGAGAGAGGTAGAGATGGAGAGCGCCAGCGAGAGAGCGCGCACGCGGCTTTCCAGTGGACACATTCCAGGCCAGGCGCAAAAAAGGGGAAATTCTGAGCATAAAATTTAGAGTGTGTGTATGTGAAAGTGTGTGTGTGCGTGTATGCATGTGCTAAGCAGCCAAATGATTGAGGGCGTTGCTTGGCAAAAATGGCAGACAATGTTGAAAGCTTTAACTACAGCAGCGCACGCACTGCCAAACGAGAGCGAGAGCGAGGGGCATAAGGAGAGAAAAAGAGAGAGAGAGAGAGTGAGAGAGCGACATCAGTTGCCGTTTTGGAGGTGGAGTGAGTGCAAAATTGTGAGACATATGAAAACAAGATGGTAGTGCAACGTAAAGGCGAGGCAGACAAGTTGCAACTTGTCCGTAGCTTGTTAACAATTGCAGCACTCAAATAAATGAGACCAACAACAAGGATCTGCTTTATAAATGTGTGCGTGTGTGCGTGTGTGTGTGTGAGTCAGAGAAATTAGTTTTGGCTGAGACTGAGTAAAAGCAAAAGAACAAGCTAAGGTGGTGGTGGAGGGGGGACGCAAGAGTTGGTGAAGGGGAAGCCCTTGTAACAGTTGCCTCGCTGCAGGCAATATACTTAATTAAAAGTCGCACGAGACAAAAGCCGAAAACGCAAAAAGTGATTAAAAGAAGCAACACTTTTTTTATTATTCTTTTTTCTTCGTATATTGTATGCCACAAGCGGCATGCTGCAGCGGCTGCTGCAACAACAACAACAACAAGTAAACTGTGCTCTGTCTTCCTCTTTCCCCTTTCATGCCCGCCTTTCACTTGCAATTGTTTGTCACTCAACAGCGTTGTCTTCCTACCTCCCATCTCCCATCTTCCATCACTCTCTCCCTTTCTCGCTCTCGCCCTTGCCTTCTCTTTTTGAATTTTGGGGCTACACATTTCACTTGGCACATCAAAGTGCGCAGTGTTGTTACCGTTGTTGTTGTTGTTGTTGCTGTTGCTGTTGTCGGTGCTGATTATTCACATCGATTGGCATTTGTGAAATTTCACGAATTGGCACTTTTAGCCACTTGGGTGGTTCTTTCTGCCTTTCGCCTTTCTGCGCTAATTTTGTACACACTTTTATTTTTTTTATTGTTTTTTATCATGTATCTCCTTTGCTTTAGCTATTCGTGTTGTTGTTGCCACATTCCCCAAATTACATTGCAACCAATTGACAATTCGTTTCACACGTCAAGCGACTTTTTGTGTGGTCGCTGACAGTAAAGAAACGAAATAAAAAAGAAATCTAAGGTAAATGCAAAAAATTAAATGGCAAAGAAGCACTGAGAAAAACTAAAAGCATATATATTACAAAAAACTAAGAATGTATGTTAATATTATTATTAATTTATTTTATTTATTTATTGTCAAACTTAACTAGTTATAACATAAGTTAAATGTAGTATTGTGATGCAATATTTATATAATTTTATTATTTATCATAAACTATGTAGGAAATGATGAATAAAATAATAAATTAAAGAGTATTTTAAGAACTTTTTCATAAAAATAATACATTTCATTTAAACTCAAATTTAATATACTTTAAGAATATACTTTTACTAACAACAAGATTAATTTGTACAACTAAAGTTTGTTATAATACGTTTTATATTTCTTGGAACAGTTACCCATCTGTGTATACAATCTTGTAGATAGATATTAGACTGTAGAATAGCTCAGTTTGATGACTCTTCAAGTCTCTGGCTTTGACCTAAACCACCTGCCATTTGCTCCCTCTTTTCAGCCACTTTCAGCCACTGAATCCCTCGCCGATCTCCCGGAGTTTTTCCAGCTAAGAGGCGAACGACGAAGACTGTTGCAGCTCACTGTTAAGGGTCAAATTCTGAATGTAGGGCGCGTGTTCATTTGATCAACGAATATTATAGTTTCGTTTAAGGTTTAATAAATTACAAAATATTTGTTTAAAATGCGCGCAGACGCTCTAAAAAGACAAATTGATAAATGAACGCAGCTCCGTTAAATTGATGTGAGTTTTCTGAAATAGAATTATACACCTGTTCCAGCAATAGAGAAACATGTGTTTGCTCCACCACGAATGATCAACTATCCATTGATGTCTATAAATAGTGACAAACAAACGTAAATTGTGTTGATTAATCGCGCAAAATTAGAGGCAAAAACTGTAAAATGAAACATGCTGAGCAACTAACCAAATAAATTATTATTTATGTGAAAAACGACAACTGACAACCTACATAGAGAATACGCGTATATCGAATATCAAATGCGCACATTTAATTATGAAAATCTTTCAATTCTTTTACGGGGGAAACGCTGAAAATTCTTGAAAAGAAAAATATAGATTTCTGGGGCCACCCACAGTGGCTGCTAAACTAAAGACCAGGGCAGCATATTTGTTCCAGCGAAAGGAAGAGAATTGAAGAGATACTGTGAGTAGTCTGAGTAGTAATATTTGATTATAAGAAATACTGTATACCCTTATAAAAAGTGATCAAAATAAAGTGTGAATCGATTTTAACATCGAAACGTAAAAATTACTCGAGTTGTCGATATATCTCCATATTTTACCATCTCGAGATTTTCCAAAAAAAAATTATAGTGATACAAAATTCAAACGTAATTTTAAGTAAATTTTTACTTTTAAAGTTTGCTAGGTCGAAACTTCAAACTTTGCCAAAATTTATCCGATTTCCTAGCGGAATGTCATGACTTGGCTTATAAGTTCAATCTTGATTTAAAATTCAGTAATTTCTATAAGATAATTGGTTGCCTCAGTAGATATTTTTCGAAATTTGAAACTCATTTATATTTTCAGCTGTTCGATTACAACAATTTGCACAACTCTTGTCGCAAATCGCAAATTGATATGCACAATATTTACGAAGATATTAAAGTGAATAGTCTCAAAGCGCAATCGCAATTCAAATGTTCCATAGTTAAGCTCATAGTTAATAATGCCTTGCATACTCTTTCGAAGGATTGATATGCAGCCACAACGCTAATGAGCATATCGAATTTATGACGTACAACAACAGCAATAACAACAACTTTAAGTATGCAGTTGCTGTTGTTGTTGTTGTTGTTGTTGTGGCATGCAACATGGGCCGCATAATTCTCACACTTCGACAGCCAATGGAGAAACAAATATAAATTGAATGCCGCCAAAGTTGCCTCGTTTTAGTTTCCCCTCCGTCTCCTTCTCCTCCTCCTGCTGCTTGCAACACACAGTGAAATGTCAAATTTAGTTGACAATTAATAAATTACGCGACTGGGCGCTTAAATGGCGCCACTGCGAGGGGTAGGAGCTGGAAGGGGGATGGGAGGACAGACGTCACATTTTCATATTGTCATTAATTTAAAATAATTATGCGGCAAGGCAGCCGCAAATCACAACAATGCCACCGTTTGTTGGGTGGCCCATATGTGTGGCACGAATGACGGGTGACTGGAAAGGGGGGGGGGGGGGTAGGGGGAGAGGCAAGGGACCTAAGACTCACTTAATTAACTGCCTGAATATCCTGCGCTACAAATTGTTCACACTTCAACGTTTTCTGATGCTCTGACGTTTTCTCTTCCACTTCCTGGCCACGTGTGTTTTTTTAAATTCTTAATTCTTAAAAATCTGCCCCCCAAAATGCCCCGAGTTGTTGCAAGTTTGGGCATCTAATTGACATGTTCGTGACACATGTTGTTCAGCTACAGGATAGCACAGACAGAGCGAGAGAGAGACAGAGAGAGAGAGGGAATCTCAGACCTCACACGCGCCTCCAGCGCAAATGTCAGCGATATGCGAGTCGATGATATATGATTAGGAAGCCTCGGTTCGTTAGCTGGGGAATATATTGAAATGTTGTGACATTGCCCGGAGATGTAGACGGTGTCAGTTTCTACCGATGCAATATGGTAAAAAAACCCGGAATTTTGGCATAAACTCTAAATATAGAGGTACGGACTTGAAAATTGGCATGAACCTTAGACTAAGTTACAATTTTGAATTTTTTTTTTGGATTTGGACCACGCCTTCACCTCCCCCTCCTTATCCGACTTTGAAAAAAATGGAAAAATATTTATATAAAATCGAAATCAATAGCTAGATCCTTAAAATTTAGCATTAATTTTAGTTAGGCTAAAGTAGAATTTACATTTTTTTTTTGTTTTTTAATAGGACATTGTCTTCACCCCCCCTTTCTAAACGACCAAGTGAAAAAGTATAATTTTTTTTTATAAATTTTAATAAAAAGCAAAATATTTTATTTTTTTCGTGTGTGCTACTTAGATTAAAGTAGAATATACAATTTCTTTTGTTTTTCAACTTAACCGTGTCTTCACCCTCCTCACCAACTTACTCCGAGAAAAATCCGATTTTTTAGCATAAATGCACACCTGCAACATGTAATTTTTCACGAAAAGGGGCAAAAACGGGCAAAAAGGATTATAAACATCTGATTCTAGATGGTTTTGTTAATAACCTTAAGGCAAAACTCTGCTGATATCTGCCACTTTTTTAATGTAAAGCTTAACAGAACAGGAACACATTTGTTAGTTTTAAGCTAAAAATACACATGAACAACACATTGGACAATTGCACAATTAAACACAAATATTAAAAATCTATACTAATACCGCCTTTTAAATACATTAATTAAGTTTATCCATATTTACGCTTTTTTATAATGTTTACATAACAAACACAATTCGCTGTGAAAGTTGCAATTATTTTTCCCGCACTTTTTCAGTTCACAAGGCACCTCTCAATCAGCTGACTTTGAGCGTGCTTAAAATATTACGGGTAGTCCCGAAAAATCTAAAAAAATTGTTTTTGTTTGGTTTGGAGTTTTTATATTTAGGAAATAAAAAAATTTTGTAGGTTCTGAACAAAAAAAAGTTTGAATTAATGCCAAAATATCGGACTTTTTTACCACAGTGCGATGTGCTATAAAAGCCCAGAAATATGAATTTCTGCACAGTGAATTTATTGATGTCGAAAAATATTACTCAGAATACGAAAATTCGGATGAAAAAATTAGGAATTCAAAATTAGAAATCCAAGATCAGGAATACAGTTATAAGGAATTAAAACTAGGAAATAAACATTGGGAAGACAAAAATTAGGAAAATAAAAATTAGCGATTTTTAAGAAATTATTTGTAGTTTTTGATTTTGGTTTTAAAATTTTTTTCTATCAGCAAAAAGAAAACATTTGTCGAGCCATTTATTTATAAATCAAAATCAATAGGCCCTTCAAGTATATGTTGACATAGAGCTATTGGAATAATGAATTAAGTATAAACCTATTCGAAATAAAATTTAACCAAATTCAGAAAAACCGAATTTTGGATTCCTAATTTTTGCACTCTGAATTTTTTTCTAAGTTAAAATTCCTAATTTATAATTCCGATTTTATCCTTCCTTATTTTAGATACCTAAAACTTTACTCGGGGATCTTTTCTTCTTTTTTGTAATTCCTTAAAAGAATTTCGGAATTCGTATGAGGTACCAATTTAGCCAGTTATTTATAACACTTCAAAACGAAACAAACTCGTTACTATTAATTTGATACCTATGAATTCTCCTCGATGTTCACTTTAATTGCCATGCTTCACATTGAATTGCGAATTTGGCGTTCTATCCCACTGTTACCCGACTCTTTCCCCCTCCCCAGTCCTCAGTCTCTGCTAAGCCGCAGCGCCGTCTCTTCTCAACGGCTAATCCACAAAATCTGCGCTTTCATAGACCATTAAAATTAACTAGCAGTTGTTGTATGGCGAGTTTTCAATTGAAGCCGCATTTTATGCACAATGCCAAAATCCGATTCCAATTTTCATTCTCTTTTTTTTTGTAAGAGAGGCAACAACAACAACGATGTCAAATCCGGTCATGGTGATAATCGCCAATGGACCCAAAGACAACAGCAACAACAACAACAACATTAGCTAACTACAGCACTGACACCACCGCCCATGAGGCACGCACACACGCCCACTCACTTACACACACACACACACACACACTCACACTCGCACGCACACGTGTCACGCTCTCTGTCTCTCTTGTCTGTCGTTGTGTCTCACTGACAGCTACAAATTGCGCTACAAGGCTGAGCTTTACCTTTCCCCTTCCTCTTCTCCTTCCTATTCTCTTTCCCTCCCCCTTCTCAACCTCCCACCCAAAAGTAAGCGTCAACGCCGACGTTCGTGTAACTTTCAGCATAATGACCCAGACACGTGGCTGTCTAATGTGACCAGCCGCACATAGACAAAGTGTCAGAGTGGCCAGACGACAGACGACGGACAAAAGACAAGAGACAAGAGACAAGACAACAACAACGGTACTTAACCATTGCTTTTCCACCATTTTTATGGTAAAATCAAATGTGAAATGAGCGAGGGGGGCGCTAGATTTTATGTCTTTTCTGCCTCGTTTTTAATACACTTTACTGCAATTTGGCATTCGGCAGATTTGAAGCAATTAAATCGTTCAGCTAATTGAAATTGCACTTGATGTTTTCATTCAGCTAAGTACGTTTGAGATTTTCGACAATTAATTATCCATCGCAATTGGTAAAAATTGGGATTACAGCTCAAGGTTGTCGATGCCTATGGAAATTTAATTCCAATTTAAATCCAATACCACTCTTCAATTATTGACTAAAAGGAATTTATGTTTTCAAAAAATGATTTAAATAGTAATTAACATTTTGACACATTTCAAAATAAGTTCTAAATTCTGTTTTATGTGGTTGGAAACTAAATTATCAGAAGTTTCAGTGATTTTCCAGGAAAACTTTTTATCCTCTTATATATGTATGTATGTACATACATATATCAGATGTTTTTTATATTGCAAAGAATTTGACTTTTATAAAAAGCAAAATATGGAGTGAACTATTCAACGTTTCAGGAACATTCCTGAAGAGCTTACTCATCCGATTCAAAGAGTAAAAAAAAAAGAAGCGATCCAATAACTACAATTTCAATTAAGGAAACAGGTATCAGTTTTGTCTTTTCTATCGGGCCGTGTGTGCGACAACTCTATTAGAACCAAAAAATAAAAAAAATATGTGTGTATAAAAGTTGATCAGTTGTCAATGATATGAAGAGCATGTAGGGCAATCCATCAATCAAATGTGATGTGTAGAGGGACAAGGGACTAGTTGGGTAGTGTAGATAAGAATCTTTCTACTGGCCAAAAAGTTAATTTATTTATAATTGCCAGATGCGGTTGAGACTACACTATACTACACTACACAAACACACACTCACTTGGATGGTCAGTTTAGTGTGTAATGACTTGTAATTCTAGAATTCTGTAATTCTGCTAATGAGCGCTCATATCGCTGAGTAAGTAACCTGTGTAAGTGTTACGCTTGCGATAAGAACTCGGGCATTTCAATTAGCCTCCACCTCCACCTCCTCATCCCCTCTCCTCTTCCTGAGGGAGTTCTGAGTCGGGAGTTGGACGAGTTGAAAGTCTTCAACTCTTCCTGTCGATATTAACGCGCAATAAATTAGCACAGGCAAAGCCGCATTCAACTTATCAGAAAGGTGGTTTCTTCTAGGGCCGAGAAGAGACTCTCGAGAAGACGTAACATTAACATGCAGAACCAGCGCTAGCGTGCGGTCCGATGCGATGCGATCCGATCCAATGCGATATATATACGATGTACGATGTACGATGTGATGCGATGCGATGCGCATAATCTTTTCCCAACTCTTTCGACGGTTAATTTCAGTTTGAGATAATTATAGAGCGGCTGCCACCAAAGCGGCAGTTGACCACAAGACGGGGCAGGGGCAAGGGACAGGGGCAGGGGCAGGGGCAAGGGGGCAGCAAGGTGGCATGCGCTTGCACGCGCTTGAATTTATTATTAGGCCTCCCTCCTCCTCGTCGTACCCGTTGTCCACATTCATTCTTCTCTACCTCTGCCCGCATCTTTCGACAATCATGTTGATGCTCCTTCTGCTTCTCCTTTTGCTTCTGCAGATCAGAACAGGGCGTTGAGTGTAGTAAGTGATAGTGGGCAGCATCCAACAGCAACTCCAACTTTCGCAACAGCAACGGCAACGGCAACAGAAGTGGAAGCAACAAACAACGCGTTGCACAGTGCATAATAATACAGTACCTGAAGTTGGGGTATATTGCCAAAGTTAAACCATTTGACAACAGACTCCCTAACTTGACTTAATAAACGATTATAATTATTTATCGAAAATTATGTTCGTTAAGAATTACAGATTAAGAATAAAAATAATCGAAACAATTTTAATTTACTCAATCAATTAATTATAGATGCAAAATCAATTAGAACTTGCAAAATTATCAAAAAGGTATTGTTCGTGGAATTCGGTTATGAGAGTTCGTAATTTTAAAAAATAATTTAATAAATAAAAATAAATTTTAAGATTTCCAAACAATATAATTTCAGATGTTGAATGAATTTAAAATTCAAACTACGATCAAAATGACAATTCGCGATAAGATCATCCAAAGTTACCGAATACATGCAATATAAAATGTAGAAAAAGGACCATAATTTAGATGCAGAATAAATTTAATGCTCACTTCATAATATTTGTTGATTATAACCGAGACTCGGTCGCGTATTGATAAAGTTGAGAAATATATTGAAGATATATATTAAACTGTTCAGTTGTTAACGAATTCCGATTCAATCAGAGCAACTTTAGATCCTTCAAAGCATCAAGATTTTCTGACTTTTGCAGAGCATTTCCACGATCATGCCACTGCATCATTTTGAATATCTTTCATAATTTTAATGGTTATATTATTTTCAGCATTCCAAAGAGCGAGGCAGCGACAGAATCTCAACTGAAGACCTGAAACGAAGACGAAGACGAGGCTGAGGATGAGGTGAAAAAGCGGAATGCCGACAAATATCAAAGTCAAATGCGCGCCACGCCCCCCAATGGCATGTTGATCTTCATCAAGATCGCTTCACCCGCCTCACAGTCCGGCGACTCAGCGGCGAACGGAGAGTTGAGGGCAGTCGAATCCGAATTCAAAGTTCTGGGGCTGCCCTCCATGGAAGCTAATCAACAATTTTCTCACCTCTTTTTCGTGAGCTCAACAGAGAGAAAAAGAGAGAGAAAAAACTAAAAATCGTTGCGGTAGGCGTTTGTCGGACTGAATGTTCTGTCGGCAGAGCCGGATTCCCCCCACCCCTTCCCACACGCCTCCGTCAATTTGATGTTGCGCCTTTGTTTTAAGCCGCATATTTTTTATTTTTTTGATAATAAGACACCGTGAGGCAACTTGAACCTGTTGCATGTCGGCAAATCGGGTTAATCGATTTTAAATCGTTTTTATGTTTTCATTCTGATATATAACTATTCTTCACTCTTCCAATTTCACTCAAGATTAATCTGCTGTTAACTATTAGAAGTTCGTTAGGAGTCCAGATCTATCGATGTTCGATGCCAGCAAAAACAAATATGGTAGAAAAAGCAAGTCCAGCAAACGCGTTGGAATCGCGTAAATTATGGAGGTCGTATTACTGCGGTCTATGGGACATATGGACATCCATTTAAATCAATTCGAATATATGGCATCGTTAATGGAAATTTATTCGCGCTGTTACTTGCCAGAGACCCCACACAAGCAAACAAACATACTTGCAACGTACAACATTCAACATACAACGTGCAACGTGGCTACCAAATAAAACTGGCTGAACATTCGCACAGCCAGTTGCAAATTGATGGACAACCCACCGGGCAGAGACACCAGCCACAGTGCCACCAGCTACTCCCCCCCCCCCAAACAATTCCCCTCTTCTCCTCCTCGTCTTCTTCTTCCACTCCGTCTGTAGGCATTGTATTTATTTATAGCCACTCTCGCTGTGCTGATTTTTCAAATACTCCACTAACTGACAAACGCCTCGAGCTTAGCGCAATGCTCAGCCACTGGCCGAGTCCCCTCCCCTCACCCCTTCGGGGTAGTCCCCCTTCTCAACCCTCTCAGTTAGTAGCTCCATTTGAAGAGAGAAGCCTTTCGAGCCACACATGTAAGCGCTTAAAAAATTACGTTTTCTCAATAAGTTTTGATAAAAATCAACATCATTTGTGGTCGGCCCAGTTGGGGGGAATTCCAATATGGTAGCACCTACAGCAACAGAAACAGCAGCTGAACTCTGCTTTGGATAAGCAGTTGTTTTTGGCCAACATGAAAAAGCAATGACCTGTTTAAGTATATGGTTTTAAAGAGAATTTACCCACAACTTTTATGTCAAACATATTTGTTTCATTAACAAAGTTGAAACTAAATTTTGTTGAGGGATAATATATTCCTAAAATATTTATAGTCAAAGTTTTAATAAACTTTTATTAACAAATTGTTATTAAACTGTAAATTTTAGGACACTTTTTGAGTAATTTTCCAAAACTTTAATAACTGATCTGTGACCCACTAATAAGCCATTTCGTATACCATGTAGCGTATTCAATTCGGAGGACCGTTGCTCATTAGGCTACCCGTACGCCTGTTATGAGACAAAACCAGTTAAAAGAGCACAGAGGCAGCTCCTCCACACACTCACACCCATATACCTCCTGCTCCTCCCTTCCCCGCATACTTTTTTCTCCTCCTCCTTGAGCTTCACTTGAGTTAAGCGTCGCTGTTGTTGTTCTTATTGTTGTTGTCAGCTTAAGCTGAAGCAGTCGCCACACATCCGCAGTGATCCAGCGCTCCACCTCAACCATATTCACATTCACATTCACATTCACAACCACTCATAAGTATTCACATACGTATTCACATGCTCGCATGTCTTATGCTCGTCATTTGCGCGATTTTTAAGCTGATGATCAGCGACAAACGATCTTTCACTCGCCTTATGATGGATTCATACCACCAACAAATTTGCCACTGATGAATGGATTTCTGTCTGCCAGTTGTTTTCTCCTCTTTTCTTCTTCTCTCTGCCTTACCTCGGTGTTAGCTATCCAAAAGTCTCAGCTCTCCATGTCCATGTCATTCACGCAGTTGCGCAGTCAGCCGATAAACGCCAACATGGTGCAGAGATTTTGTTCAGCTTCTGGAATGCGTAGCAAGTTGTGGCAGACATGAGACAGTCCAAGTCCCAGCCTTTAATCAGACAGACAGTCGCAACTTGAGAAACTCAGAGACAGACAGAGAAACAGAGAGTCAGGCAGAGAGACTGAGACTGAGACTGAGACCGAGACCGAGACCGAGACTGGAGTCTCCTTTCGACTTGGGAGTGTGTAACGCATTGTAACAAATTGATTTGGCATTTGTAGCGACAGACACAGAAGCTGACAGTCGAGCACTCAGGATAATGCTCAAGATTAGGCTGGGATAAGACCAAATAAAAGCAAATACATTGCACACATTCGTAGATTAACTGAAGACTGGAAAGAAATGCAATACTGATTTAAAATAAAATAGCAGACATAAGTCGCTAATAATGTAATATTTTATTATGATCAGTTTATCAACTTCTATAATCGATAGATTTAATATTCGATTATGCCATTCGACTTATAGACCATTTCCAATAAATATTATATGTCTATTGCGACCACCCAGTGATTCACAATGGTCATCAATTGTTGGCAGCACCTTTGACACTTTCCTTAAGACAGTTCTGTGATTTCTTTTGATATGCAAATTGACCAAAAGCTGCACAAAGCGACGCCGACAATTGTCAGTGGGATATTTCAAGCCTGTCTGCTGTCTGTCACAATCGTCCGATATTGAAATTGGTAAGTTACCAGGTATGAGTGTGAGGGTAAGTACATTTACAAATAATAATACTGCCAAAGGCTAATGTCGAACATCAGACGAGAAGACCGACGACTGAGCGCGTTTAATCGCCACTTTTGTCAAACGCGTCAATCAAGTTTGATGTCTAGTTGAGCTCGCCACGCCTCCAGTCCCATTTCATGGGGAGCACTCTCTTTCCTTTACACAGTGGTTTAAGGCATAACAAACGAGATGAATAAAGAAATTTTCTGATTAAAAATTATAAATTTTGTTGTAATAAAACGATTTAGAAACATGATTGGATATAATAATATTCCAACATTATAAACAAATATGATGGTGCTTAGAGTAAGCAATTGAATTCCTTTATTTGTTTATCTTGATTTTTTTCCTTTCTTTTCTTTTCCTTTGATTTTTTTGATTCTTAGATAAAAGGTGTGTAAATTCATATTTCCATTTTATCTATAATCTCCAATCCATTTTTGAATTTTTCTGATTATTTCTTAAGGTTAAATTCACCTTACTGTTTTCATTAATAATTTGTTATACATTTTTTAAAAATTCATTTGATTTTCTCTCGTTTTATTTAAGGCACAAAAATACCTTAGTATTAGTATTTAATCTCTAATGTCTTATCCTCAATCTCTTTTTATAATTTTCACATACAGCTATAGATTTTGTTTCAATGTGCTTTCTGTTGCAAGATAAAAACCAAGCCACAAAAATTATTAACGTTTCCAATTACAAACGCAGCGCGGTCAACTCTACACTCTCTTGGTGTGTGTGTGTTGTGTGTGTGTGTTTATGTGTTAGAGTATGTGTGTTGGCGTGTAAAAATCGCCGCGCGTTGACGTGTCAGAATTTTCATATGCATGTCAAGTGTCAAATGCTGGAAATCACTCCATAAATGGCACCACACAACAACAACAAGAACAACATCACTCCAGATACTTCCCCCCCCCCCCCCCCACGCTCGTGATGACCTCTTACCCACCGCACGCACCTACAAAACGCTGATTACAGCAACTGTTCCGCTGACTGTTGATTTCGTTTGATACGTCGAGTCGCCTGTCATGTCAGTTTTGACAGTTTGTTTGTTAGCCCAAAAAAAAATAAAAGAAATAATACCCAACATGATCGAAATGCCGGCTGATGCTGGTCCAGAGACGGGGTTGGAATTGGATTTGGAATTGGGCTGGAATGGAAGTCAAGGTACTGAATACTGGACCTCTCTCATTCGTTATGCTTAACTTCAATTAGACGAATTGAGGTTTCTCTTCACACATGCATCTGCAGTCAGTAGAAGAGAACGAACCTAGGGGCCTATCGGTTAGGGGCAGGGGCTGTTGCGGCATTATAATTGCCATTAGATTAGCTGTCATGTTTTAGCGCGAGATTCTTTGTTTTTCTCAGTGCTGTGCGATTTGATGACAATGACACATTTTATTTTGTCGTTTCGCCCTGAGGCTGAGATTGAGGCTGCATTTGTGCTAGAGATGGACGCTAAAGTCGTGACACGAAACAAAAAGAAACTAAAACTAAAAAAGAATATTTTGAAACTTAAATACTTAAGCGAATGACAAAATACAACATAATAACTTTCTTTTAATGCCTGCTTAAATAATATTCCGATTATATATGGAAATTTAGATATATGGAAATTTAAAAATTTAATTTAATCACTTTTGTTACTATTTCAAGAAGTCATCAAATATATATTTTATTTTTATTTTTTTAATTATCGGATCTCTCCCATCTCTAATATTTCCCATGGCTGCTGTGGATTGGCTGGCGTTTTCGGTTGAATTTGATTTGACATTGATGTGTCAGCCCGTTAAATGAGCAAATATGACAGGTCTAACAGGCTTGTCTTGTGGTTTTGCTAAGCACCCTTAGCTCGAGGGGTTGATTGAGTATTGTTTTTTTTTTGCTCGCCATGACTTGACTTTCTCAGGATTTGTCAGTTGTTGAGCTTGATTTGATTTGATTTGCGCAACAAAACTGAAACTCCACGTAACCTTGAAGTCAAAGTTAATTGTAGTTGAAGCAAATCTTTCTTTTCCTTAGACAAAGCAACGAAAATTAGCTGACTTTGCTGAACCTTCAATTGGAGGTTAGATTGACACTTAGGAACTGCTGAGGCATATGCTTATTGTAGTTTCTTGTGATTTCTAGGTCACTTTTAATACAATAACTGGACAAAACAAGAAATTTCTATACCTGCTTTCACCTATGACTTCTCAACAAAAATTTTTTCTTTTAAAAATCGATATTTTCTGTTCATATCATTTCTTGTCAATCTTGCCATCTTCCTAAGAATTAAGTATTCAATTAGTACATTTTGTTGTCTCTATTTCCTTAAAAGATTGTTATGACTCAATATACTTCTTAGGCTCAGCATATCATCACATAGTCTTCTAGTATAATCCGTAGAAGCTACGCCCAAACTAATCCAGCCTAAATCAATAACTCAGCTACTCGTTAAGCTGCCACACCCATTTCGTAAAATTATCTGAGGGAGATTGGGTCACATTTAAAGCATATTAGATAACTTTCAGACTTAAGACATGGAAAATAAAGCAGAAAATTTCGATTTCATGGCGATAATCATGAATCGTGATTTATTTAGCGGAACAATTTGTCAGTTTGGTGGCGTCGGCGTGGTTCTGATTTTCTGATAGCCAACGGCTACGAAATCCCTCTAAAAGGGGTGGCTAAAACTCGACCATTCGCATTCTCATTCGTAGTCACTGCCTGCTGTTGACTTGTGAGTGCTTTGCACCCGGGGAACACGTACACGGAAAACAGGAAAATACTCGAACGTCCGGACTCGACACACCCTCCCGATGTCCTTTTCTCTGCTCCGTCGTCCTGCGGAAATTCGCGCAACTATTTGTGAAATTCGGCAACATAAAATGTTGTTATCTATGGTCTCATTATCATCAACATACACGGCACACCACGGACAAGCAGAACTCATCGAGGGTGCGCCCAACACCCTCCCCCACCTCTCCGGGTGGCCACCCCCTTCTCGACCGGATGCAGTCAAGTTGAAAATTAATTTTGTCACAGTTGCGCATCGTCGGATAGTGTCATTATGATATCGACAAGCGACAACCCGACGACCGACGACCGACGACGCGACATCGCAACTTCGCATGTTGAAACTGTGACCACGACCACGAGCATGATAATGATAATGATGAGCCTGTCTAACTGTTTTCGCTGGTGCGAGGGTCGCAACGAGCGTTGCCAATTGCAAAGCATACGCCGTTAGTTACGTGAGTCCGACAAATTGAAAAGATTCGCTAGACGTGCGTCAGGTCGCGTGATTTCAATTTTTCGCCATTCGTTTTTTAAGCGATTCGACAAGCTCGCAATTTGTTGGGTATTAACTTAAAGTTTTAACTTGGGGTAGGCTATAATCTGAACTAGTTTTGAGTTCGCTCTCTTTATTTTCTGGCATACGTGGGAATTTGGAAATTAATTTAAATTAAGTTTATATTTTATTAGCGGTGCAAATTGTCACACACTTTGGTTAATCGTGAGAAAAAAAAATTGAAGAAGGGAGATGGTCTTTATGTGAAGGGAGAAAAAAGAAATATCAAACTTCAAATAAATTTTATAAATTTGAATAATAAAATTTTGTAATCATCTTTATTGAATTTTTGACAATTGCCTGGAATAAAACATAAAATAAACTTATCAATACGAAAAAATATTATATGGAAATCTTACAACTTCCCACATCTATTTTATATAAAGCTATTTAAAAGTGTGCCTTCCAAAAGCCATCTTAAACTCAAATCCATATCAAAAATCAAACGTTCCAAAGTCGCATTGTCAACGGCGGCACCTTTTGAAGGCGCGAGAGTTAAGAACTACTTTGCACTTCAAACTAATCGCATCTAATTTGACAGATTTACATAGGGATTAGACAGGGGAAAGAGACATAGACGAGGTCGAGACCCCGTACAATGTCTCAGTAACTACGGTCACGGCTAAGAGGCAATAGTACTAAGTACATATTGATGACTTGACACTGACTGACTGTCAAATGTCACTCAGACAAGACGAAAAATCGACGCTCATACACGATACGAAAGTGAAGGATTAGAGACGACGACGACAATGAGGCAAATTGGTAAGACGAGCAGACCCAAAGACCATCCAAAAACAGTCGGCGTTGACAGTGAAGAGGGGGGAACACTGAGGGGAATGAGGGGGAGGTGTGGAAACAAAATACAAGTGGGCGTTCAAGCTCGGCGTAATTCACACTTTTGTCACGGACAGTTGGTCAAGACTGAACAGAAGAACAGAACTGAAAACTGTATGGAAACGGATATTGATGACACAATGTTGCACATTAAGTCATTCAATTCGAAATGTTGCACAGCTGTGACGATTTTTAGCACCCATCAGCAGCAACAACAAATCAACGAGACATCAAGCGCGAAAAAAAGGGTTGGGTTTGATGCGATACACTCGTGTTTGGTTCTAGAGATGAGACAAAGTCGTGATTGAGACATCTACTTAAGAGTAACTGTTTTTCAAGCTTTAAATTAAAAACGTATATAATTAATAAAATTCTATGTAATATATATAAATCCTTTAGAATTACATATGATATTATATTTTATCATTTACATTAAACTTTCTCAAATTACAATTTCAATTGATAAATTATAGATATTTGATAATACAGTACCAGTATATAATTTTTCAAATTATACATAGTTTATATAAATAACTTAACATTAACATAACACTTTTTGAAATTTATAAATTATAGATTGATAATTCAGTACTAGTAAATAATTTATTAAATTATAATATATATAATTTATATAAATAATTTAGAATTATAAATGATATTACATTTTATCATGTACTTTAAACTATCTAAAATTTAAATTTTAATCAATAAAAATATAGATATTTGACAATACAGGACCTCTTTACTTTAGGAAATTCTCTTAAGCAATAAAATAATTTATAAAATATTTTATTTTATTTCAGACATTTCAAATAAATCAATATTTATCTCTACCATCTCTAGGTATATTTTTGATACCAAAGGGAGGGCGCGTTGGGATCTTCATTACTCTGCGTCATTAGGCACTAAAATTGTTCTTGCCATAGAGTTCAACTCTTTTGTTACGAACAGTCGATAGTCTGGCCAGTTGGATATAAAAAAGTATTGAAACGGTTGCGCTTCAATGCTAAACGGAAGTGTGTTTCTCCAGTCTTCAGTTGTTAGTACTCAGTTTTTAGTTTTCAATACTGTCTAGTCTCTCGTGGGTCTGTTCGTGTATAAGGTGCGTCTATATAGAGTGACAAAAGGTCGCGCTTGGTCAGCTCAGTCGTCAGTCGGCTCAATCGATCCATCGAATACCCGACCCATATCGAAAATTGCGCTAATATTGTCGAGTTAACTGGCGCTGTAGTTATCGTTGTTACGGCTGTTATTATTGTTGTTCTTAGTTGTTGTTGTTATTGTTGTTGACTCTTGGTTGTTCGTAACTCGTAATTTGCTTTTAATTTTTATGACTCTTGCACCCTTTTTTCGCCTTTTCCATTTGCTCAACTGTCAATGCGTCGCCATCAACGCTCGTGGGGCGGGGAGAGAGAGAGAAAGTGAGGCGCAAATTAACAGCGTTAATGATCGATTTTATAGCAATCGATAGTTGTGCGCTATACTGCGTATTGACGCGACTATTGACAGTTGGTCAATTGTTAAAGGGGTGTTAGTAGTTGACACTAATGGGCTGATATAGAAGATATATGATATAAGGTATTAACATATGTACATGCAAATATCTAAATATAAAAATTATAGTAGAAGCTACTATTTTTTTTAAGAAAAATATATTTGATATTAAGTTGTTTTAAAAACATTTCAAAAAGCAGTATGTTTCTATAGAAAAAAAGAATTACATTTTTATATTTATATCAACTCAAATAATATATAATATGAATCATCAGGCATATTATTGTATATCATCGTCAAAAGATCCTAAGTCGTAAATTGTTTTAATTATACGTTCAATAAATAATTAGAAAAAATGTATTAAGCAGTTCGCAGCGCACTTACATATATGTAAATTAATCAATTGCTGTATAAATCATTGGAAATCAATTACTAGATACTCAAACACAAAACAGTTCTTTGTGATTTATGAGCTTATTTATTATTAATTATTGATTCACAAACCTCAAAATTGCATGAACGTAAATCGGATTGAAAGATTGAAATTGCCCGAAATTAACTTGAGTTATTATTGACCCATTTTACTCACAGACTGCCATGATAGAGTCATTAATACTCATCCTCTATTGGAAGTGAATTCGTCTATTGCATTCTATCTGAAAGTTGCAATCATACGTCGAACTAGTTCTGAACTGGACTTTCAGCCTGTTGGCGTAACTGGTTCCATTAGCCTTAAATACTTCCGCAGCTTCTGTTTGTTGCTGTGTGGCAACCGGCTTCAAAAAGTGGTAAGTAAGCAAAATGCACGACTAGTAGATACGCAGTAAATTATACAAATAAAAATAGGTCAGTTTTTGACTACTAAATTATATTGATTTGCCATACATTTTCAGTAAGTTAACTCAGACAAAAAAATTAAAGGCCATAAAACAGATAAATTGAAATGTGAAACTTCAATATTTGCCAAGAAAATTCTAAAGAAAATTTAAGTATGTAAATAAATTCAATTTCTTCTGACATTTTACAAGAACATCTCTTAGTTTTGTATATCACTTTGGTTACTAATTTAGTTACAGCGAAAACTTTGTCGGCTAACATTGGAAAAATTGCACTGAAATTCTAGAAACCTTTCAGCAACTAACGCCAATGCACGATTCTCTAATTTGCAGAGACACGTACCGCAAAAAAAAAAAATAAAAATAGAAAAAGCTCAGTAACAATGTTGAAGTCTTAGTTGCAATTCAAGTCGAAGTCCAAGGCGAATCTGTGGTCGCCATCATTTGCATTTTGTGTGAAGGAGCAGCTGACAACTTTATTTTGTTGGCCAAAATGGCCTCAAATTACGGGCAGTCAAGAACCAGGCCAGAACTGTTGAATAGAAGGCTTAGAATTGGCCAGAGTCTGCTAGCTGGTTTTGTCTTTATATTTTTTTATTTTGTGGCTCTTTTCTGTGGTGCAGAGTGGCGCAGGCGCATAAATAAAGTTAGCGCCCAATTTATCATATTTTGCATATCTTTTTGTTGCACAAACTGGCGCCCAGACTCAGACAGAGGCAGAGACGGAGGCAGAGACGGAGGCAGAGACGGAGGCAGAAACGGAGGCAGAGACGGAGGCAGAGACGGAGGCAGAAACGGAGGCAGAGACGGAGACGTCGACAGAGTCGCCTCCGTTGGCTTGTTGAAACCATGTGCATACGCTTGTCTGGGCTTTCACAAATCGCTGTGGCAGTCGTCGCAGAAGGAGTTGAGTTGAATTGACTTTAGAGTCGCCACACAATGGGTGGTGGGGCATTTTGTGAATGCCACTTAATTACACGGAAGTTTGCCTCAGCTGGCCGCAACTGGTAGCTGCCACAGCCGATTTGATGCCCCTCGTTTCCAAGTTGGCGGTTCAAGGTTGAGACGTAAACTGATATGCGGCATCCACAATAGTAACAGATACAGAGACAGAGACAGAAACAGAAACAGAGACTTACTCGCTGGGTGGTGATGCAAAAACTAATTGCAACAAGCTTGCAGTTGTGAATGCAACATGCACACACATTGACACGCATATGGCGTGCCACAAGTTGCAACAAAACACATTCAAACAGCCCCATCTCCATCTCCATCTGCAGCCAATAAATCAGCAAATATTTCAGCAATAATTCAGTATCGCAATCCTGGGGCTCAGGTGCCATCCTGTTGACGCTGGTATTCACGCCTTGAGCACGCGTCTCTCCACAGAACTGAACTAAAATGATCTGAACCGAACCGAAGGGAGCTGAAGGAAACTGAAGGGAACTGATCTGATCCGATGGTCGCTAGCTTTACATAGGTAATTAACAGCGGGCTGGGACGACACTCATGAGGGGACTACACTTAAATAAATGCGCAGTAATTCTGTACAAACATACAGTTAAGCGAGTTTCAGTTGATTGTGATGTGATAGACTGTTATAAGGAATTACAATTACTTACTTACTTACAAATTTAGTTTGTTTGGATAAATTGCAACACTGTCCACATTTTCCATACTAATCGCTTGCCACTTTTCAGATATATTTAAGCTGTCATAACTGTGTAAAACCTCCTTACTGAATGTCACGTTCATAAATGTCTGACCTCAAAATTGATTCTGCATCAACATTTTATTCATTTGGAAATTTTATTTTTTTTGACACAATATTTTGTGTACACAATATCCATACTTCGATGATTCTCCTTCGATTTTTCTCAGTGCAGAATTGGCATTGCATGCGACAACTGCTAGGACATGCAGAGAGAAATCTTTTTTACATTTAGCTTCTCGCACCTTTTGCGATTAATCAAGCCAGAGTAAAACAGAACAGGAAAGAAGCCTCAGAGTTGGTTGTATCTTTTGCAGCTCCAACTTCAGCTCCAGCTGTGCCTTTGACACTGCCTTAAAATGTAATGATTTAGTTGCATATTCATAATTAACGTGTTCGTATGAGTCATGGACTCTGTGGACTTGAATGGACAACGAGTATAACATTTGATAGCCGGAGGCAAGTTGCAGTCGTCGTCTCATTAACTTTCAACTTGCTGCGAGTTGTGGGGGCATTAGCGGCATTTTGTTAATATTTTTATTTATATATTTTTTTGTTTTTGCCAGCTTTGCGCCTAATTGAATGTCGGCATCATTTCAAATGCCAGCCCATCATTCAGAGGTGGAGCTGTGGCCTAATAGCCGCGCTATCTTCCAACTCTCAGACCGATATACCAGACTCAAGCTCAAACTCAAACTCAAACCCGAAACCCAAACCCAGAGTCCAAGTACGAGTAATTCCGGTGTTAATTTGTGCGCAAGATGCCCATCAATCATGTGTGTTCGAGTGGAGCAGAGAGGTAGCTGGCGGTGCCAGGGGCTCTCCACGAAAAAGGAAGCGCACTTTTGTGGGCGTTGGCGGTCAAGCTTTTTGTTGTTGGCGGCGGCAACTGAAAGATGCGTCCGCATTTCGGCCAAAAGGAGTAGCCAGACAGACAGACAGACAAACAGGCAGACAGAGAAGAACAGGAGGCCCCCACAGCCAATTGTGAAACACCGTGAGAAAATTAGCAGAAGGCCAAAAAGATGAAAGTGAACTGAAGTTGACTGAGTTCATTATGGAATTTTAGAGATACAAGTTAGCTTTATAATTATATTATGAAATTTACTGATGAGCTTCAACAGTATATGTAATTTTTCAAAGCATCCACTTTACTCAAATTAATTACGTAATTTTAAAAATTATTTAACTGACATATTAAAATTATTATCCACTATATGAAATAATTTGAAAAATTCCATTTAACAGAAAAATTGCAATTTAAAACTTACATAAAAATTTAAATTATCTCTAAATGTTAATTTTGAAATAAGAATTTTAGAATTTTAAAAATAAAAGTAGAGGCAATATTTATATGGCTTAATTTAATTGCTGACATTGAACTAAAGAATGGAGCATTTAAAAATTCAAGCACATCTAAATTTTCAAAGATGCTCAAAAAAGCTTGCATCCTCGAATGACAGAGCAATTCCAAGTAATCAGAAGAGTGTAAAATGTCACAACTGCGACCACTTACAGCAGCTGTGATCGTGTCAATGATGTGCCACACACACACACAGACACACACACATACACCCTGGCACAACAAGCGAACAAGACATGAAACATGCAACCAAAATAGGCACAAGAAAACATGAATGAATCGTCATATATATTGTGGACTATGGGCCAAACTAACAATCAAGTCAAATAATTAAACGACTGTCAGAAGAACATGCGGTGTCAGACAGCCAAACAAGCCAAGGAGGGAGGTCGGAGGGAGTTAGGGCAAATAAGGAGCCCACACACACTCCACACACTTTATACACCACAGCACACCACACGGTAAAGTTGACACAATGCTGCGATAAATTTGCTCATCATTCACTCATTCAGTCGGTAAGTCATTCACGATCGCTGACTATAAATAAAGCGGGCCTCATCAGTCAAGATAGCCCTGCCCGCTGAGGGGAAAATGGGAAAAGCTAAAGCTAAAACTGAAACTGAGGTGCCAATGATAGTGTTGCAAAGGGAAAGCTGCCGTCAGGGAGGGCAACAATTTTCATGTATTTCCTCATACCAATGCCATTCCAGTCACAGCATCCAATTTGCGGTGATCATTCATGTAATGTAACAAGATCATTTTGACGTTGTGTGTGGCACAAACGAGTAAAAGTGTCAACATTTACAAGCAGCAAATGTCAACTTGGCTGACAGCTAGCAGCAACTACTTATTGCCAATTGGCAGCAACTGTTGCAAGTTGCAAGTTGCCTGTTGCAAAGGGAGCACGCAACTCAAGTGGAATTGTTACATCAATTGCACCTTTTAATTACAGAACATTTTTATTATTTTTATATTTACACAGCCATATGCTGCACCCACTTGCCGCAGTCTTCTGGGTTTCTTCTCCTTCTCTCTTTTCCTTTTTTTGCATTTCGATTGAGTTAATTGTTTTTATGCCCGGGGTGCCACTGACTGGGGTATGTCAAACAACTGTCAGTTAGTTCGTCATCATCATCAGCAGCAGCAACAGTCCAAGATCGAATCGTGATCATGAGGCATGTGATTAATTTGCAGTCATTTTAGGCAGACGATCGTCTTATTGTTTAAACAAAATATTGACTCATAACTTTGTTGATTAATTAAATTCAACAATAAATCACAAGATCATCTGAGATAGACTCCCAGAGATGGAGAGAGAAACAGACGGCGAGAGCGAGAGAGCAACAGTCCAGCTGATGAGCTTCAACACCGCTGGCAGTGTTGAAATATTGACACCACAGGTGATTTTATATGGAAGTCAATATTTTTGTTTGTTTGCCTTGTTACACAAATTAGGCACAGCGCCAGACAGACCCTATATATATATATATATACATTTCAAAAACCTGCGATGCTTCTCCTCTGACCCAGACAACGTTCTCCCTCTCTCTTTCTACTTCTTAGGTGAAGAAACCAACAGCATTTTCTGAGGGCGCCATGCGGGCTTGAACTTAGGGTTAAGGGTCACTCAAGTATCAAAATCAGCATGTGTCGATCGGAAGTATACCAAATGAAGCTCATTAATTTAACTATATACAAAGACTGTGTCTCTACTACTCATGTTAAATTTATTGAATTTTAATAAGACATTTCCTTTCCACGTTTAGTGTGAAAAATATTGATTTATTAAAAATGTTACTAAATAATTATGGGCTATATTGTTAATATAGTCTTAGTTTTAGTAAGCCCTGAGAGTGAAATTAATTATTAAATAAATTTGCTTTAGATTACAGATATATCTTTTAATTTTCGTTGTGAAATAGTATTGATGTATTAAAGGAGGCAGTAAATGCTTGTAGTACCTAATACAAAACTCAGTTTAACTATAAACATGGAGTTCAATTATAGGTGCAACATTTGAATTTATATATTTATTTAGTATATACATAATAATGAAAGTTGAAATAAAGCATAGATTTGAAATGTCGCCTTAATAGAGCAATGTGAAGAATTAATAAGCTTGGATTTCACGAAGGATTTAGGTCAATTAACGGTATTTTAAAGCACAGATATTTATTTGTTGTACATTTAAAAAGTTTTTAATAAAAATGCGTGATCTCCAAATTGACTCTATGTTAAAATACGACCTGTTAACATTTATATACGATTATGTTAAAAATATGTTAAAATCAGATTTATAGTCAACTTTAATCGATTTCCACAATTTTTTCTAATTAATTTTCGTTCTTTTATTTACATTTAATTTCGATGTTGTGCCAGCAAATTTCTAACAAATTACTTAAATCGCAAGTTCCGTCACAAAATGAATTTCCTATTCCAAATTTCCGTCAGCTGCTGGCCACTTGTTTGGCTCTCAGCGAAACAGTCGCGGCAATTTCAGGCCAATTTTAATGCATTTTTAAACACTTGATAGAGTCAAGTTTTAAGTGGTTTAAGACGCGGCTTTTACTGTCTGTCCCTTGCGCTACCACCTTGCCCCACTGTGCCAGTTAGCCACCAGCTAATTATCTCGCCATTTTGTATTGAAATTTTGAATAATTCAGTTGGCAAATTAGCCGTTGTTGCAGTGACAGTTGGCTATAATGGTATAAAGTGCACATGACAGTGTGACAAATTTCACATAAAACAATTGACAACAACAATAATGAGATGGACAGCAACAGCAACAGCAACAACAAGAACAACAACTGTCGCTAAATAACAAACGACAGGCATTCAACGAAAAAATATTTAATTGAATTAAATTGTTTGCTGCTGTTACCAATCGCAATTGGCCAATTTAGCAAACAGCTAGACAAAACGCCAAGTACAAATTGTTAGCCAAATGAAAGGCCCCAAATGGAATACCAAAAAAAAAAAAAAAGAAGAGAAGTGAAGGGAAAAAGAGGCACGACGAAGGAAGGTGGAAAGTGGCGTCGAGTGTCGCTTTTATTGTTTACTTTCAATCACTTTTCGTCACGAAGTAACAACAACAACAGCAGCCGCATAAATAAATAATGAACATGACGGCGTTGAGGGAGTTGGCTAACTGAGTTGTGTTGTGTTGTGTTGTGTTGTGTTGTGTTGTGCAGTGTAGTGTAGGGGGCGTGCTAAATGTATATGCTAGGCGGAGGTGGTGCGTCATTTGCATAGAGCAAATCACAGCAACACACACACACACCCACCCAACACACACACGCACACTCACTTACGCTTGAGTGACTCTGTAGACATTGTTGACAAATTGCACATAATGACATTAAATTGAAAATGATTGTGTGCAATTGTTGTGTTTTAAATCTATTTTTTTTTCTTTATTTCTATTTCAATGCTTGCTTTCTTTCTATTGCGTGAATCTCCCTCTCGCTCATTCTCTGCATACAAATTAAAATTAATGGGCAAAGCAGTGGCGCGTAAAAAGCCCAACACGATACATCACAAAAGTTCATCAACAACAACAGCAACACACCCACAAAAACAACAACAACCTAGCCATAAACAGAAGCTGCACTTGAGATCTAGAGATGGACCCCAGTATGAAGGAAAACTACCCAAGTATCTTTGCCACTTACACGAAATCATTTCACTTTGCCTAATGTGCAATTAGAAAACGCATTTTCATTAGTTTTTATCGCAAACAATTGCCAGTTTCATCTGGTCGAAAATCTATAGCACGTGTTTCCTCCGACGATCTTATGTAAATGTACTCAACGTGGCTTTCAATAAGACATCCGGCGCTTTAGACCATAAGGTAAATATGTTGAAAATACGCTTAATTCTCTTATCGTTTATCGATTTAGTAAAGCAACGCAAGGCGTCGAATCAAAATTCGAATGGAAAGAACAAGCATCAAACCAGATGACTAAAAGCATTTGGCGTCTTTAATAATGATGATGATAATAATTATGATGGGGGCCTACTTGAGGAGCTCAAATTGATTGGGCAATGGAAAGGGAGAGGTATGATATGCAAATTTCTTAATATTCTAGCAACACAAGTGTTGAAATTTTAAGTGAATATTAAAAAAAATTAAATTCATTAGACTAATTGTGAATTAAATCAACCATAAACTTATAAGTTAACCTTACTATAATTAAGTCGTAATTTAAAATATACAAAGCTCTGAAATTTCGCGAAAGTGCCATCGGTATATAATATTATTGATTTTAAGTATGATTTTCAGGAAAAAGTTTTATAGTTTAATTTTATAATAAAATGGAACTAAACAAATTTGTTGGGAATGTCTGGACTTTTCAAATTTATTAATCAAGTTTACGTATATATTATTGATTGCTTCCTCCACATTATCCTTCCATGATCATTTTTGTTAAGTCTCGTCTCGATCATGTTGTTATCCTTTTAAAATCTTTAACTTCATTTTATATGGTATTGGCGTGTTTGTTTAGAAATCCACATTTGCCTAATTACAGTGATCTATCTATTTGTTCGCTTGCCATTTCCATTTCAATTGAACAACCAGAGTTCAATGTCTTTGCTCTCACTTGGCTGAAAGCAGAAAACAGCTTTCGCCACACACTCAGCTCAAAGTAGTTGGCAAATTAGCAACGGCAACAGAAACAGCAACAGCAGCAACAATCACAGCAGCAATTACAGTACAAAGCAACAAACAGCAACAACAACAACAATAACAACTTATGTCTTGACTCGAATATATATATACTTGTATGTAGTATTAATAACGTAACGCTCAATCATCCGATCGTGTGAAATGATTTTGATCATTGGCCATCTATCAATATTTCAATATATGCACAATAAAATAAACGCAGCAACAGCAACAGTTGCTGGCAAAGTTTAATTAACGTGATAAATTGTTTGTAAATTTCTTAATTATTACGTAGCCGTCGTGTGGCCGAAGTCTGAGTCAAGCAACAACAACAACACTCGGAATTTGTTGTTACTTTGTTTAGCTGTTGTTGGTATTGTTGTTAATGTTGCCATTCACCTTAGCACTTGCACGCGTATTCATTTATTTTTTTATAATTATTTGCAACGCCAACTATAATTAATTTAATATGCAGCGAATTGCTTCAAATTGTTTTCTCTGCCAACATTTGAATTAGTTGTCGAGTGTCGCAAATTGTTTATGAAGTGCACAACAACAGCAACATCTATAAAAGCTATTTACACCGACAACCTGTTCACAATTATTTTATAATTTCGCTATTGAGAAACTGTTAACAAGTTAATTAATAATAAAAAATAATTATATAAAAAAAATTGATAGAGCACTATAAACGGTATTTTATCTGCATGTGTTGTTGAGTTCTCGTTATGAGATATGGCAATTAAGTCTGAACATTATATAAGGCCTGACATTTTATCTAACTGCTGCTAAATGTACAGTTCAAGATGCTTTAACTGCTGCTAAGTGTAACTATTAGTTGTGCTATACAGTTAAACTGCAAGTGTTCTACGCAAACCGTTATCTTGGAGAAGAGAATGCATTTCCAAGAGATTGTCCAGTTAAATTAAGTAAATCGCATATAGTGTTAACATTTATGATAGCATAATAATTAGCTTCCAATATAGCCATATTGCTTAATGCATTCATTAAGTTAAAATATCTTTTTTATTTATAATCCCCGAAACAAAACAGATGTTAAGTTCCAATTTCAGATATCACTTACCAAAAATTATAAAAAAACATGATTTAAATTTTCAATAAAATGTCAAATACTTACAGAATATTTGTCATTGAATCCTCTCACAATCTTGAGGAAGTTTTTGTTACTACTACCACTGTTAAAACACTGTGGACAAATTTTCATTCATACATATTTTTTTAGTAAAGAAACTTTAGACTCAAACTAAAAGTGCCTTTAACTTATTGCCAACTATAAGAAAATCGATCAAAATAATTTTAACTTCAGAACTTGCCAGCAATTTATTCGATTTGGCTGAATTCCAAGACGCGACCAATAAATGCAGCTGCCAAAAAGTTGCTGCTTCCGAAGGATAGCCGTAAAATGTGTGTGTGTGTGTGTGTATGTATTGAAAGGACTCAGACTAATTAATTAAAAAGAGACTGAAACTGGCAGAAGTCGAAGTCGAAGTCAAAGCAGCTTGGGACACCCACTCACCCACTTGTACAGTGAACTGCCTTACTAAGCGCCTTGTGATCCCTTCTTAATTGAAAAATGTCGTCGCAAACAGCAACAACAGCAGGGGGAATGAAAGAGGGAAAGGAAGAGGAAAAGACAGAGAAGAGGGTAGGAGCAGAGCGGAAACATTTCCCAAGCATTCAGTCAGGCCAACCAACAAAATCCTTGTTAATCCTGAACTGAAATTGGAAAAAGCTGCAGAGCCAGAGAAAGTCTACTGCCTCCTCTCTCTTTTCCCCTATCTCTTTTTTCTCTCGTCGTTTCTCCGTCTTTCAATTGACTGTTCTCCAGAATTGGCTCGTAAAACATCTCTTGAGCCGCACACGCAGCCCCATTAAATTTGTACCCGAAATTATGTAATAAATGCAACATAAAATTTGGCTTTGCCACACTAATTGGAATGCAATGCAGCAACAATTTGTTAAATAGAAACATTACGAGTCGAGAGACTTAGAAGAGTGAAGGCCCTCATACATATATAATCCTTTGCGCACAATATAAAGTGTCACAATATTACACTTTCAAACAAATCGTTACGATTTCTGACTCAAACAACAATACAAACAAACATTTTCCTAATACAAAACGTGGCAGACTTTATGTCTTCTACTCGCCAGGGGAGACTTAGTACAAAGACTGGGCACTAGGGAACTGTCGATTGGGTCTGGGACTGGGACTCGGACTTCCCGGCTTTTATTCATTCATAAATCGCCCAACTATATTGCCCGTAGCTTCAGTGAACAAAAGAGGTCGTCACACCTTTCTTTTTGGGAAATCAATATCCAGACAATGCGCTCAACGACTTTTCCGACAAACGTATAAAATAAACAAGAAAGATATACCTTTTTCAGCTCGCCGAAGATTTAATACCCTTACTTACTGTTTTCGATTATCTTCTTATTCTTATTCTTATTGATTGAAAAGGGTAACATAATTCTGTTACGAAATGTACAACGCATTAAATAAAGTTTTAAGTTCAATTATGACATATATGTTAAAATTTATCGAAATCAGACTTAATTTTTTTATTGAACATTTTTGACAAAATTAAAGTTCCCCAACTAAAGAAAATTTGAATTCATGATAGTTCGTTGAAAAGAATTTGTTCAAGATAATTTTTGTCATATAATTATAAACATACCTATAATTTATTTACATATCTGTAAGCTAAATATATATTTTTAGTCAAATCCTAAGGCCCTAATTTGCCAAAAACCAATTTGAATGACTTGCAAAAAAAGAAAGCCAGTTTGGTAATTTAGCCATCATCAATTCAAAATGACATTTACATATTTATCCATGAGAAATGAAGCCTTAAACGTTTCTGGTACTAATGTCATCAAGATACCTTCAAAACTTTATTGAGTGCGTTGTACATTTCGTTACAGAATTATGTTACCCTTTGCAAGGGTATACGAGATTTCTTTTCAGCAGCCCCCGAGAAGAAGTTTGACACTTTTTATGACTGTGAAACTTTTGTGCGTACTACGAGAGGGTTATTAACTTAGAGGCAGCTACGACAAATGAGCCCGCCCGTGTTGGCCACAGTCTGAGCCGAGACTCAGAGCCGAGATCTTGGACCGCCGCCGTCGCATTGTCTATGGATGCTGGTCATCTGTCTGGAATTCATTCAGTTTCTCATTTGCATGAAAATTTGTTGAAAACACATTTAACTGAAATCGAATGCTTTTGAAAATATGTTGAAACGGTAATTTGTTGGCCAGTTTAGATGTGTTATTAGCAGCGTTTATATACAAGTTACGCCCAAAAACGATAGAGAAAAAAGTGTCTATTAAATATCCAGATATTCAGATACCTATGTGAGATACATATTTTGTTTCCATTTTGTGTGCTCTAATTTATGCATTTGGAATTGGGTTGGCGTATGCTATTCAACAGCAGTGTAATGTCTGTATTCGTGTCTGTTTAAAGTGCAATAAGCAAGTCTAAGACTGATCTATGAGCCAAGATATTCAAGCCAAGATTTAACTTGAATTTAGATGACAGTGCTTAGCCTAAGTTTACATATCTGTTTTTTTTTTTTGTTATTTAAACTGTCTGGAATTACCAGATAAGACTTGAGGTTTTGTAGTTTGATATTATAATTTATTGTTGTTGATCAATCAGAAGCGAATTGGAGCTGACTTTTCTGTTCTGAGAATAGGTTTATCATATCGAATGCGGTCTGGAATGGAAGAAATTAAATTCAATGGGAAATAAAAATAGTGTAAGTAAAAACTGTTCAAATCCAATTCAATTTCAATCTCGAAATTTATCTATTAAATTCCATAGGTATTTTGTTTTTCAGAACATGATAAAATTTGAATTTTCTTTAATTCATTAGCTCTTTCATTCCCCATACTGGGCTGAACTGTTTCCTCATGCTAAACTATATGATATACGCAGGAAACGTTCGTGTTGAAAAATGTGATGTTTAATTTCGCACATTAAAATCAGAAAATTATCAGACACGAAAAGTCATAAACCGCACACCGAATGCCTTCATAAAGGTAACAACTAATAAACAATTATCAAAACTTAAAATGAATGGAATTCCAAATACCCTGCTTTATTATAAATAATTTAAATTAAAGTTTATAAAAATGTATTATAAACTATCTTATAAAATATCTTTTAAAAAAGTCAAAAAAATATTTCCAAAATGTTGTTAAATCAAATGTTGAAAATACGATTTAACTTTTGATAAATTATTTTGTACAGGGTATATCAAAGTCCAGATGCTGAGTGAACACAGAGAGGAGAATATGAGAGTCTGCGGGTCTGCGGGTCTACAGACGAGCAAAAAGCGCAGTGAGCAAGATTAAAATCTTCTGAGAATTGTGTACAAAGCAAGCAGGCAAAACGTAAGTAACATAAATGAGCAAGGGGCAGGAGGAGGAGAAGGTCGAGGAGGAGGAAGCTGCGATTCAGGGCCCACAACAGTCAAATCGATATATTGGTAAGGCACAGGGAAAGGGGTGGGGGAAGGGGGAAGGAAAGAGGATATGAGACGACAAGGAGAATGGCATGTAAACAAATCGATTTGTTTCATTGATGACATTCTTGCCGAGATTTTTGCAAAATGTCATAAAGTTTATGACTTAAGTCTTTTGTTTGACGCCGACTGCGACGCTGACGGCGACGCTGACGGCAACTGCAACTCTGACTTGGACTGAGCCCAGTGACTGGGCTTGCTGATCGCACGAAAATATCATTATTAAAACTGATCGAATTGTGCCCGAACCGAACCGGTTCTGCTGTCTTTTTAGTCGAGCCCCAGAGCTTCAACTTTATATGCAGATTTTCCAGACGTTTTTTGCATTCACACCTACAAAAGTGTCATCCGTTTGGCATTTAACTTCACTCCTCCGAGACTTCGGCTTGTGTATGTGTGTGAGCGCTTCTTTATTTATTTATATCGTCTCTTTTTCTCTTCGGGTTTTTTGCTTTGCAACAACCACAAATTTAACGATTAAGACGTGTTAAATTGTTAACAAGCCACTTGCAGTTATTGCCAATAAGCTGCAAATTTACGAGTCTTGCATTTGGCTATGAGATGTCTCTCAGTCCCAACCTGGGCTCGCATTCGTTTCATTTGCCCAGTTTGGACTGTGTTGTCTGTGGTGTTAGCTGCTGGCTTGTTGTCCACTAGACTAGGCCATAATTTGCATGCGTCGTTTGTTGCCACATCAAGTTGCATTCGACTTGAGGCTTCGAGTCTTTAGTGCTCTGCCCCACAGTTCAAAAGACTCAAATGTTCAATGAGACATCATCAATGGTGGTGCAGGTCCTCCTGCTTTTTTTTAAATATTAATTTAAGCAGATGAGTTAGGCCTTCAGAAATAATTATTATTTTAAATTGTATTATAAATAAAATAAAATTTAATAATTAAATTTACATTTCGCATAAGAGTTTCTTAAGTTTTGAGCACAATTATTACAAATATATTAAACATTTTCGAAAACATATATTGTTTTTTATTCAACATTTTTGAAAAAATTGAAGTTTCCCAACTTAAGAAAAATTTAATACATGACAGTTCGTTGTTTTTAAGATACGTAAAGATTGAATTTATGCTTGTAAAAAAACTGTTGATAGAGCGAGAACGCTTTTGAATACCAAGAATTTGTTCAAGATCATTTTTGTCATATAATTATAAACATATTTATAATTTATTTACATACATACTGTAAGCAAAATATATATTTTTAGTTTATTCCTAAGGCCTTAATTTGCCAAAATCAATTTGAATGACTTACAAAAAAAAGAAAACCAGTTTAGTAATTTAGCCATCATCAATTCAAAATGACATTTACATATTTATCCATGAGAAATGTACCCTTAAAACGCAACGCCTCTGGCAATGTTAACATATGTAAAAATTGGGAAATTTGGATAGAACTCAACTGCTGCTGGCAGCAGACAGTTGACTGAAATTAATTTCAAAAGCCCAAAATAAATAAACAGTCACAAATTATGGCCAAATTAGCAAACAGCAACCACTTGGCCATGACAAAATGCCCAAAGGAAGGGAGGGAGGGAGGTTGGGAGGTAGAAGGGAATTGGAATTGAAATTGGAATGGGCGAAGTAGGAGGAGAAGGAGAAGGCACAAGTGCTGTGACTTGCACTGCGTATGCGTATCTATGAGATACGTGTTACATGTGTTGCATAATGCCAACACAAACACAATTACTGCCGAAGAGTGTGAAGAGGGGTGAAGGGGTGGGTGTAAAGGGGTGTAAGGGAGACGGGCAATAAATACAAGCCGCACATAAAGCGACGCAGCGGTCGCTTAATCCCAGTCAAATGCTGAGCCAAGTCACCCCAAAATTTTGTTATTTATACACCCAACAAGCTACACCCTCGCACACACTCACACACACACATAGAACAGGCAAACTGTGCGACAACCAATTACTCAACATGATTTCAATGAAATTACCGCAGAGAAAACAAAGCCAAACTGGTAGAAACAGAACACAGTCAACAGTAAACAGGATACAGGATACAAGGATACAGAATGCGGCGTACAAATATAGATACATTTACAGGAGCACTCATAGCAACAGCAACAACAACAACTGGAAGAACAACAACATCAATCTCAATAACAATTCATAATTCATGTTTAACATGCGCTCCCCGTGGTTTACCCACTGAGCAATTTTGCCAGCACCACCCACCCCCAACCCATCCCACCATTACCAGCACCACCCGAAGGCAACTTGCCACCCTTTTCAAGTGCACACCAACCCCTCCCTCATCCCTCTCCCCATTCACCATCACCTCGCTTGCATAAATTGTTGATTGTTTGTCTATGCTCGGTCGTATTTATGAGTCGAGTTGAAGTCAACTAACTTTTTGTTGTTGTCTCAATAACAAATGACAACATGGGGGTTGACCGACGACAACAACAACAACAACAACTACAGTTCTCCCCCCTACAGTGGCTGCTGCTACTGATGATCATCCCTAATTGGTGTTGAATGGAGTTTTTTCTTTCATTTTTTCTGGGTTGGTTTTTTGGGGTGAAAGGTGGCAACCTGCAGCCGGTGGTTGAGTGGCTGACGGCTTGAGGAAGCTGCGTGTCACATGGCAAGTGTAATTTTTTATTGTTCACCCCACTTTGTTGTGTTGTGTATATTTGGTGTGGTATCAGTTGGTGTGGGGTTTTGTATTAGCCAAATTCTGTGGATGGGCGTGAAACTTATTAACATAATTGAGCTGTTTGTTTATTCTACACATCAATAAGCGAAAGCTGTCTAGATTTTTTTCTACAGGGCTGACAATCAATTCTGTAAAATTTGAAGGGTATTAAGGTACTTAAAATAATTCTATTCTTTAAAGGCTTCATTTAAAAACTTAATAGTCTATCAATCGAATTAATTATTTTTCCAGCCTGTCATGCTTTCTGACATAAATTTGTTTAAAAATGTAAATAATCTATTTTTAAAGGGTTTACTTAAACTTACAAAGCGCATTGTAAAAATCATTAAAACACGCACAATGAGTTGAGTCTGTACACATTGAAATTGCCAATTTGAATGCAGAGTTTTATGTGCGACTTTTATGAGTTTTCAGTGTAATTTTTTTAAATTTATAGGCACATCAACTTACGCACAAAGGAAACTGCCAACGCCCGCCAAAAAGAAGGCAAAAATACAAAGTCAATGAGAAGAAAAAGAGCACAACAAACACAAGTAAATACAAGAAATGATATAGGCCGCAAAGAAATCGACAGAAATCGACAGAAAGTGTAATGAGAATGAGACAATCGCCGCGGGGGAGATTATTTCAGTGTGTTGAGGAAATTAGCATACGCTTATGTTATAATTTAATTATAATTTATTGATTTTAAATGTCTCTTTTATTAAGCGTATTTGTTTTTTGTTTTTATTTATTTATTTTTGGTATCGGCAGCGTTGAAGTCGCTTTGTTTACGATCTGTAAAAATGTGAATTTTATGGAACATTTAATTTTGCCAAGCTTACCAAAAGATTCCGAAAACTGAATTATGATCGAGTGGGATCTTTAGTATAGACATGTTAATTCCGTCTCTGTCTCCCTCTCTCCTTCTCTCTCTCTCTCTGCGGGCACGCCCACAACAGTGTGACCATATAAGAGTATATGTAAATATGTGTGTGTTTGAGTGGTGTCGACCAGCGTTGCCAACTGTCTACAAAATATATAAAGTGCCAACCGCTGCCACCCAATTACCAAATGACATGACAAAACCGCTTTAAGGCGTCGCTTTCCCCTCCTTCTCCTCTTTCTTCCAGGACATATAACAAAATTGCAAATTAGAAACAAAACACAATGCAAAAGCGCGACAAAATAACAAAACAAAAGCACATAAAACTTAAACAAAGAAAGCCAAGATAACTGCCAAAAAAAGGAAGCGAGGGAAAAAATAGAGGAGGATAAAGCTGCAAAAAATTCGTCTATATAAACGAATAACATAAAAACAAGAAAAACTCAGCGGACAACCAGGAAAATGTAGGAGAAAAACGGGAGAAAATAAGCAAGGATAAACGTCAAGAGAAGCAGACTTAGTGATACTCTGTAATATTCAGAATGTGAAGTAGGATAGAATCAAGATGTTTAAATAAAATCGCTAAATATATATTTTTTTCTCTAACCCGTTTTCTTTTTTTTTCTTTTCTTTCTAATAATCTAGCACACCCATTTAGTGCACGATATGTTTACAGGGCACAATAAAAAACATCGTTCTGTTGCTTTTTCTGTTCGTTTTTGCTTATCTTTAACTGCCATCAACAAGATGGCAACTTCCGTTCGCGCGCCATAATGTGTTCTCTACATAGAAACCAACACACACACACACACACACACACACACTCGCACACCCACTCAGAGCAGCCATTGAGAGACAAGTCACGCACACCGAGCCGCATCCTGATCCAGTTCTGGCCAAGTAAAAGCTCGGGGAACAGCGAGAGGTGGACATGGGCGGAAGGGTGGTGAAGGAACCAGGGGGGGGTCGCAGCACAAATGGTCACCAGGGCGTGTAATTGAGTGCTACAGGACCCTTTTAACATTTTTATTTGCACATTAGCGAGGGTGGAAATGGCGAAATTTTCGCCCAAAAGTGACAGCGCGTTGAATGTGGGTGGCAACGGACCAACAAAAAAAAAATAAAAGAAAGAGACAGACAGCGACATCTCACTGCCTGCAAAAGAGGCAGAAAACAGACGTTGAAACGGGAGGAAAATTTACCATTTCCTTATTGACTTTCAGTTAGATGTCAATATGCTTGAATGTTTGCTTTTTGTGCGTTCATCTCTGAAGTCGTAGACAAATTTGTCTGCGGTTCAGTATGCGACAGTTGTTGATCTGAGGGTTTGAGATTGGGTCGGAAATTATGTGGTTAAGGGAGGTTGAAATTGGAGTTGGATGGCTATTGAAACATATGCTGAAAAGTCACAAGGAAAATAAAAAAAGATTGCAGATTAAACGCGGCAAGATGTTGTATATAAGAAATAGAGAAACTATTGGTAATAAGTCATAAGATTATTTTCTAATTTCCTATGTATTTACCTAAAAGCTAATTGCGTATTAAATTTTCTTTTTAATATTTAACTATGAAAATATTTATTACAATTTTCCTGATTTGATATTTATTTTCCTATAACCTGCTACACGGTTACACTACACGGCAACAATCATAAAAAATGTTATAAAATTTAATATATTTAAGTAAGAATATATTTGCCTTAAATAAATACTAGTATATAGAAAGCTGCTGAATTTTTAAAGCCAACCCTTATTTAGTTAGCTCCGGCTTAATACTCTCTTTAGCCACAACAAACTTTCAACTTATAAATCAAATTTACTCTTCGCACCACATTCCACCGCAACGCACAATATGATAAAAGCCGCAAAACACAATCCGCAAAATAAAAACCCCAAAATATCCCCAGCCTCATAATTCAAAGGACAGCCGCAAAAGCCACAGCGGCCGTTGAGGAAAAAGCCCTTTTTCATACGCGGCGTATGAGTAACATGGCAAAATTTCATGAATAATTCGACGCCGCAGCTGATGATAAAACATGAAAATGGGCAAACATAAATCTAGCACAAGAGATAGGCTATAAACAGGACAACAGTCGAGGGAAAGGGAATAAATGCAACTACTTAAATATTACACCAAATTTCGCCTACTCTTTTATTAAAGTTGCCCCTTTCGGTGGCTGAGTGTGTGTGTGTGTGTGGCTTGAAGGGGTGCCACATTTTTGTTGCCACACTCTGTCCTCTCTGTCCTCGTTGTCCTTTCTGTCGTTGAGTCGTTGAGCAAAGTCAACTTTCGTTTAGCTTGTAAATAGCTCGTTTTCGCAGACTCAGTAACTCGACGCCATGTTAATATATAACAATTAATCTTGACTAAAAGTATCTTCAGAGCCGCCCACAGGCGCCACAGGAGTAGCAGGACCAAATGGAACAGATCCTTGCCACAGTCCGCCATCCTCGCCTTGCCACACAGCTCCTGCTCCTGCTCTTTATGCATAGCAATGACTTGGACGCCACTGTTTGCCGCCATGTTGTTTTCAGTCTTGCACACACACACACACACACTATCACAGACACCCACATCTACACACACACACACATGCACACATTTTGCACATTACAGTGTTAATGTGCCTCACTGCCGCATGTAAAAACCCAAGTAATTTGAGAGCAGCTCAGAAACAGGAGAAAGCGGGATAGTGAAAGGGGCATGCTCCATTTCTCTTTACCTCCCCTCTCTCACAGTCTCACTCTCTCTCTCTCTCCCTCTTCGTTGTGGGTGTGCGTGTTAATGATTTTTTGCACACAGCTTCACAACTTGACGCGTTGGCTGCCCGCTCTCATTCTCAGTCTCATTCTCAGTTTCAGTCTCTGGATTTGCCTCGTTTTGTGGGTGGTTTATGTTTATATACAAACATATATGTATGTATATATACATGCACAGCTATACAGGTAGATATAAAATTATATGGGCTGTCGGATGCAGTCAACGCTCTTGGTTATGTCTGCACGTGTGTGTGTCTTGGCCCTTTTGGTCGGCCACAGCTGATTAACAGATACACAACTTGGCTTAATTAGGTCGCATTGAAAGGAAAAAAAATGATATAAAGAGTATTAATTAAAAGTGAATCAGCATATAATAGACAAAAATAAGTTGTTAAAACATTTAATTAACAAAACGTAGTAAAATTAATAAAAATTCTAGTTATGAAATTAAATTGTCTTAAAAAAAAAAATATGATTATACAACACCCGAATTTATAGTTTTTACGCAATATAATTTTTAGAATATTGCAAAGGCTACAATTCCACTATGCATAATAGTTGACACTTTTTCAATAAAAAGATCTTGCCTGTTCTTAAACATATTTTCTATATTTATTATCGTATGTAATTCAAAACATTTTCTTATCAAAAACTCTTGATTTTAAAAACTTTATTTCAATTAAACAATCTTCAAACAGAGAAAAAAATCTTTATTGTGGGCACATTAAATTTCATAAGTGATCTTTAAAATTATTTTATAAATTGATTATAAATACAAAATACACACAACAATTTTAGAGTGAATTATTTTAATCATGGTTTGGTCTCAACATTTTTTCTGCTTTCAAACGTTATTTAAATTCTTGGATAGAATGCGATTTTTATGGAAAGGGACCCCTCTGTGTTTTGAAAACTCATAATATTAAATCTTAAGTTTCAACATTTAATTAACTTCTTATGTCAAAATTAGTATGAAACTATAAGCTTGATTCTGTCTTATAACTTCTAACCCAGTTATGCAGTAATGCTCAAATGTAGTTATCATGAGGTTATATCAGTAAAAATACAACCAAAAAAAAAAGAGAAAATGTAAATGAATATAAGTTTATAATTGTTTGTTTGTAAGCAAGAAAGTCATCTAACGGATCGCGATGTCAGCTGGCGATTACAGCTCCGAAATGCTTCGCTAACTGCAAAAAAATAAAACCCAAGGAAATGTCAAGTGTCAATCAAAAGCGCCGCTGGAGGTCTTCGACTCCAACTCCAACTCTAACTTCAACTTCAACTCCAACTCCAAGTCCAAGTCTGACTCCGACTGTGGAATGGGTCGCATTGCCAAATTCTTGATGCTTAAGTGAGACTCGGTGAAATCCTTGGCGCCAGCCTGACCAAATAACTCAGTTTGTATTTTTGTGAGTCAGCGCGAAGTTGGTGTAAAAACTGTTTATCATTTGAAGTCAAAAGTTGAGGTTGAGTTGGCTAATAGAGGCGTTACCAGCTGGACAGCTACACAAGTCCAGCTGGACAGCACCAGGTTATTAATTACTCTATTTTCCCAAACAAAAACTCTAGTAAATACCCAAGCGCCGCCCACTGAATTATGTTAAGGGAAACCCTCCGAAAAGGTAAAAAAACCTCTACTTATTACAATTTAATTGTTTTACAATTTTCGGTGGCGCTTATTAGCATTTTCGTGGTGCTCGCACCACACGTGGTGCAATTCCCAAAAAAAACAAGACTAACCTGCGCATGGCTGACTACAACAACAACAATAAATACTACAACAAAAATAATTATGAATATGAAGTACAGCGCACTGAGACTTGAAAACCGTTGCGTCTGATTTTTACCATAAATTATGCAGATAAGCATAAGTGGGCTATAGGAATGGGAAGTTTCATTTTTGAATTGTTTTCTGTTATTGTTGTTATTGTGTTTAATTGTTTCTTTTTTTTTGCTTTTTAGTTTCTAGTCCGAAGAGGGCGACCATTTTCAAAAAGCGTGTGCAGGGCTAATGAACAGTTTTGTATTGTTGTGATTGTTGTGTTTGTGTGTCTGTGTGTGTGGGCAGAAGGGGGCTTCAGGTGGGTGGGCATGTGGGGAGAGGCGTGTAATTGCCAGTTGAGCTGTGCACAGGCAATGATATAGATGTAACATGGCTGAACATCTTAAGGATCGACTAAGAGATACCCTAAACCCAGAAAATTGTAGGTAACAGATTGAATACCATAAACTTTACTTTCTTATTATATTTTCAATAAAAAAAGAAATGCATGTGAAAGGCATATTTCATTTTATTTAATGCGAATGAAAATTACCAGTCTTTGAAAATACCAATGCTACAAAAAATTAAGTTTAGTTCTTTTTTAATTTTTAAATGATAATAAAAAATTTTATATTGCCATTATTTTGAAAAATTACAATGAAATCATTTCTTACACTTCACTCGAAACAAACCAATATACCCTATTAAGCTCAGCTCGCAGGGCATAAGAAAGCAACACTCTTATGTAAGCAACTCAGCGCTCAAATTTAAAATTCACAGCACATTTTCTCAGCGCTGCGCTGCAAGTAACAATATTGACAAAAAGGACACAGAAACACACACACATAAAAACACACACACATAAAAATACACACACACAGCTGCAGATACAAAAGTCGTCGAGGCAGCTAAAGGACGAAAAGGAGTCGCTTCTGCTGCTTAAAATTCCGTGAGCATCGTTTCACAACTTTCCAACTTGCCAAAAAATCGAAAAACGGCAAAAAGAAAAATGAAATAAAAGCAGGAAAAGTGGAAAAAATACGTAGAAAGGAGGGAAAATCCAAGGCAAAGCGCATAAATTCCACATTCTGTATGGTGCTTGCAGTACTTTGCGACTGGGTTGTGGGTGTGGCAAGCAAAGAGAGAGACAGCGAGCGAGAGAGAGAGAGAGATAGTGAGAGATAGCGACGAGTGAAGTCGAGCAAAATGTGCGGAAAATAAATGAAAATGCTCAAAGCTCGTTCACAAGAGTGCTTACGGCGTCCGCAAGGAGCTGTTGAAGTGGCAAATTTGCGCAAGCGACACCCGAGGCAGAGATGGAGATGAAGATGGTGGCGGAGGCGGACGCGGAGGGAGGCGGGTAGTGGAAAGGCGTGGCAGCAGGACAACGACTCGGCTCTGGTTGCTGCCATCGTTACTTACAACAACTACATGCCAGTGTCAACACATACTTGGCCATTTAAGTGGGCAATGGCAAAAGCGCCCCAAATGGCAAACATATATACGGACAGACAAACAGACAGATAGACAGACAACGCCGCCATATTTGTTTGGGAGCCAACCTAACCACACATTTTTACGGCTTTGACATAAAAACCAAATGCAGACGAGCAGCAATGACATTTATACGAGTTTTCACATTTTCCGTTTCCAACTCAAACCAACACATTTTGCTTTATATAATTAACCCCTTTTCATGATTTTTCTCTCTCTCTCTCTCTTGGTGGGACAATAAAGTTTTTGGCTCTGAGAAAAAGGCTTTTTTAATGACTTTGGTGACAAAAACTTTTGCAATTTTTTCGCAATTTGCCGCCACAACGATTTGCGTTTAATTAACCAAAAGTTAAAGTTTCATTTGTAATGTCGCTTAGAGGCAACGCTAATGAACTTGCCAAATTGTTGTCGAAAGTTTTTGTCTGGCAATAAAATTAATTTTGATGACAACAGCAGTTACTACTGCTCTTCTTCTTCTACTTCTTATTGTTGTTGTCTTTTATGGCAGCAAAATAATTGCGAAACCAAGTCCAATAATCAACTGGGCAAATGCTTAAAACGCTTAATGAACAATATAACTTTTGTGGAAACTAAGCCAAAGAAATCATTAAGGACGTTCAGTTAATAGCCGACGACTTCATCATCTAAAAGTTAATGCAAATGTGAGGCAACATATTTTCAATCTTTTGTATCTGATTTCAAGTCGTCTTAGGATGGACGGTCGAAAAGTGAAACATTAAAACTTTAAAATAATTTAAAGAAGATGTCTTGGAGTAAATTATTTTTGATATTGTGCACACATATCTTTCATCTCAAGTGAATGTTAAAATTAATTCGAAAACAACTCTAAATTGATCTGATCGTATCGAGTAAACTTGCTTGCAATTTTTTAAGAAATGTTATAAAAATTAGAATGCTTTTTTTTAAAAGGAACAAATCAATTGAATTTAGAGATTTGCTTTAGTTCTGCTTCAAATCAAAAAATACCCTTAAGCCAAAAGCAATTTTCAAATTGATCCGCAAATGTTTGTTAAATCAAATTAAAGCGTTAAACTTGAGAGCAGAACGCCCCTCAAAAACTAGAAACTAGACGTGAAGGGAGAGGGAGAGATAATGATAGAGAGAGAGAGAGAAATAGAGTTCGTAGATCAAGTTAAATTTGAAATGCGGCGTGTAAATGTTGCCATCATAATATTTTGATTTGTGAACGCACAACAGAAGGCAGCACATCATCAGTTAAGGGGTTAATAAAGCGCATAAAATGCTGGAAAACGGATTTAACGGCCACAAAATGTCGCCTCCAACCCTCAATCTTTTGGGCTAATCACATCCGACTTGGCGGCAGCATAAGGTGCGCATTACTCATAATGATATGAGGATGAGAATGAGGTAAGGAGAGACGAGAGACAAGAGACAAGAGAAATCAGCCCCCATAGGAGTATGAAAGAGTATTCAGAGTCTCGGTTTCACCCACCCCTGTAAAATATATATAGTACACTTAACTCACACCCTCAAATGCCAATCAGCCTAATCGCTTTCGTTGCGCCGCATGGCTTAACTTTTGTTGTTGCCTTTGTTGTGAAAACTGTGGCTAGAAGTTTATATTGAGCGACTTTCAACTTAACATAAATAGGAGCATGTGTAGCACGAGTGCGAGTCTTGCATGATAATCAGTAGCAAGAACAACATCAACAACAACAACAACAACAACAACAACAACAACAACATCAACAACTTAACCATCATCATCATCATCTTTAAACTCACTTTCTCCTCAACGTGTGTCGCCATATTTGTTTTTATTGCTCTTCCTTTGTTTATTATGTGATTTTCCTCCATATGGCCAAAAATTGTGTGTGCGTGAGTTTTCGAGTTAATCGCACAAAATTTTATGTTAATTTTCATAAATTTTATTGCCGCCCCCCGCTCCCAGTGCCCCTCCCTATCCCCAGTCAACCCACCACAACCTTAGCCCACAAAAAGGTCTTTTTAATTAGTTTTCCCTTTATGTGGGATTTATTTTATGTGCGTAATAAGTTCTTTATGGCGGCTGAAGAGAAAAAGAGCTTAAGGAGGGGGAAATGGGGGCTTTTTTAAGAGTTGTAACCCATAAAGTTGACACAACAAAATACTAAATACTCATGTTTTCATTTAGTGTTATACGGTGCCGTTTTCCTCTTTTTTTATTTCTTGTATATAGACTTGTTATAGATCTTTTTGTTTGTTTAGCTGCCAGCATATTTCAGTTTCGGGCAGTCAAGTGTCAAATTATTTTGAAGCCGCTTTGGGAGCTATTAACATTTAGACTACACTTAAAAATATTTTGATTTAAATGGTAATAAAAATTACAACCGAAAAGCTGAACAGGTCTACAAAGTCTAACTGGGAAAAAGGAGTAAAAAAGCAATATTCGAATAAATATTATTTAGAATTCATTTAGAAAGTATCTTTTAGTTATTACACAAATTTAAAAGCTTATCTAGAGAAAGATAAAAGATTTGGCAATAATTTGTCTCTTTGCTGATTTTATACAAAATTAATTTAACTACAATTATAAATCAGAATACTTAAGTTAAAGCTCTGAGTTTATAATGTGGTTAATTCTGGTTACAATATTATTTTAAAGAAATCTTTAGAAATTCCGAATTTAGATTGTTTAAATTGCTGATTATTATTCAATTCAATAAAAATCGAATCCTGTTTAAGGATGTAATATAAAAAGTGAAGGAATCATAAGTCTGAGAGAGATGGAGTACGAAAAAGGAAAAGGGAGAGGGAGACAATTTTCACTCATATATGTATGTGTCTCTCTCTCTCAGTGTCTCTCACTCTCTCTCTCTCTGTGTGTGGCCAGCGAGTGGTGAGTGTCAAAGTGGCAATCGATCATCGTCAGTCTGATTTTTGGCATATGTGGTTAAATAGAGGAGGATCCCCCCGCTGAACCAGATCGATCAATGACGAAATGACGAGCAAAGGCAAAAATCAAAACAAAAAAAAGACGAAGAAGAAACATTGAACAGACATGAAATTGAATGCAAACACGATAGTATTTCATTTGAATACATGATGAAAACGCATTGTTGTTATATCAAAAGTGTCATAGTTATGGCCATAATGAACAGCTGTCCTAGTGGAATCCTAAACAGAGATCAGGCATTACCAATATGATAGATGGACGAGTTAATTTGACTGAGTGCGTGGCGAGTTCGAATTATCGAACTGCGGCTAATGTAATTACAAAAAAAATAACAAGAGAAGATATATAATAAAAAGGGCAGCCAAGGGCAAAAGTCGAGCGCATCAACTTAATCATTTTAACTAATTGCCAGAGCGAGATGGAAAGAGAGCGAGAGCGAATAAAAAAGCGCTTAAAAGACAGAAGTGGGCCCAAGGGACGAAACTGAAGCAACCAATTATGTTGATGGTAAACAAATTGCGCACGTTTCGTTGGCATAAAAATTAGTAAAAATAAAAAAAATATAAAAAAAAACAACAAATTGGTAGCTACTTACTATAGTAGTATCGCTAAAAGGACACGCCAAGCGGCAAACTTGGCAACTGAAAGATCTAATTACACTAATGACAGCCAGGATACATACGAGAGGAGTCCTGTGTCCTGAGTCCAGAGTCGTGTTGCAATTAAACCGTTTGAATTGCGCTGCGTGCAACAACGACATAAGGTCAAAGTCAGAGTCAGCTGGCAAATGAATTGCCCGAGTGTATTCACTTCACTCAAATGAGTGTATTCATTCATTTAATGTATTGAAACAACTACTTGTTTGAGAAGCCATTTAAACAGCTTCTGTCCGAACGTGTGCCACACGCAATGGCATCAACTTTCAGTTGCCTCCTCACAAATGAAGCAATAAGCAACTCTCCTTTGTCCACTCTTCTCTGTATCCGGGCCAAGAAGAAGAACTTCCGTCACACAACTTAAGCGGATTTAGCGCCTGTTGATGCCTCTCGAATTTCCCAAAAGCCGCTTGGCCACATTTCGACCGCACACAACGCTCCTCATTAGCAATCCACCAACCAGAAAAATGAAAACAACAGACAAGAAAACAGATCCACAAATGTATCTATGTAGAGTTGCATCATGTCGAAAAGGGTAAAGACCAGAAACCCTAAACGTGCTGCACCAGAATATCCTAGAAACAAGGATACAAATGAAAGGAAAACGTGGGGCGTTGCACAGACCTCACATGCGAGGGGTATTTCAAATGTATGGGAATGTTGTCTATCCATAAGAATAAATCTCTCTTTGTTTCACTCATGTGTGAAAATGTATGTCGAATGTGTGTCAAAATGTATGTGATATTTAACACCTTAGGCAATAATAATTGAGGTTATTAAAGAATAGATATTCTATTAAGTAGAAACTATACTTGGAAACTATACTCTTAAAAGTTCTCAAATCTTTAATATTATTCCAGCTTCGCAGATTTCAAATCTATTTCTCGTAGATTAAACATTTTATATGAAGATACAACTATGGAAAATTTAGGATTAGTCAGAATAATTAAGAAAAATACAAAAATTAAATAAATAAATTTTAAATAATGTTCTTTGCTTTTTAAACGTACTTTTCATTCTGAACATGTTCCATATATAACTTTGTACAAAACCCCACTTATAACCCAATCGAAAGACAGCAAAATAACAAGAACCACACACAAGGAGTTCTAATTATGATTGATGTGCACAAAACCCAACAATTTCTGGCCATAACTTAAAATGTGCTCATTTAAACCGCATCAAATGTAGACAATGCCAAGACTGGAACCTCTAGGAACCACGAAGGTGACTCAAATGCAAATCAAATATGAAATTTTTAATATTTTGTTGGCACAACACAACAAATTTCAATATAATGAAGAAAAAGGACCACAGAGCGTGGAAAATGATCTATTGCCGAAACGAGACGAGTCAAGACCCGAGACGAAGGACGAAGGACAGAGACAGAGACAAGGACAAGGCCTGGCCTGATCTTTGCTTGAGCAGATGCTACAGCATCCTTGTTCTTTATCCTAGTCCTTTACCCCTGTTTACCCCTGCAATTTGAATTCAATTTAGAGCAGAGTCTGCATCTCGGTTCGGGTTGACTTGACTTGTGCCCAGTGACAAGAGACAGGAAAAGAATGGAGGAAGGCATTCTTGGTTTGTTTGCCTTTTGGAAAATGCATGACAAAAGGACATGTGCAACAGACCCGTGTTTTTTAACGCCTTATGATGATCCTTTTTTTTGCTTGTGGCAGCCATTTTAGCTGCACTCTCCATTAATCAAAGAATGCTGCACGTGTGCCGTGTATTATTTCTTCTTTTTTTTTTTGGGCGCTAAGAAGTCAATTTATATTAAGGATAATAGTAGGCAGGACTAATGCAAAAGTGTAGCCTACAATTAGCTGCGGCCTCTATTATGTTGTGCAATGAATGAAAGTGAAAGATTACAGCAAGTACTCGGAGTTTTGTAAAGGATCTTCTGATCCTTATTCATTGTTTGCTATTTTAATTGCGCCAACCGACCGCTTCCCATTTTCACACTCCTTGCTCACCGCTACACCTGTGTACTGGAAACACACACAAACAAAACTACACATACATATTTGCTTAGCCTCAAGATAATTGCAGTTCCTCTGCAAATTAGGGGCGTGTCCTACCCCTCACTGTGGTGGGTGTTGCGCCTTTAACGGCTTAAGAGTTTGGCCTTTAACTTAAAACGTTGCCGCTTGACTCTTAAAAAAAGGAAAAGTCGAAAATCCTCCTCTAATAGACACCTAAAGCAACCACAGTCACCAGGTTCCTCTGCTGTCAACTCAGTCGGTTCCAGTCTTTGAAATGATCCCTAGGAGGTTGCCACAATTCAACGAATTTTGACTACAAACAAACCGCAAAAAATGGCAAAAATGCGGATTATCTTTAATGTAAATTATATTTATTGTTTGTCAAAAAAAATTTTACATTTCAAATTGATTTTATTTCAAAATGTCTGAAAAAATAAATATTTATTTTATATGGGAATTATTATTAAATGAGAACTTTATTAATTACACTAGTTTACAGCCATTTTGTGAATTAAATCGAAGTGTGATTTTCTCATGGACATTGGCACTCTATTTCTTTTAGGGTGATATGTGAGCTTTCGAACTCAAAAAATGCCAAAAATCACGTATTTTCGAACTTATTAAAATCGCTAGCATCTGAACTACTGGGCCGATCTTAATACTGTGTGAAAGAGATTTGTAGAAAATTTACGAACCTTCAGTTTAAGTTTTAAGATGAAATCGGTTGAATAGAACTGGAAATATACTCAGAAATGTCGGAACAACTTCGAAAATTCGAACAAATTGAATATTTCGAAAACGCTTCCATGAAAACCATTTTAAGTTAGATTTTCGTGTTTAGGAGGCCAATGTCCATGAGAAAATCACACTTCGATTTGATTCACAAAGATTTTTTTTCGTTTTGTAAACTAATGTTATTTGTCAAAAAAAAATATAATGTTTTAATTCAAATAATTTCAAAAATGTCTGAAAAAAGAATTATTTACTTTTTAGGGGGATTATCTCTTAATGTGAATTGTATACAGAAAAAAATATATACATTTTAAATTCAAATTATTTTAAAAATTTAAGGAAAAAATATCTTTTAAATATTTATATAAAAACTCGATAATTTTTTATAGACGATGATAAAAATTATAGATTAAATTAATACTATTCTGGCCATGTTGAATTAGTGTTAAGGTGCACATAAGGGGCGTGGCTCAAGATGCTTATTAAACGATTAAATGCAGACTCAAATGAGTCTTCGAAGAGTGACATAAAACAGAGATATTACTTTCTTACTGTTGGTTTTCTCTTGTTGTTTAAGGCGTGGCACAACGCCTGTTGCAATGACATAAATTAAAAAAAAAAAATCTGAAAAACATAAATAAATAAATACAAGCGTATATTTGAGAGAGGCCTAAAGTAATTTAACGAAATTACGCATCGTTTAAGTTGTGATTTATGTGGCATGAGAGGCACATAGAAACCGAAACCGAAACCGAAACACAACGACAAACCCTTCACTCTGCCACACACACACACACTCAAACTGAGAATGAATCTTTGCCTTGTATTGTTAATGAGTCGAATTACGCAGAGAGAGAGAGAGAGAGACAGAGAATCAGGACAAGGGCAGGAGCAAAGGGGGGAGCTGCTGTTGTTGCTGAGTTGCCGCCGAAAGGTGTGACAATTGATACACACATACAAGCACACACACACACACACACACACACACAGTCAGAATGAGAGGAGCATGACTCTGGCAAGTTGGCAAAGATTTATGCGACTGCCAAAGGAATTCCCAGAAAATGCAGACAATTCCTTGTGGTCTCGATCCTGGCTAAGGACACAGGAGCAGCCTTTTTGCCTATGTGTTGTTGCTTTTTCATAAGCAAATTACGAGTACTCGTAACGTAGCATTGTGAGCACTTTTTACGGAATTGCTACCGGCAATTGGCGGCGCATAAAAAAAAAAGAAGAAAACAAAAAACAAAATAAAAAGCGGCTCCGGTAGCCGCCAAATTCCCTCGGGCAGTCGGCGCACATTTATCAAAGCGGTTTGAATGGTTTGAAGATGCACCGCAATCGTTGCCCACATTGACCCCCCCGGGGGTCCACAGGTTTTTGCATCCGACTCGACTCTGCATCCCTGGGGCATTAGCGGTCCAGTGTCTCGGCCACAAAACGCAATGAGTTTCATTAATAAATTCCAGCAAACATTTTTGTTTTGGCTTGTAAACTGCCCAGAAACAACAACAGGGAATAAAAGGCTGTCCAACTTTTTGTGGGCGTTCAAAGTGCAAGGGAAATTGAATGGAAAATATTTGGTAAATATTTGCTGGCTGTGAAAAGGCTGAAAAGGTCAAAGGACATTCCTGTGAGATGTGTGAAAGGCCAAAGTCATAATGAGAAAGATGAGAAATGAATGCTCAAAATTGTGCTAGACAAAGCGGCACCAAAACTGAGCGGGTTTTCTTTCCGATTTTTCTTTTAAAGTAAAATTCTAATGGAAATTGTGAAAACCAATTTTGATTATAAATTAAAAATTGTTTATATGAAAAACTAAGCATTTAAAGTAACTACAATAAAGAAAAGTGTTTTCTATAAATAAATAATTTCTAAAATTCTAGCTTATCGCTGAGTGCAACATATTGGGGCAAGTGGCAGCCGGAAGCACACGTGCCCCAAGTGTTTATCTAAATTTCGAAAGAAACTGAAGTACTCGCTTTTAATTGTAATGGAAATCCACTCGATAACCCCATGAAGAACATAGAGAAAAGCGAATGTGCCGCAGACAAATTGAAGAAGCGCTTTTTTGAAATACATATACTCGTTTTTGGGGTCGATTGGAACAGCTCTAATGGTTTCTTCTGGAACTGAGCGGAACCATCAGTGTTAACTGGAGATCTGCACTCATCATCAATCAAAGTTGCCGCTTCGTAGGTGGCCAGAATAGGAGACTTGAAACTGTTATTAAATGACCAAAGATGTCGCAGTGTTGACATACTTTGTTTCTGGACCAGGACAAATTCAAGACATCCTTGCGGCATTCCGTCAAAGTGAAAGTGTTCGATTTCGCTCAAAAAAAAAAGAAAAAGAAAAGATCTCGTTAAAATATTAATGAGCAATTGAGCGCATTGCCGACAAAGGCAAAAAGCAAAACACTTGAGGGAACAGACAACAAGGAGAAAGTGACTGTGACAGTTTAAAGCCCTAATTAACAAGCGAAATTTTAGAATTTTGTTTATTTTTACAAGTGGCCCTCGGATTGAACTTGCAACTGGGCCTGAACTAAGGAATCTATAAATTAGATCTGGCAGCGGCTGCTTTTGTTTTCACAACTTGTGTTTTTCTAACAACATTCTGGTGACATACGCGACTGCCACCGCTGTGACAGGCACACACACACACACACACACGCACACACACGCACACACACGCACACATGTGTGTGTAAGTATTCAAATGCCGCATCCTGGCAAAGGAAGCTGCTAAGTCGCGAACTCGGAACACACACGACGCCACTTTTGGCATTTGACGAGGCTCCTTGGTGAAAGTGTCAGAGTGACACTGTGACAGTGTGACATGCCCACTTATCTTCCCTACTTGACTGCCCTCTGATTGCCGATATTTTACGAGGGCTGTCAGAGCAGTTTAGAAAGGACAATTGATTATCTAAAACTGTGGGTACACCGGACAGTTTAGAAAGCAGTTTAATTTCCTTAAATACGATCGAAAACAATGGAAATTATTTTGTAAGTTTTAGTAAAATAGGAATCGAAAAAAATTAAATAGGTGTTTCAACTGCAATTTAGAAATTTTAGTATTATATTTAACCCTGGACGGTCATTGACATTTTACGAACGAAGACTTAATCGTTTGTCGAATCGACGACGTCATACTTTAAAAATAATTCACTTATATATGTTAAAAAAAATAGTAAAATTCAAGTACATTTTTTCTATTCTTTTATTTGAAAATAAATATTTCGCAGCTGCTCTTCATTTGGCTTGGCTTACAAAACATAAGTTAAAAAATTAAAAAAATTAATAAATTAAGGAAACATTATGCATTAAAAGTATTCTTATCTTAAAGGTAATGCTTTTATCTTAATAAGGAACACGTTTTTAGAACGGCAGTTTTCATTTTGGACAAGAGGCACAAAGCTCAATTTGATGCTCTCCATAGAGGTGTTTTTGGCATTTTTCCAAGAAGTTTTGGTTATATGTCACTTGGAAAGTCCGCCAACTGCAAATCCTTCGTTTTTTATATATGTTTTATGGTTTGTCTATTGCCCATACCGAAATTAAAATTACCGACGACTAATGACTGTCCAGGGTTAAGATTCTATAATAAAATATTTTCCGAAAGATTTCTTTTATACTTACCATTATCTCTTTATATTTACCATAGCGGAAAAGAGAAAATATTTGTAATATGTAATCTTCTAATATTTAATTTATTTTCCCATAAAGGAAAAAGCCAACCCTCGTCTAGCCACAGTTTGTTGACTCTCTGCTGAGTGTTTTGTTAGCGCATAAAAGTGTCAAATTACTGAAATCATAGGGGGAAAGTGTGTGTGAGAGAGAGAGAGTGAGAGAGAGAGAGGGAGAAAAGTGTCAGGGCCAGAGGGATAAGCGGGATTAGTGCGCTTGTTAGTAGCACTCACTGTTACAGTGTTACCTCTGATTCGCCAGCTAATTGGCGGTTTCTTGACATGTAATGAATACTGACGAACTGTCAGTTTGTAAGATTTTCTTATTCTATGCATTTTTTATAGGTCTACTTGGGTTAATTGGCAATGACAAAGGTCTTGACTTGTTTTTTTCTAGTTCTATTTCAAAGTGAAGGACTGAGAATTGCAATTTGTTGACACTGTCCAATCAATTGGATTTCACAAAGTCGGAATTATACTCCTACAAAGTTGCGTAATTATATAGAAAATGACAGTGGAAACGAAGGGGCGTCACTTTATTATTATTTGCATGCATAATGTCCGGTTGTTTGCTTAGCCCACTTGGTCTTTTGGCCTTTAGGGTGGTTGCTTTTTCAGCCATATTTCGAGCACACTCCATATTTACCTATGCATAACGTGGTATTATTTGTTTTGCAATACCGAAAAAAACAAAAAAAAAAAACAAATGCAGCAATTGCTAATGTGCCGCAATCAGCATTTACTCGACTTGTAATTAGAGGCAATGCCAACATTCACTTACAACAACAACTCGAGCGACAAATTTCCGTTGAAATTTATAATTCTGTGTAATAATTTTGGAAATTCACATATAGCACGTATCATCAAGTTTATGGCCAAGTTATAGCTAAGTACAATTTATAGTTATTTATTTATTCCTATGTAATTTGTAATTTTTTAATAGAAATCATGTATTCATTTATTTTGTTCGTATGACATCATTTATTAAAATAAATCATGTTAAGATCTGGATTCGTTAGAGATCAAATAAATTAGAGTATTCATTTTTTAAGTTTTTTATTTTGAACATTTTTTTTAGATTTGTGTTACTAAAAAAAATTGATTTAAAAAAATAAGAGGATCTACTTTAAAAAAATTTGAACTTGACTAGGTTTCAAAATCGAATTATCTTAAAAATTTTAAATAAGAGCACCAGGAGCTATTCAAATTTAAACTTTTTTTAAAAATTAAATGACTAAATATAATATATTCCATATTTAAATGTATTTAAATTAATTTCAAATAGCAACAAGTTGCATTTAAACACATGCCATAAACATAACCTTGAAATAGATCCTGGGACAGAAAGTAAAAAAAAGGATTCGGAAGCGGCGCGTGCGAATGCAACTGTTGCTAATTAGCAGACATGCGGGCAAAAGCGTTAAAGAAATATGTGAGAAAAAAGTACAGAGAATAAAAAAAGAAACTCACTCAAATGCAGAACGCTGCGGAACGTGTTGGAATTGTGTGAAACGAAAGGCACTCAACGGCAACACAAAGAGGAAAAGGAAGAGCAACAACAACGACAACAGATGAAGCTAGAGATAACAAGAGACGACAACGGCGAAAAGTTGTCTAAAAAAGAATAACAACAACTACAACAAGAACAACTACTACAGCAGCAACAACAAAAGGGAACATGAAAAACCGCAAGCAAAACGTTTGCACTTCATAAATGCCCGGGCATGTGCCAGAGCGAGAGCTAGCGAGTGTGAGAGCAAGAGCGAGCAGAGGCAAAGCGCCGACATTTTTAATTGTAAATGAGTTATGACGACGTCGACTCTCTTCTCTGCTGCTGCTGCTGCGACAACAACAGCGACTCTGACTGAGGCTGCTGAGTGGCCGTCAACACGCAATGTCACTCACTCCCACTCAAGCACTCGCTCTGGCAGCAGCGCATGCGTGCGAGTGCAATGACAGTAAGCCTACACAGCATATACTCGTTTATGCTTAATTGCTGTCACGCTCTCTCGCGCGCACACACACATATCCACATACCACTTCCCCCGTTTGTCGTTTTCCCAATTGAAAATGTGAGTTGAATTTTTGTTTCCAGCTGCCGCACTACTCGCACTTGTGCAAATGAATTGTGCTGTTGTATATAAGCCTGCTCGCTCGCTCTTGAGACTGACTAGTTGGAAAACTGGTTTCCCGCTGCCATTCGTTGCTGCTGTTGTCGCTGCTGCTGCTGCCGCTGCCGTTGCCACCGCTGCTTGATTCCCTCACAATTTCCAACACACAATTCAGTTCGTCGTCGCCTGTCTTACGTTGCGCACACACTCAATCCGCGTTGCGCTGCAGTTTATACAAACACAACAACAACTCGCGTGACTTACAAAGATACACAGATTTAACTGTCTGTCTCTGTGTGTGTGTGTTCGTCTTGCATTTACCGTTACATATACATATATACAAACATACAAAGTGTTTACTTTAATGCGAAAATGCAGCCAATTTTATAAGTGTCTCAAGTGCTAACAAGTGCTCACCCACAAGATACAATATCCATAAGATACAAAATCTGATTAACTCTCTCTTCGAATAAGCCAAGAATACGCTCTGCAAAATGCTCGTCGGCTCACATCCGTATCTATGCAATGGCGTTCTGCCGCCCGTCTCCGCTGCTGTGGCTCCCAACAGCAACAACAACACAGCCACGGCCACAGCAACAACAACAACGAGCAACAAAAGTGCCGCCGGCTCAGCAACGGATTTCTCCATAGCTGCAATCATGGCACGCGAGGATGCCTCAAGTCGAGAGTCCTCAGTGCGCAGTGCAAGTAAGTTGATAAAAATTAAGCTTAAAGAAGAAGAACAAATAAAAAGTATGGGAAGAGGAGTAGGGCGAGTCTAGGCTCTTAGTTAGCCTTGTAGGCTTTAAAACTAATAATCAAATTCAACACTTAAAAGTACTTCATCTGAGAACAGTCTTAAGGAAAAGCTTTAAGAATAGATTAAGTTTTAAATATCACTTTCACTTAAGATATGGTCATTTTTAGACTAGAACAATTCAAAAATTGTCTGCTTTAAATTTCACTCTGTGCAATTTATAATTATATTAAAAAGCTGTCACTTCCTTTAAATCAACTTTTTAAAACTAAAATTAAAGAAAACTTTAACTATGATCTATAAGTTAAATACTGACTATTGAAATACAAGTTTCTGATAAACATTAGGTTTATTGAGCTTTCAAATCAAATTCAGTTTAAGCGTAATTTGTCAAACGAATAAGCGCAGTTAAAGCTAATTAATAGCAGCAGCTTTGATTTACAAGTTATAACAGAAGCCGACGGCTTGAAAATTAGTAACTGTTTAAATACTAGCCCAAGTTGCCTTTCAAGTACAACAAATTAAATTGTTGCCACAATTTTGCAATTTGCACAAATGAATAGAGGAACTACAACAACTGCAGTCGCTTGTCGAGTTGCAATAGAAGAACAAGAGATCTATAATTATAATGGACAATTAACGGTCAGTTGCTGCAATCGCATAGATGTAAGTAAAAAACTTGTTTCTAGAGCGACGCAACGACGCCGACGGCATCCGCAAATTAAATGTGCCCCCAAGAGGGGTTAAGGGAACAGGAAGGGGTTAACACTATAATAATTATTACAAACAGCCGAAGATCGGCAAAGCAACTTATTGCACTATTGTACTAGATTAAGCATGAGATACAAATTAAAATATTTATTGATTCCCAATCAATAAGAAGACAAAGGCAGCTAATTATGTTAATTAGCGTTCGAAATTTTTATTAATTTTACGAGGCGCAAAATCGGCGACGGCAAATGCCAGCGCTTGAAAATTATTTATTAAATATATGCATATAATTATTATCAGCTTTATTTATGCATTTCTTTGAGGCGACTCGTTTTCATTAACAATGAAAAACACACGCCAAAACAAAATTAAATTTTTAGCTGATTTTGCATTTTAACACCTTTTAGCACACTAGAGCTTTAAAAAGTCGTTAAACTTTTTTACAAATATAATTATTAAGATCTCTTGTAATTGTTGTTGTTGTGGTGGAAAATACACCTTGAGACGCGACTTTGATTGTTGTTAAAAAAAAAAAAAACGGAAAAAAATATATATATTGCAGAATTGTCATTTGTTTAATTGAAAGTTGAAACGTAACGGAAATTGCAGACGGGGCGACGCGACGTTTTGTCTGCCGCAGTCAAAGCAAAAGAAGTTGCAGTTTATTGTAGAGTCAGCAACATGTTGCAGCATGTTGTCATAGCAACATGTTGCTGCAACAAATGCAGCTTATTATATGTATTTTCATTCAATTTGCATACATTTAATTTTCAATTTACTATTTTGTGTTTTCTTTCTCCCAGGTCCCATTTCGGTTGAGGATGAAGTTGACGTTGATGTTGTTGACTGCAGTGATGCTGAAGAGCCGCCAACAAAGGCGCGTCGTCTTAACCACCATCATCATCATCACCATCATCATCACGGTCACCACAACAACAACAACAATAACAACAACAACAACAACAACAGTGTGGCACACATTAAAAGTCGCAACAGCAACGGCGCCAATGTTGCCACAGCCGAATCTCAACTAAACACAAGTTCCACGAGCAGCCAAGGACGCTGCTCGACGCCGCCACAATCGCCGGGAACGGAGGACAGTGAGGAGCGTCTGACACCCGAACCGGTGCAGAAGGCACCCAAAATTGTTGGTTCCTGCAACTGTGATGATCTCAAGCCGGTGCAATGCCATTTGGAGACCAAAGAGCTGTGGGATCGCTTTCACGAATTGGGCACCGAAATGATTATCACCAAAACTGGAAGGTAAGCAAATCTCACCATCTGAAAATCTACTCAATTAGTCATTAGTTTCAATTTGAAACTCAGGCAAGTAGTTAACACGAGCTGAGGAACATGTTGCAAGCAGCTAAAATATAGTTACAGTTTAATTAAAGAGGCGTTTGATTTTGAAATAGATATCCATTAAACAGTCAAATTTCTATTTAAGAAAAATCAAGCAAATTACAACTAAATTTCCCTAATTCACAAATAAATGTTTGAAGAAACAGAAAAGATATAACAATGTATATAGAGAACTTCTATACAAGACTCTTTAATTTCAATAATATGATTTGATTTCAAGTACATAATTCCTTGCGAATTTACTGTAGGGAAGTTGCACTGTAAATACTTCACTTTTCATTTCTGATGCACTTCTCTAAAGATTTCCTCACCTGGCTCCCCTTTTTTAGCGATGTTTTTCTAAGCATACCAAATTTTTGCAATGTCAACAAGAATTTCATGCAGTCGTCACATAAAAGAATCCATTAAACTGTGTGCGGTCCCCAGGATGCAGTTGTAAAGATGTAGTTGTTGTTGTTGTTAAGTATCTACCTGTGCGCCACAGTGAAACCAAGTCAGGCGACCGCATTTTCTGCAACATGAGAATCTTTTATTCTTTTCCTGGGCGTTGCTCTTGTCAGCAGGATAGGGCCAGGCCAAAACAGGACAGGACAAGGCTACAATGACCACGGGTTGTCCACACCTAGCTCCCACTGACCACACACACACACTCAAACTGAACTAGTTTGTCTCGGGGTCTTTTAATGATATTGTAAAAATCACACCTTAGGAGCACACGCAGACAGACAGAGAGTCGAAAAGTCTAACAGGGCGGTCCCAGACGGGCCTATTCTCATTTCGGCCAGGTTATGTCACACGCAGGCTTAGAAGGCATTAAAGCCACAGGATGTCAGGCCTAAAGAGTTTTTCCCCCTTTTGTGTGCACTTGTCAAAGCAGCCAAAAATAAAGTAAAAGTAATAATAATAATACAAATATTTTCTTGGGTTATAAATTAGAGTATTACTAGAGTGTGTATGTGTGTGGCTTTAATTAATAACAAACATCAGACAAATCTTATGAAATTCCTAACAAATAAAAATCTCTCTCTTTCTTCTTTTTTCATTCTTTTACAGACGCATGTTCCCCACGGTGCGAGTCTCATTCTCGGGTCCGTTGCGTCAGATTCAGCCTGCCGATCGCTATGCGGTGCTGCTGGACATAATCCCCATGGACTCGAAGCGCTATCGCTATGCATATCATCGGTCCGCCTGGCTGGTGGCTGGCAAGGCCGACCCCGCGCCCCCCGCCCGCCTCTACTCGCATCCCGACAGCCCCTTCAGCTGCGAGGCGCTGCGCAAACAAGTTATCTCCTTCGAGAAGGTCAAGCTGACTAATAACGAAATGGATAAGAACGGACAGGTGAGTTGGCTTTCCATCAAAGAACAGACGGGGTAGTAGACAGAAAGAGAGAGAGAGAAAGAGTAAGAGAAAGAGAGAGAGAGAGAGAGAGAGAGAAACTCTGTGTAGATTGAGATCTGAGACTTGGCATTGAGATTGTGGGCGCGATAAAGGCGTGTTAAATGATTGATAATTGCGTTTGCATCAAGTCTTGGCCATAGGAGTTAACTTGAGTTTAGCTAAGAGTAGTGCAGATAGAACTGATAGAATTCAAGAAATTCCAACACAATTATTCTCAGATCAACAAATTTAATAATAATTCTTTTGTTTTCTTTCCTCTCCCCAGATTGTGCTCAACTCGATGCATCGCTACCAGCCGCGCATTCATCTGGTGCGCTTGGCTCATGGCCAGAGCATACCCAGCAATCCCAAGGAGCTGCAGGAACTGGACCACAAGACCTATGTCTTTCCGGAGACGGTGTTTACGGCCGTGACCGCGTATCAGAATCAGCTGATTACCAAATTGAAAATCGACTCGAATCCGTTTGCCAAGGGGTTCCGCGACTCGTCGCGCCTGACGGACTTCGATCGGGATCCAATGGAGGCGCTGCTGTTGGAGCAGCAGCTGCGCTCGCCGCTGCGACTGTTCCCCGATCCGTTGATGCAACAGTTTGCGGCACAGCAGGGCGCCGCCGATCCCGCCTCGATGGCGCTGTTCGAGAAGGCGCGTCAGCATCTGCAAATGTTTGGCGGCAATTCGCCCTATGCCCAGCTGATGATGCCGCAAATGTATCAGGCGGCGGCGGCACCCCCGCCCCCCGGCCTGGGCGCCTTCCACATGTTCCAGCAGCAATGGCCGCAGTTGACAGCCGGCTTCTTGGCCAGCGCCAATCAGCAGGCAGCCGCCGCACAAGCCGCCGCCCAGGCGCAGGCGCAAGCGCAGGCAGCGGCCGCCGCGATGGCGGCCAATCGGACGCCACCACCGCCGCCCACCGCCTCGACGCCCTCGTCGACGTCCTCGGGATCGCCGTCGCCCGATATGCGACCGCGTCAGTATCAACGCTTCAGTCCCTATCAGCTGCCGACGCAGGCAGCGCCGCCGCCTTTGCCGCCAGCAGCGGGATCGCCGTCGGCGTCCGCCTCTCGCAGCCCCGCCCACTAGACGGTTGCGCCCGCGGGCACTGGTCCAAGAACAGTATTAATCCAAAAACAGAAAACAAACAAAAAAATACAGAAAAACTCAACTAAGTAAATGTTATAAATTATTTGTTATATTTGCTATCTCTCTCTTGCCCCCCTCTCTCGATCAAACTCGCTTACTCTTTCTCACATTGTTTCTCTTTTGTTGTATACAATTTCATTTTCGACCCATGTACAGTTAAAATGTTGCTCTAGAAAATTTATGTAAATTAGTTAAAACATATTGTAAAAAAAAATGTTTCAGTGTTGTTCGAAAACTCATCTCAGTGTAAGGTTTAAAGCAAAATTCTAAAGCAAAACAAAAATCAAAAAACATAAAAAAATTAATAAATGCTGCTTCATCTTTGTAAACACTCAACGTTAGTTATGCTAAACATATAAATATATATATATAAATATTAATAAAAATATTCCTAGTATTAAAATAAATTCATAGACGCTTCAGTTAGTTTTATTTATATGAAATTTCTAATTTAAGTCTAAAGGAAAAAAGTTAAAAAGAAAACACAAAGAAATACAAGTATAAAATAATATAAATGTTTCTTCAATGTGAGCAAACAAAAAGAAAATATTTAAACAAAATTTATTAAACAAAACAAAAAAACAAAAAACAGAAAAACACAATAAAAGTATAAATATGTGAACCAAATTTAACTCAATAAATTTTTATTAATTAGAAAGGTATTTGAAGGGGAATAGGAATTCTACTTAATTTGAATTCTACAGCTTTCCACAATTGGAATCTTCAACTAAGGAAATTTTCGATTCTACATTATTCTGCATCGTTTCCATTCTCATCTCGTAATCCTTAAGGACTCCACATAAATTAGATTCGAATAGCACTTGACTTGGCAACTAGGCAAATATCCTGTGCTCCTTTTAATCTGCTGTAGTGAGAATTTCTCACACGTCTGCACTTGTTTCGTTACACTTTTCACTCAAAGCACATCCTTCCTGTGCAGTCGAGTATTCGTATCCTTGCCCCATAGGCGTAATTCCTCTGTTGCAAGTGACGCGTTGCGTTGCGTTGCGTTGCGTTTGTTGCAGGCAGAACAAATTGAAACCAGACAAGAAATCGAAATCGAAACAGCAGCCGTCGGGGAAAAATGTTTAACGAATGCATTTTCATGGTCACTCAAAGTGAACATTTTTTCATTACATTTCACTTCTCCTTCTTGCCTTTATGTTTTCGATTCGGGTTGTTGGAGTCGAAGATGGATGAGGGTCTTGACTGGTTGAGAGTGTGGATAAGCGTAACAAAATTGTATTGAAAGTTTCGTTTTCTTCTCTTGGTTAATTTTTCAGCATAAATCAGTTGACCAAGTTGCCCTTAGAGTGCACTTGATAACTCTATATAAAAATCCACCACCAAACAACTCGAGACCCTCGAGACTAATTATAAAGAAATTAACTTTTAATGTGCACAAGGATAAACATCTACCAAAAAAATGGGAAAAAAAAGAAAAACACTTCCTCTAATTATGTTGGTAGTTATTCAATAAAAAATGATATTATATGAAAATAAACAGCAAGGTGTTATCAACATTTGTCTAACCGGCACCTATATAGACTCTCGACCCCGAATTGAGCATTATTTTATCAGAACTTGTCCATCTTTGGGTGTCTCAGTTAATTACAAACTAATCACTAAAACAAACAAAACATTAGGCTATCAGCCGGCGCTGATCTTAACAGGAGCTGCTACAACAACAACAACGAAGACAACAACAACAACATGGAATATGTCAAATGCTGAGCTAATTTATAAGCAAGGCCGCCAAAGATCCATGTAGTTCCAGTGTCAAAACAAACAGCTCAGCGGCCCCAAAATGGTAACAGACTCGTTTAAACCAAAACGAGCGAGAAGGAGACCAGAAGAGCAGAGTGAGGAAGATGCAGATGTAGTGTTTGTGTGTGTGTGTGTGTGTGTGTGTTCTGAACTCCCTTGGCATAAATTTTCCTTCCTTTTTGGCGTTTCGTTTTAATTTGAATGTAAATGATGCTGCGACATCGGAGCACATGGAGCAGCTGTGAATATGTCTGTGTAGCTGGTGTCTCTTCTCTTTCCCTTTCTCTCATCCCCTCTCCCCTCTCCACTGCTCTTCTTCTCTTTCCAAACTCTCTCCCCATACACACCCACAAATCAGCGTTGGCAGACAGGCAGACAAGGGAAAACTTCCATGAGGTTAAATGTCAAAAGGCGCTACAAAACAGTGACAAAATATTTAATTTTTGGGGCGTTTGTAAATATTTGAGTCACTTAATTGGCCACCGGGTGGCGGCTCCATTAATTTATGGCAGTCAAAGTGTGTAAGCCTTATAAAGGTAAAGTCTAATATTGAAACTTAAGATACTAAATATAACACTGTATTCATACAAAAGCAGCTGGTACGCAAGTTTGTCTTTTTTAGGCACGTTTAACTTTGAACCTGTTTTTTGTTGAATTTTTCAAGGTTCCAAATGAACTGAACCCAAAATAACAAATATGTTAGTCTATTAGATTATTAAGAGTGAAGTAAAGAAATATTCTAACAAATATATTAATACAAGTCTTTACTAACAAGAATGGATTGATAGTAGAATATCCAATAATCGAACTTATCCTAATTAAAATTATACTCGTCGACTTCTAAGTATTTAGAAATAATAATTCTGCAACTTAATAGCGGAATTCAATTTAGTACACATATCAAGTAAGTTTGTTCAAGTCTTTAAATCATTATTTTAAATAAAATTATGTAAAAATTAACAATTTGAGAATTATCAAAATTAAAATTAAATAGTACTTTAGAAATAGTACTATCGAAACTATTTATGGCTTTAAATAAATTTAACTAGCTCAATTGATTCTACTGCATTATACAATTTATTTATAATCTACTCTACTGTTGGAAATTGAAAGAAATGTCTTAAGAGTTCAGAGTAAAAGGTGCAACACTTGCTTTTTTTTTATTGCACTTTGGTCTCTTTGGATGACATTACAAACTGAACTGGCAATCAACGCGCTGCTGCCACGCCCCAATCATTAACCCTAACATGACCAGGCACAGAGTGTTGGCCCTAACGGTAGATGGGCAAGACCAAACAACACTTGCAACATTATGCGGCACGTGCTGTAACCAACGTGACACGTGTACAAGTGTGTGTGTGTGAGTAGCCCATTGGGCAATGAGTTAGTATCTCCCTCTTCCCTTTCTCTCTCTCTTTCGCTATCTCTTTCTGTCTCGGGGCCATGACGTTGCCATAACAATTCCCTGATCGTCCCTTTGTGGCGCCCCGTCGAGTGAAAATTTGTAGAAATTAACGTTTTTATTTTGCAGCTTGATTGTAATTAAATGAAATTGCATAAAAATCAATAAGTAATCGAGAAAAGCGCAAATTGAAAATGCCGCCAAAGCGATGATCCGCATTTATAGTCGATACCTCAATATTTCCCCTCTAATTTGACCCCTTCCAAAGAGTTTATAACTCTATAGCCCAATGATAATTGAGCTGCCTGTTAATGACTTTATAAACACAGAGTCTGAACCCACAAAACTCGAACTTCAACTCGAACTGTCCTGTCCCGTCCTTTCCTGTCCAGCTGTCAAGTCGTCTTACTAGAGAAAGAGAAGGGGAAAAGAGGGAGCGGGAGTTGGGTAGAAAATCAATTAGATGGCACTGTGAACTGTGGACTGTGGCCAGAAGATAAACTCATATATCATTAACAATTTTCATGTCATATTGCATTTACATGTGACGTCTTGAGGCCTTTCGCCTGAAGTTCTTCGGGTCTCCTCCTCCCCCTTTAAGTTGTCGGTTTCCCCATCAAATCGAATGATAGACCAGACGTCACATTCATCAAATATTCAAATACCACAATTTACACATGCAACCCAAACGAAGCCCAGAAGAAAATCAAATTGAATAAATTTAATATGAAAATTAGGAAAAATTGGTTATACCCGCCTCTTACCAAGAAGAAAACTGATAACTATAATTACATTTTACCCAGCGAAAAGATGAGAGGAAAATTGATTTTTATATTACAAGTTGCAGGCATTTTATTGGCTTAACTTGGCTGGCGTGTGAGGCCGTTGAGGTCAGGCCCAAAAGCTCACTGCACATGGCTTAAACAGGGCAAAGGGTTAGCCACGCCCCTTCCAAGTTGATATCTTAGGGTAAATCCCACTCTGTCCCTTTGCTGAGCACTTAATACTGCTCTAAATGAAATCTTTTTGGCCCAAATCCTTGTGGTCAACATCTGACGAAAATACCACTCGAATAATGCCAAAAATGTTCTGTTACATATTCTGTGTGCATATACTCTGTGTTCATGAAAGGGGCATACTCAACTAGAGAACATTTAATTTATAGATGTCCAAATTCTCTTTAAGAAATCCCACAACAGCCAAATAAAATCTATTTAATATAATATTAGGTTTTATGCTTACATCTAGAGTTATTTTTTAATTACAAGGTATTTCCTAGTCAATCATTTTCTACTTCATCGTTTTTACTGGTTCTGTCTGTTGTATTGTTGTTTTGGCAATTGATTAAAAGGCTTAGCATTCGAGACAATTGGCCATTTCAGGGACTTGCCTTGGTGTTGGCTTGGCCCACACAATGGAATTAGTGGCAAATTAGAATCTGGCCATGGGTAAATACCGTTAAATGTTGGGTGCATAATGTGTGAGTTTATTGCAAACACAAAAATATGTGAGTGTACATTTTGGTGTGATTTGAAAAATCCCAGATGGATTAGAAGCCAATTGTCGTTTATTGCTTAAAAAATTATAAAATATAAATTGAAGTGAAATAAGACTTTCTTTATAAATATTACAACTGAAATATATCTAAGTACAACTTTATTATAAATATAATTTCAGTGAAACTTAAGTAAGGTAAGACAATTTTTTAACTCTATTTTAATTGATTTAATCAAGACTTGCTCTTTATTTCTAGCCCTAACTGCCTTAACTAAAACATTAAATTGTTTAAATTCGCAAGCAATTTATCTTTTATCAGCCTTTTTTATATGTAGTATGTATATTTCTATATATTTAATATGAATATTTGCCGTCTGTTTTAAAATCGCAAAAAAAGTCTGACATATTACGTTAAGCCTAAAATGTAGCTATAATAAATTGTTTATCATTTCGAATACGCATATTTTTATTTTTCTGTGCATTGGCCAAGTTGAAATTTATTAATTTCTATGATATATGCTGACATTTTGATGAAACGTTGCCATTGAATGCAGATAAGCATAAGATATGTGATATGTCGTGAAAAAAGAAGAAAAAGCAAAACGAAAACAAAAGCAAAAGCAAAAACAGCAGCAACAAAATGTTAAATCGCTGAACACAATTTGTAAAACAAGAAAAAATAAAAAAAAAACATAAAACAAAACGTGTTATTGGACATATTTATATAGATTGTGCTGTGCCTCGAATATGATTTTAAAATCAGCTCAAATTACGATGAGGAGCAAGTTTTGTTAGGAAGTTTGGGAAGCTTATGTTAAAGCTAACTGCAAATACCCAAAAAACAAAAAACAACAAATCGCATAAATATGCATAATAAAACAAGAACAAGCAGCTACATTAAAAGATACAGATACACAACACTTCATTAGCAGCAGACGACACAGCAATGAAACTGTTGGAAAATGAGAGAAAAAAAGAATGTTCGTTGGCTAAAATCAAAGAAAAGAAAGAAAAAAAGTTATCATAAAAAAATAAAAACAAAATACAACAAGGTAAGTAGTAAAAATCTGCGGGTTCGACACGAATCTTAAAATGTTTAATTTTAAATTATGCAAAAATCGTAAAAGAGTGAAGAAAAAAAAAACTCGGCAGCGAAGTCATAACAAAAGCTTAAGAGGCAAATGATTTATGTATGTGTGCATGTGTGTGTCTCTGGATCCCAATGAATTCGAAAGAATATCGTAAGGCAACTCCAAGACGATGCATAAAAAATCTTTTGTTAATAATGTCTTAATAGAAAAATAGTTGCAAAAAAATCGATTGCCAGAGGCAGGCAACAAAAACAGAGCAAAGGGAACAACAATAACAATAACGATGACTACAACAAGTTGACAAAGTCATTAAGCATTTTGCAATGTCTTCGACTTTAGACTTGGAACTTCATAAATATATATTTAAAAATTAACTGGGCTGGGCATAGCCAAAACTTAAACTTTTTTTCATTGATTGTGTTTTATTGTTGTCGTTGTAGTTGTTTTTTTGCTGTTGTTGTTGCTACTTCGGCCAACACCCACATAGACAAAATATGCTAATCCAAACATTTTTTTGTGCATTTCTTTAGTTAATTAAGCAATATTTCTATACTCTAAATGGATTTATTATTATGTTGAATCGAGAATTCAACAAAAAAAATTATAAGACAAAAAATTATAGGAATTTTATTAGGTATATTACTAAAAAAATTATATTCCTAAGCATTTTAATGGAAATACTTAGTATCATATTATAATGGAAGACAATGAATATTTCTAAAGATTTAATTTTCATTTTGGTAAAATGTGAAAAAAATTAGACTCATGGAAATTAGAGCAAATGCTAAGAAAGTTCTGCTCCAAATGGTAGGAAATTTGTATAGGCCAGTGTATATTTGAATTTTTATAGAAAGTACACTCATGTACAAAGTAGTCTTATGTAAATTCATGTCAAATATCAAAAGCACTGATTTACTTTAGAAAAATATATCTAATACATTAAAAAAAATAATCGTAGCTAAATTGAAATTTAGAAAATTTATTTTTCCAGTAAAAATAAGTCCACAAAAAACTTGTCAACAGTATCGTTGAATATCGCACAACTCAACCCCAAATATATGAACATGTGCAATGGGTGTGTGTGTGTGTATTTGTGTGTGTGCTGTGTAGGTTGTGAAGGTGTATGCACATTTGTATTTCTCAGGCATTACTCAACATTTGCCCACAAATTCAACCACCCAAAAAGAAAAACAGCCACAATAAATACATACATAGATATAGGAATACATCCATAATTTTTTGATGGGAAATTCTCCTGCGTATGTGTGTTTGGCTTTTCTTCATTTCATTTATTTTATTTTTTTTTTGTGTTGGTGGCACAGCTCATTGAAATTATTGACAACGAATGACATTTTTGCAAGTATGTTGCACTTGTCTCATTATTGCCACATGTGGGCCGAGTACGTGCCACAGTTGCTGTGCCCTGCGCGACTTTGATGTTGGCCTGAGTTTGCCACTTGTCATTTTTATGGCCCAACATTTTTCCGATATGAGCTCAAGCAAACGTGTGGGAAAATAAATAAATACGGTCGACCCAAGTTTTTGTGGGTGTCGATATGTAATTGCTAATTTTCAACTTAGTGTGTGAGTGTGTTATGTGATACGTTTGGGAAAATGTGTAAAGGAAAAGTGTTTGATACCAAAAATATTCAAGGGCAGGATATACTCGTCGCAATCCTTTAGGGGTATTCTACAAAACATCTACAATGTCTGCTTTCAAATGCTGCCACGCTGTCTGGCCTTTTCAGGGTCTAAATCGGGAGTGTCGGGACTGGTTCTTTCCTTCAGTTGTGGTATTCGGACTTTGAAGTTGAGATTGCCACAGAAATGTGCAGTGCACATGTGTGTACGGTTTGCGACTGTTTATTAACTACTAAAAATAATGGAAACAAGTAGTAAAAAGTATAAATTTACTATGTAAACAACAATGGGCCTGGGCCCTGAATTATGAATGAAGACAACGTGCGGCAGGCAAAAAAAACTATCATCTAACCATATATATATATATATATATTACTACTCGTATATAGTGAAGGAAATCATTAAGTAGATGTTTATGTTGTTGTGTCGCTTTCATGTGGTCGTCGTCACATTTCAAGCCTTTGATGAGAGAGCGTTCAAGTCTATCGAAGGGGCATGCCTCTGATGTGGCAGCAAATTGCGGCACAGACATACGAGCAATTGTTAAATGAGACTATAAAATATGAAACCCCAAGGGTGGTCTATACAACAGTTTGTATATATACTCTATCATTCTCTCTATATGTAGGGAGAAAGTATATTTATGAAAAGCCTCTAAGGCAATTGCGATCATTAGACGCATAATCAAGTGATTACCAATTTGTTACGCGTCAACAACTAGAGCAAGTTAAAATGCTCTTTACAAGTGTACTCCACCAAAGGATACCCTATTACAGTATTACCTTATTTCAATTACTACTTTATGAAACATCGATTATGTAGTTAAGTAAAGCTTAAATTTGTTTAACTTGATTGTAAATACTTAAGTTAAGTTACAAAATGTATAATCCCAAATTGGGTATACTATACTCTCTTAATTATTTATACGTTTACAGGGTATTAAATAGACTTGGAACCTGCTTTGAGCATAGCTTGCGTGCTTACGCAATAAAAAACCAAATCAAATAAAATATGTACAAATAATTTGCCATGCGTAATTTGTGCAAATAATATGCGTAATTGCCTGACGAGTTGCGCCTCTAAAAATGACACGACCAAAGTGAAGTCGGGGAAATAGGGTCAACAGAGGGGGGTGGAGAGGGGGAGGAGAGCAGAAGACGGCACAACATCAAAGCGCAGTCAACTCGATGCACACACACACACACACACACATTTTTTGTTTCTTTAAACAAAATACAGTAAAATGTTCGCTTTGTTTTTATGAGACCAACGACAATAAAATTTAAGGCCGCAGGCGACAAAGTAAACACAATAATAAACAATTGATTAAAATGAAAACATGACAAAGACTGAGTACACTAAGAATATACTGAATGTACATTTTAACAAATATAAAAGTTAGTTTGCAAAATTAAAATTTACATTTGTGCAAAAGAGATAATTTTTTAACTTACATTTCTATTAGAGTCTGCACAAATAATTTAATGAAAATTATAAATTCTCATATATATCTTCTTCTATGTATAATCTTTTTTGTGTTTGCTCAAATCCTTAAAAATTTAATTCACATTCCATTTAACAATTAAGGTTATATCTTCATATTTTAAATAAAAAAGTAAATGTAAATTATTATATACGTTTTATGTATTTCTGGGAATATGTTTTTGATTTTTTACAAATATTTTTTACTCTATAATATAGTATAAAAGATATTATTCAAGTTATGTGTATTGTCCATTTAGATTTTGATGATTAATGGATTTCCAAACCACATCAAAAAGCTGTGACTAAGCAACTATTTGCTAAGCAGATTGACTAACTGATTGACTGTCTGATTGACAGACTGAGGGAAGTACTTGGCGTATGAGGACGCTAACTGGAACGGAAGTAGTTAGAGCAAATGAAAACATTAGTAGAGCCCGATAAAATAACTCAATTGCGCTGCAATCCGTGGAGTACCTCAAACATTTGCCCAGTCTTCAGACCCATAAGGACATTCCTGGCACGTTTAACTATCGGATCCTGTGGGACGACCTTGGTTCTCGTCAAGGCTGTTGGCCACAGTCGTAGTCATAGTCATAGTCATAGTCATAGTCATAGTCATAGTCCTAGTCATTAACTGCGTGTGGCAGCTCATTATGCACATTTTGGTTAAACAATGGTCGCATTGATAGACCGGCAATGGTTTTATGGCCTCTTTATGACAATGTTTGTCCTTCGTCCTTCGTACATTGGTAATGAGTTCTACACGCCCAAAACTGAACTCAACTCAACTCAAGTCACCTTGATTTTTAGTGCCTACTTATATGACATTTGACACGCGCATTTACAAAATTAATAATGGAATCTTTCGGAGTGCACGCGTCTTCCCATCGACATTCTGGGAAACTGAACTCTGGACTCTGTCATTGACTTTGACTTTAACTTTTTGCTTTGCAAAAGGATCTTGCAGGACCTCTATGGCATTGGCATCTGCGGGTGTCGCAGTGCTTGTAAAATTTTATTGATTTCTTGTTTGTCTTTTGATTTAGTTTTGGACACATTGTGCACAAACATTTATCGCTTTGTTCTCCTATCCTGTTTAAGTAGTCGTCGTGCTGCTTCAGTCGGAGGACACGCGACAGGAGCTGGTGACAAGTTTTTCGCTTTTGTCACAGTCACTGGGAAAGTTTTACAATCGTTGTACAAAAACTTCTCAAGGCTGCAGTTCGAAGCGCAGTGAGGGGTGACAATGAAATCGGATATACTTACTTTAGATATGAAAGGAGCTTCTCAAAAGTCCTTGAGAGACGTAGTAGACGTAGCTAAATAAAAAAGATACATTTAAAATAGCGACACCAATTTTCTTTTAAAATATGCTAAGTATCGTTCAGAAAAATAAAAAAATATTAAATATAATTTTATACATTTTATTTGTA